>VXBI01010453.1:71400-179126 GCA_013397375.1 Toxostoma redivivum | reverse complement strand
CCGGAGCCGGCACCCCCGGGCTCTGCGGCGCCTCGGGCGGCAGCGCTGCCCCCGCGGGCCCTCCCGGCAGCGGCGGCGGGGCCGGGCCCCTGGGGCGCAGCCGGGGACAGCGTGCGAGAGTCACGGAGTCATAGAAGGGTTGGAAGGGACCTTAAGGATCATCTGGTTCCTGCCGTGGGCAGGGACGCTCTCCACCTGTTCAGGTTCCTTAGAGCTGCATCCAGCCTGGCTTTGAACACTTCCAGGGATAGGACAATCACAACGTCACTGGCTAACCTGGTCCAGTGCCTCACCACCCTTACAATAAAGAATTTTTTCCTAATATCTAATCTAAACCTGCTCCTAGCCTGAACGTGTTTCCTCTTGACCTGTCGCTACACGTAAGTGGTCTTGCCCATCTTTCCTGTAAGTTCCCTTCAGGTACTGTAAGGTTGCCATTAGGTCACCCCTGAGCCTTCTCTTTCACTGGCTGCACAATTCCAATTCTCTCAGCCTTTCTCTTTGGAGAAGTGCTTCATCAGCTTGGTGGCCTCCTCTGGACTCATTCCAAAAGGTCAGTGCCCTTCCTGTGTTGGGGATCCCAGAGATGCAGTCAGGACGTGAGAGTGATGCACTGAGCTACTGTCACTAACAAAAGTGTTTAGCTGCAATAATCTGTAAATAAACTGCTCCCAAATCTCGGCCTTCTGGAGAATTTTCCTGCAGGCGCATGTTTGGAGGTGTCCGTGAACCGCCAGCTCAGCTGTTCGGCAGACCTGCCATGCATGAAGTAGCAGAATGTGCGTTAGGTTGGTGCCAGGTTGCCGGTCTGAGCATCCCTTTTTTTGTGCCTCTCGCTGGGAACTGTGACACCAACCCTCTGTCCATGGCCTGGGTGAGAGCCTGCAGTAGCAGCCTGGGCAAGAGGAGGCCTGCATCCCGCAGAGCCAGGCTGCTGGCCTGGAAAAGCTGCTGAAACCTCACCCACTGACTGAACACAGCCATTGGGAGCTTTTATGTTGCACATTTATGTTGTTTCACTAGTAGTCCTCTGGCAATCAGAATAATTGTAGTACTGACCAATGTCCTGTGTCCCAGAAGTCTGGAAAAGTCACTGTGTGTGAGGGATGTAAGAAGGAATATAATTTTTTGTTTTTTTTTTAGTTTCCCCCCCTCTATTTGTACTACGTGATTTAACATGACTAGGTGTCCTGTTGGGTTCTGGTATTGAATAGTGGTAAATCTAGATCTTGCAAAATAGGATTAAGGATTGAGTAAACTATTAGGCTGACTTGCAGAGCATTTTCTCAAACTAAGCTCTTAATGACAGAACATGAGTTTTATACAGTGGTTCCTGACAAGCTCCTGGCTATGCATGCAGTGCTGTAAAACACTCAATTTTTTCAGTGGGGAGCTAGGGTGTAGGAATTAATAAACAGGAAGACCTGTTTCTTAATAAAAGCATTCATAAAAGCATTTGGGTTTCCTAAATGTGCCTGCCATCAAAACAGTCATATTGTGGAAATGGTGTTTGTATTTCTGAGGATAGTATGACTGTGCTGAGTACAGTGAGTTTGCAAAACTTTAGTGTACTTCTCGGGTTTGTGCATTTGGAGCATAGAGCTTCAGATGGTCCTGTCTCTTTCTTGTCACTTTCTGGCTCCTGAACCTCTAATTGGTCAGTTGCCATAGAATTACTGTGGAAACATGCATCCTGTTAATTAATTCAAAAGAATAATGGAAAACTTTATGGCAAATCTGTGATAAACTGGATGATTTATTCTAAGCCCAAAGAAGCAGCCTATCCCATGCATGATGGAGAGTGCCATCAGGGGAAGAGGGAAAGTTGTAAGCACGAGGAAATCCCTATTAGTGTCTGCATGCAATGCTCATTGTGGTTTCTGTGAATTGTGATTCAGTCTGTATTTAATAGCTTCAGGTGTGTTTTATCAAGAGTGCCCAGGAGAAAGGAGTTTTGCAGCCTAATTGCTGTTTGTGTGAAGAAGCAGTTCTTTAGGGTTTTCAGTATATGGGATTTGCTTACTTTATGTCCAGTTCCTTTGCTGGGGGAGGTGGTGAACAGCCCTGCACAGCTGTGTGCACTCAGAAATCCTTAGCAGTGTGGAACTATGTGATCCTTGTTCCATGCTGAAGGATCCTGATACTTTTAACTGGTGGTTGTATGACCCACCATTGTGGTATGAGACTCGTTAAATAACTCAGTGGATCTGGTTTCCTACACCATAGGTGGTGCAGGAAAAGGCAGTGATGAAGCTGCCAGAAATATGTGCTATTAAGCAAATCTTTGTGTTAAGAGTTGGTTGTTTGTCAGCTGCTTGCTATGGCCTCATCATAGGTAGGACAGGTGGACTATATTAGCAATAAATTTTTGTAGAGTAGGGAAACTGAGTAGAAATGATGCTACTCAACTGCTGAGCCAGTGACAATTTGTTCATTATTCCTTCTGTTGCTGTTAATTGACTTTCTCTAACTTTGTTCTGGATACCCCTGCACAGCGACTTTTTTTTTTCGCTTGAGTAGTTTAGGCAACAAAAGTACATGCTCTCTCTCAGTTCAGAAGGTCGTTTTTCCTGATAAAGGGGATGGGAGGCAGATCTAGTGCATGGCACTTTGTAGCACTAGAAGTATTTTACTTGCTTGGATTAGGAAGCTTTGGGAAAAAACAGAAGTGAAAGAGACTTGATCAAATACAATATATATGGATACATTCCCAGTAGTAGTAGTAATCTCATCTTAGAGTATGCAGTGATATTGACCTTACTTAATATTAAACCAAATCATCATGGAGTGATGGAAATTTTATATCTTATAGTTATACTGCGTATTGCCTAAAGAAATAAAAAATTGGGACTTTTGACAGAGGATTAAGGATGCTTGAGATGCAAGGCTTTTAAACATTTGTTGGTGGAGATCCTTATGCCTTGTGCAGTACGGTGTGAAATAGTCCTCCCTTTATCTTGGTCAGTAGAAGTTCTTTTGTAGAAGTATTGGGAAATAAATGACTTGGGACCTAATCTTGGCAGTGACTCCAGCAAGTTGCTGAGTTGCTCTTTGGTCTTGAGTCTATCTGCTCTCTTATCTGTGACACTGTATTAGCATGGCCAAGTGATTGTAGAGAAGTTTGTAGCTGTTTATCCAGGACTATCAGGGGCTGGTTGTTCTCAAAGACCAACCATTTCTGGTGTTGGACTGGGCTGCTCAGGGCCTTGTTGGGTTGGGCTGAGTCTCTGAGGATGTGCTTCCGCAGCCTCTCCCTGTGTTTGGCTACCTAAACTGTGGAAATTTCTTTTTTTAATACTGTAGCTTGATGTAACCTTGTTACTTCTAGTTTGTTTTCCCTGCACTTCTCCAGGGGCGCAGCCTGGCTCATTCTATTCTTTAGGCACTCACAGCTACCTGTCCCTGTAGATAGCTTAAAACTGAGTGGATATGAGCAGCCCATGCCTCTTCAGGTTAGCTTTTGCACATCTGTTCTGAGGAAACCCATCTCTCAGGCCCTACCTGTGTGCCATAGATGGCAGACCAGGAACAAAAAGCTGTCTTCTGGAGAGACTGTAGTGTTCCTGCTCATCTATGCCTTGAGCAAGTGCTCGCCTCTCTTTCTAGGGTTCACATCTGCCTCTCCTGCCCAGTGCTGTGCTCCTTCACCTTCAGGGTGGTGACCAGGTCTGCACAGCAGCGTAGCTAATACTGAGACCTTTGTGCATGCTTTTGTTTTTCCTTTCTCTCAGAGGGAGTGCTTTGCTGAAGGACAGACAGGCTTTAGTCACATCAGACTGGATTCAGCAGTGTAATATGATTATCCTGATTCACCTTGAGAATTGCCAGTTCTGTGATGAAATGAATCGTGATGTTGCCTCAAGTTCTGAAAATTTTCCTCTTGCTTTCAAGGACCGTCTCCTTTAACCTCTTGCAAAATGTAACTTTGTGCTTTAGACAACTGGCTGTTTTCCCTCTCTTTCATAAAGCCTCGAGAAATGCTGGATGAGTGCTTTGATAGGAACAAAGGGTTTCTCTAAAGAAGTAATGCCTAAAATGTGATGGTAGGACTTAGTAATGCCCTAAGCATGGAGGATGGACTGACACAGTTAAATGAGTGACTAGAAGGAAGATAGATTTCTGGTCACACTAACTTTTCAATACTTTGTTATGCCTGGGCATGTTGCAAATGGTGTTCATGGGGAAAATAGACTTTTATTTTTTTTTTTTTGATGTACGCGTGAATTTGATCCTGAGTCAAGGAAGCATTATCTTTTGGATGAAGGGATAGCAGTATCTGTATAGTGACCTGCTCAGCCTTGACTCAAATATACGTTATTCAGATGTCTAAACAAGAGTTTGCTTAAAAAAAACAAACAAAAAAATCCCCAAGTGATAGTGTTTGTGTAGGGTATCACTGTACTACAATGTTTGACCATCTGTGATATGTTTTCTCACAAGTATTTTGTTAAGTCTCAAGTGTTATTTAGACTAAAGGCTTCGTATAATTTAGTATGTATTGTTAGTCTTTTACCTCTTAGAGCATAATTGGTTCAATTAAAACCATTAATGCCTGTGGTGTAACTGCATTTTATGGAATTACAAACTGGTGTTAGAAAGTGCTGCCTATTAGAATTTTCTGCTATAGTAGTGTGCGTGGCTTATTACATTCTACCAGACCATACAACTGCCTCTGTAACCTACTGATTATGTAGTCTTTGGTGAAAGCTTTTTTTTGAATAGTTCAATTTATAGAATAAATAAGAAAAATAATACCAGACAGGTATGGAAAATGAAGAGGTGTTAAGTTGGGTGTGATAGGGCTGAGTAGAAAGGCAGCTGTTGGGGTCTAGAAAGTTTGGGAATGGCAGTTGAAGGGTGACTAAGCTAGAATTCTATTTTTAGATAAAGATGGAAAGGAGAGAAGGACTAGAGTATGATCTATCACAGAATTAACACAACTATTATGTATCATCAGAGGAACTGGGTTTTCCTTTTCCATTTTGTCTTGTACAGACTGTTGTATTGGGTGGGCAGAACAAAATATTAATGAAAAACCATGTCATATATGGCTGTATTTTTGTTGCTTTTGGTGGCATCCCATAAGTTCGGTAGACTTCTGTTGATTCTAGAACCCTGCCAATTTAATGGAAAGTGTCCTTCTGTCTCTAGCTCACGTGCATTTGGATTACTAACCATGACAAGTGTAGTTGACTATTTCACCGATGACCTTAATTTTTAAGTGTGTGAGGAAGTACTTACATGGGCCAATGTACATCCAGCATATGTGTGTCTGGTGTAGTCTTCATCAAAAGATTCAAGTTGGAATTGTGTTAATAGCTGCCAGATTTATAAAGAGTCAGGGAAATATAAGGATGTAGGTATTGCTTTTTGTTAGCAGACTAGTTGCCTCTGTATAATAATTAAAACTTGGTGTTCTCTGAAAAAATGAATTGAGGCCCCCTCAGCTCTGTTATGTAGTGTCAGCTTAGCTGAGCATGTTGTATCGACTCTGAGAATTTGCCTGGAATTCTAGAATAACTTATTACATGATCAGGAATCTTATTACTGTTTCACTGTAATAGTGAGGAAAACCTTTGTCTTGAATACTTTATGTTCATCATATTTATGCATATTTCTTCACTCTTCAAAGCTGTAAAGAAGGCATTCTTATGGAGAACTATCTCATGAAGATATTTTTTTCCCCCTGTTCAATTTCAATATTTATGTATAGGCCCTTCTCTTTCAGGCTCCCTGTTGCCTTTTATTTACTCCCAATATCCTAGGTGTTCCTTCATTTTTCTGCCTTCCACAAAAGATAGCTCCTTTTGGCTTGTGCAATGTCAGATCTAAAACCTCTCACTCATGCTTCTGTTTGCTTTGTACTTTCTAAAACTTTGTTTCATACAGTTATTCATCAGGTTGAAAAGAAAATAATGTCTTCAGGCAATGTGTCTAGTGCAACAGGGTCAGGTCTTCGTCTTTAAAATGTTTAAAGCATAAGTTTTCTTCTGGAAAAAAGAATATTCAGAAAAAAAAATAGTTCCTAGAATATGGCTGCCTCTTTCCCAAGTATCTAACAATTTGATGTTCTTATAGCACCTTATGTTAAGAAATTGAGGGCCAGTTGTTAGAGATGAGTTCTGTTGATTCTACAAAGAATATGTCTCCAAGATGCTACTCTTGGAAGTCCCCAATTAGTGAATGTTATATGGACATTATTTGCAACTAAAATTTAGTATAGGCTCTTGGTAAAATAGATGTCTGAGGACTTGTCAAAGGACCTAGGTCAATTAGTTCTATTATATGAACATGTTGACAAAATTGTTCCATGAATCTGGGAAATTCTAAGGCTAAACTTACTTGAACTTATTCTCCTGGTATACTTAGCAAAACATCCTTACTGACAGTTTTAGTCATTCAGCTGTGATATTGACTGATATTGCTTGCAGGTAGAGGTAGCTCTAACGTTTTCTGTTAGTCACCTTCCTTTTCTCTTTGAAGCTGTTGATCAGGCATGGGATGCTTTGCTTCCTTTAGTATCCTTGCAGTCCTGGTGTGTTGCTTTGCCTCTATTGGTGCTTAGCATGTCTGCCCTTGTGCTTAGTGATGGAAAGAGAAAATATTTTCCAAGTGGACCATGAAGTTCCAGTAAGGGTGGGCCTACATTCTCCAGAGGAGGAGTGCCACTGCTGAATGGTTGTGCCAAGTTCAGAAAAATGTAGCTTAAGTTGACAAAAGGAGTGATGCTTAGTCACATAAAATTAACTGAGATGTGTCAGTTTCCATAGTTCATGGAGTAGAAAATGTGAGTTTCAGCTCTTGCTGAACTCATTTGTGCTCATTGAATGAATTTGTATGTTTCACACTCTTTAAAGGGAAGTTGGGATCTGGATTCTCCCACTTACAAGGTATAACATGCCAAAGTAAGGATGCTGTCCTTTATGGTAGGAATAGAAATGTGGAGGAACCCTGCCAAAGTAATACATTAGAAGAGTGAGCACTTCAAATTTATCAGTATTTCTTCTTTGATTTCTTATCCTCAAAACCAAACCCTAACCCTAACTTGATTTTCATTTGTTCTCATCCTTCTCTTCAAGAGGGAGCTGCTAGAGAAGGTTCTTTAGGAGACATTGCCTTGGGTGGGACAAGTAAAAAATAAACTTAGTGTTGATCACAGATATAGGTAGTTTATTACAGTCAGTTTGGTGACTTTATATATATATTTATTTTTTTTTTTAATTGAGAAAACATTATGTTAGATGGTGGCTAAACTGTGCCAATTGTGTTTGGGTCAGATTTCTGGTTTGAGGGCACTTTCATTTTCCCAATGTGTCCCTGAGAGACAGGCTATTTTTATATACCTCCAGGCATTCCCCTTGGTCACATGTGAGTACACTGTCACCATCAGATCCAAATTTTTTGTTGTGTAAGCATTTGATGAGATGATTCAGAAGAAAGGCAGGAAGGCCAGGGGGAGTTGTCTGAAAAACTGTTATTAAAATGATGCTGAGTTACTGTGTATTGTAAATGAAAACATGCTGCACTACCACAACTGTTTGGAAATTGCCCATCTAGAATGTATTCACTGCATGAACATAAGAGTCAGCAGCTCATTTTAGCAGCTTAGGGGGCATCCTGATTGTACCATACCTGCTATCCCAGCAAAAAAAAAAAAAAAAAAGTTTAATAAATTCTGTCTTTTGTGTCAGGCTTAAGCAAGTTAACATTATCTGACACCTGTTAATAGTTAACATAATTGTTTGATACCTATTGTAGGATATATCCTGAATACAAATGTTCCTGGCATGATAGAGATTGATAAGCTGCTAGATCATGGATGCTTTCCAGTCTAAGAAAAAGAATTCCATTTCCATCATAAGAAATTATGTCTCTTTGACCACTTTCAGCAGGGTCTAATTTGACCTGAATAAACATTTCTTTCTTAAAGATGCTACTCCTTTAGGGAATTGTTGAAACTTTTATAGAAATAGGGAGTTTGCAATACTGCTTTGGTTGCTAGCTTTTTTGAGGAAATTTGGGCAGCATGTAAACACTTGCACAATAGGTTTGTGTGTTACAAAAGCAGTAGTGATGACTCCATAGAAGCATTTGAGACATAGCAGATGAGATGGTTTGAGACAGGAGCTAGTACATGGGCTCTTGAGAGCTTAGGGCTAAAATCTACCCTTTTGAGAACTAGAAATTAGAGAACAATCTTATACATGGTACATCAATGTAAGACTTAAAGCAAATAAATATTTTGTGTTGGTTCTCAAATCCTTTCTCAGCCTGTATTTTGATGGGATTTGTCATCTTGTGTTATATCTCGTGTCCCGCCCTTCTGTAGTTGTCCTTCTCACTCCCTGAAAACCTTTGACATCCCTAAGAAAAATACAGAAATAATGAGGAAAAATCTCTCCTTGGTAAGAAAGGAAGGAACAGAGCTGAAAAAAGACAAGCTTTACATCTTCAGGGACTGTTTAGACTACAGCTTCTTTTGAAAATGTTAAAGCAGTGGAGAACAAGGTAAATGCTGCTGCATGCTGAATGAGCCAGGTGATTTAAATTTACTGTCTGAACAACCAAATCCTGTCTCTCAGTTGATGTGAACTCCCAAGCTTTAACTTTAATCTTTGGAAAGCTCATGGATCATTGTATCTTTCAAGTTGAATAGATGGATATTGTTTTTAATAAAAATATTTCACTTCTGGAAGTAAACAGTACATGTCTAGTTCTGCCAATGGCATGGCCTCTCTGAACATGTATGTGAGGTTTTTTCCAGTGAAACATAGTCTGTTGGAAAAAGATTTTCATTTCTCTTTCAAAAGGGATCAGGTGTCTTCTGTACATTTTTTTATTGACAGTTAAAGAGAGTTATTTAGAAAAAATACAGCTTAAAAAAAATAATTTTCAGAATATCATTAAATCTTTCATCTTGCAAGTAATGTGGTGGCTGTACTATCTTCTTCCTTTGGTTCAGCCTTTATGAGGCTTAAATAATTGTACCAATATGCCCATGTTCTTTTTAGTTAGGGTGCTCTTTGTGCTTGTGTATTTCTTCATCCCTTTGCTACTTTCTTGGTGCTGGTTATCAATTGTATGGAGCAACAACAGGTGCTTGTGGGTTACTGCACTAATTTCAGCATGTAGCAAGGGTAGAAAAATAATCTCCTCATTGGTAAGCCCCAAAGTGGTGGGAGAGAGGCTGCAGCAAAGTGTAGCACTTGGGTTACACACTTCAGTCTGGGTCCATTGTCTAAGCAGCTTTTCCCCTTTCTTGGAGAAAGCAAATCTGAGGAGGCATTGCTGGCTGCTTTGTCAGACAGTGAGGGGGAAAGTCTAGAGTGATAAAGGGATTAAAAAGGTCAGTTGAGGCAGGAGTTTGGCACTGTAAGAGTGTCAGAAAGGTCTGTGTTTTAACTCCTTCCTCCCTGCTCTGCCTCCACATGCAAACCCCAAACACAAACCTCTGCTGCTTAAAATGGGGAGAAATTGGATCTCTAAAGCTGTTTTTAGTCTGTGCAAAATTCAAGGTAGTTGTATCTTAGCTTTTAGTGGTATAAAGTTTGTTTTGAGTGTGAATGCTAGTTTTTTGTTTTTTGCTGTATAGTCTTTTATGTATTTTCCCCAAAGACCATAAAATATCTTTATTAATTGCACTTCTTATGTGTAATGCATAAGTGCATATAGACACAGCTTTATTTGAGGACTTTTAGATGGTCTGTGTGTAAATTCAGCCTCCACTACAGTTCATTGGCAATTCTAGCTATGGCTTATAAATTCACTGACTTAATCTATGGCATATTTGTTACAAATTTCTAATAAGAGTTCCTTAATTCCTTAATGCCTCATTTTATAAACATCTGATTTTTTTTTTTCAAAATATTGCTGCTATATTTTAATCCTGTGTACAACAATTGGAAAGTATTTAAGGAAAAGAAATATCGGGCTTGTAACAGTTTTTTCTTTAAATAGCAGATTACTATTAAAAACTCTGCTTGCAATTGCAGTGTAATTTGAATGTGATTACAGTGATTAGTTCTTTCAGACAAAAATTTATAAATAAGAAGTGTTTATTTGGAGATATTTGCCAAACTTCTTTGCATTTTCTTTATTTCATCAAAAACTTTGGACAGAAGAGCTTTTTCTATTTGCTACTTGTCCTAAAATAAATAAGTGTATAATTATTTGCTACTTCACTTGAACACTGTAAATTCATGTAGTTAATAACACTTCAGAGCTAAAGACTCCATCTCCTTCCTGTGCCCTCAGTTTTAGATGCCACAGTTGAATGTGTATGTAGGTGAATGTAGAACTGTGCTCAAAAATTCAAAACCCTGATAATTGGTATGGTGCTTCTTTTTTTAACTCTTTTTTGGAAAGAGTCCTTGGATCATAATGTCACTGTCTAACCAAGTAATGTAAGAAATGTATGGATTTTTTCATGTTGCTATGGTAGACGATGGTTGAACAGCTCAAGTTTGCAAGAGGCAAGACCTGGGTTTGCTGCCAGACTTAATGTTGCCATGTACTGATAGTGTGTGGGCACATTTAGCTTTGCTACTTACATATAAATTCCACCCCTCCATCCTCAGAATTTGCCATGCAGTGGATGCTCATTTATAGCAGGAGCTGTCTTTTCTCCAGCTTGAAGGTATGTTATTCCAGAGACAGATGTGAACATGTTTTAGGACTGAAGATGGCACATAAGCTAGTTTAAAATTCACTTTGTCCTCACATTCAGGCAATGACTGCAACTCAAGTGAACCTTCAAGCTGCTCAAGCCTTAAGAACAACTCCAAACAGAGAAGGTGTCACCAGCTCCTTTTCTGCAAGGCTCCCAGTACAATTTCAACAGATTTCATGCATCTATTGCTCAAAATTACACTGTTTCTGTTAACTTTTTTTTAACTGGATAATAAAAAGAGAAGGTTCTTGAATGATAATGAAAGTCTATATACCTGATTGTTCAAAAATATGCTTTTTCTTCTGAGGAAAGCAATTTCTCAAGCTTTTTCCATGAACTGATAATAGGATCATTAGAAGTGTTCATAGTACAGAAGTTAACCTAGTCCTTTATACCTTTAATTGGTAGAAAGTGTCTGTGGGTTCCAAATGAATAAAATTAACACACTCAGTTTGTGTTTGGAGATGTTTGTATTTCAGCTACAGCTTGTGAATTTGGGAAGGACAGGAAAAGCTTTACTAAAAAGATTAGGAAGCTGAATACAACTAATGATCTTTCTTACTTGAAATTTTATTGAATTTGGACTGAAATAGGGCTTGGATGTCAACTACTTTAGCACAGCCAGTGAAGCAGGAATGTTGTTACCGCACAATAACAATGACTGGATTAAAGTGTCTTTGCATTGTGAATAGGATCTCTTCTGGACCATGAAGTTATGGCCTGAGTATTACAAGATAACAAACCATGTCTTTGAGTGTGACTATCAGGCATTCTGTATTTTGGCCAAGCGATTTGGCTTTTTGCTTAGCAGTAAGTAGTATAAACAATGACATAACCAGACTTTCTTCTACAGCAGAAGCAAATACTTCACCTGAGATGGGGACCTTTGAGGTGCAGAACAAGAAGTAAGGCATGACCTTCCCTAATATCAAAAATAACATATTTCCATCAAAGTAGACATCAGACAGAGCTTTCAGTCAGGGTTGACTTGAGTGATTTCCAGCTTAAAGTGGAGGTAGCTGTAAGTGGCAATTATGTCCATTAAGTGTCATTGTAGACCACTCTGACCATAATGACTTCTGACAAAAACAGCTCCCAAGCCCTACAGATGCAGGAAGTGCCAAGTCTGTAAAGATCTGATTCCTCTCCAGGTATCTTACTGAAGAGCTTGTTTGTCCTTATGCAGTGGAGATCAGCACAGTTTGCTGCAAACCCCTACCTGTCAATTACTGTTAGTCAGTAACAGTGTTTCCTCAAAAACGAGTAGTGAGTTCTGGGATGTAGGTTAGGTAATAATTGCACTCCTTGACAGGGGAACCAAAAGAGGGAGTTACTGAAGTAGAAAGTCCAGAGTAAGTAGTAAATGCTCAGAAAAAGACATTACCTATATAGTGTGCAATATTGACACAGTTTATGCTGTAAGAGCATGCTTTTCATAATACAAATTATTGCTGGCGCCCAGTCCAACCCCATTACAAAAACTGTGTTGATGAATGTCTTCATCTAATGGCTAAGGACTTTCACATCTAGAAGGATATTGCTTACCAGTAGTGTTTGCTAATACATTGACGAGCATTTCTAATGCAAACCTGATTTTAGAACAGCAGTCTTCACAGTTGGAAGAATTAGAGACAGCTCCCAGGTACACTTGTATAACTCCTTTAGATGGTGCTGGGGCTGACTGAATTACGAAGTCTGACACCACATTTGTGCAACTTGTGGACTTTACCCAGAGGTAACAGGTTGAGCTTCAGGTATTTGACTCCACTGATTATTCTGGGTTATCAGTTCCAAAGGCTGCTCTGGATATTGTTGACTCTTGTCAGCAGCCTCTATTTGTAATTGTTTGTTTAAATAACTGTAAAAATGCCACTGAGATTTCTCCACAGATAGGTTTTTATTAAATGCTTCATGACATTTGTCTAATACAAGCCATGTTTAGTCTGTGTGAAGGAATGCAATGTGATAATAGTAAACTGTGGTGGTTTTTGTATTTATTTTTTGACATTTTTTCTAAACTGAAGTTTGTCTGTCCAGTCTTTGCTTGTTCAAAAGACCAGATGTGCTAAGTGTGTCAATATTTTTGTGTGTGTATGTGTGCTGTTCCCTTATTCTGTTTCTTAAGTTTATCTTGGTTTTCTTTCCTAGCCTATGTGGATTGTCTGCCAGGAACTGTAGGAAATTCCGGGATTCGTCAGAAGGGAGAAGGCTTTTAGCCTCTGGAACTTTTTCTGGCATTCATTCTGTCAATATTACTCCATGATAGGTGTCAGACAACATGGTGCTTACAGTCATGCCTGTCACGATGTTGTTAAATACAGAAAATGCATAGATATTGTTGAGTTGAACAGGTATATGTTTTATCTTTTGCTTTTCCATGAATTGCTGTAGTGGTGATGACTAGTTGAGAAAAAGCAGAAGAATAAAGACCAGAAGTGGTTTGTGCTGTGTTTTGGTGTTTGAGGGTTTTTTTTTTTGTTCGTTTGGTTTTTTTTTTTTTTTTGGTAGCATTACGCCTGGTATTTTCAGTGAGTGTTGCTAGTTTGAGCAAGATAAGACAGGTCTGTATCAGAGAAACAATGGTATAAAACCTTAAAATTCCTAAATTAACTTGTTTACCACCTTTTTGGAGTGCTTGCAAGCTGACACTTGCTTCTTCCTGGCACGGAGGGACATAATTTTGATCTGATGGCTCCAAACCCTGGCTTTGATATTTCTGATCAGGCAAAAGCATAAGCAATGAGTAGGAGAAGAATAAGGAAGGGGCTATGTGGGATGAATCCAACAGCTGCTGGGCAGTGTTTTTGTTTTGTTTGTTTTTTTTCAAGGACCATAATTCTTGTGGCAAGGAAACTGTAACAGAAAAGTAGGCATGAACAGTAATCTGTGGCTTTTTTTTAAATATCTTGCATACTTTACAATGGTGTGTTGCCATAAAATTTTTCAGATGTATGGGGTTTTTATTTTAAACTAGAAGGTTTTTTTTTGGTTGGAGTTCTTTTCCTTTTTTTTTTCTTAATATCTAAAAAGGTAGTTTAGCTTTCTGAATCTATTTTGCTGAAGTTTTTGATTCTCCAATGTCAGTGTAAAGAAAGTACTCCATCCCCTGCAGCTTGTAAATTACTTTTCAGGCTTTGTAAAGCTTTGTGCAGAATAGGCTGACCAAGACTGAGGTTGCATGAACAGCTCTGTTGGAGAAGATAGGAAGTAGTTGAAAAGTGCTGGTTGAGAGTTCTCTAGGTCTTGCTGTGCTTCATCAAGGTGGTGTTCCTGCTGTGGTTTGCTTTCCCCTTCAGAAGACAAGAGGCATTGTAGAAACCTCAAAATTCAGTGGGGTATGAGCTTTTACCTGGTACAAATCTAATAGCCTGTAAAGAGGCATCTAGAAAACAGTAGAGATGGAAGTGCTGTTGTGCATGTGCTTTGGCACTGAATGCATCATTTCCTAGGCTAAAAGCTTTGGCTTAAGATTTTCTTTTTTCCTGCTGTTTCTATTGATAGTCTTTCATCAACTGATACACTTGTGAATTATGAAAGAAGCCATGAGGAAATTGAAGCAAAGCGAAAAATTGTGGTCTTGACAGATGGACTCAGGAAAGGTTCCTTTGTAACTTGGAATAAAGTGGGGAGGTTTTACAGTGATAGATCCTGCCAAATGCAGATTAAATGACAGCTATTTATTAAACAATACTAAAATGGTGTATATCCCCAGCAATCAAGCTAGTCTGTTTCAGTTGCAGTGTAAGATATCGGATTATAGGTTTAGTGTTTCAAAACTCATATTGACTTGGAAGCCTGGATAGGTGGTGACATAAGGATAAAATATTAGGGTACTGTTGCATATACTACCATAAGATTCTAATATACTTGCTGCTTCTACCATTCATAGTGTAGCCAAAGCAAACTTGGGACTGGATGAATGGCAGTAGGATCTCATACACTCACATGCATGTAAACACAAAGTGGCTACTGTAATATAAATTTGAATTTCTCTCTTGTCTAATAACTTCAGTTTGCAACTTTTAAAAAGCTTCATTGCCTCAACAAAAATAAAATTAAAGGATGTGACTGTTTGTAAGAGCTGAGTCAAATTTGAGATTAGAAGGAAAAAAAATATAGGAAATGCAGATTTGCGGGCAATCTCTAAAGGTTGTCATGGAAGTTCGGGTTATGTCTCTTTCACAAGAGACTCTGCTGTGTTCTGTTTTCCAGATGTGAAGGGGAAGTGTGTGGTATGGGAGTTGTCTGGGTAGGGTTTTTAAATAACTCTTAGGGTGGTCATAAGATGACTGGAGCAAACAGGTTGTAATTGCAACCTGTAGTGTTGCTTTTCATAATGGTTATTGCAGTGACATGGTAATTACAGATCACAGGAAATCGCAATAACTTTTGTGGTGGATTATTGCTTCTGCCTTCTCGTTCCTTTATGCTCTGCTGTGATAGCTGACAAGGGAGATGGCCAAATGCAGGCAGCTTAAATAATTGCATCATTGCGTCATATGTCTATGTGAGTGAGATGGCTATTAAACTTCAGGTGAAATAATGGCATATTTCAGTGTGTGTCTTCACTAATTCTTGGTGTTCTGATATCCTGACTAGATATCACTAAGGAATTTTTATTGGTAGATAGAATCTCATAAGTGCTTTGTGTTACATTCTTGGAAATACAGGTAATGTTGTATATTATGGGAAATGTTTGTACCCTACCAAAACCCAGCCAAACAAAAATTGCCATTATACTGATGCCTTAAGTTTTAGTTTTCATATTTTCCAGATTCTGTACTGCATTAGTATAGAATTCTGAACTTCATATAAAGTGTTAGCAAGTTCTCTTCACAGTTTAGTTAGACAAAACAATCCTTTTCCAGCCTGAGAACCAAGGACACCATTACAGCTTCAGGCCCAAAAAGTGCAAATAACAGGGAATTGAGGAGAGCAATCTGGGAGGATGGGACTGCATAACCTGGAGCTGTAATTGGACAATTAGCCAATGTGTAAATGGACCAAAACTTATAAAAGTGTGAGAACTTGTGACTTGGAGTCTGTCTTGGGTGGAGCCACAGCCAGGCTCTTGTCCTGTCCAAGGTGTATCCTTTGAAGGCCTTTTAATCAATTCCTACTTCATTCCTTTAACACTGTCTTGCCTCTGATCCAGGTAGCCTCTCAAGGCATAAATACATTTCTGACAATGCACAACCCTTGTGGTTATTGAAAAGATGTCTTGAATTCAAGTATTGTGAAAGGGTAAAATATACAGACTTTGTGTTTTCAGATCTTAAAAAGTACTTGCATTGCATCTTCTGTTTGCTCTTTACATTAATTACCTTTCCTTAAAAGCTTCTGTGGTTTTTTTTTGGTTTTTTTTTTTTTTTTTTTACACAGGGAGAAATCTGGAGTAGGTACTATGGGTGTGCAAGCCGGAACTTTGTGGTTTGGGATTCTGAGGCTGATAATTTACATCTTTCTTTTGAGAAAATGCAGCAGTTGGGCTACTTTACAAGCTAGTAAAGGGAATTCACTCCAGAGCACTAATTACAGAAGAAAGAAATGTGTTTAGAAAGATGGAAATTTGATACTTAAATACCTTATCTACTACTTAGTAGTAATCTAGAACTTTTTTTTTTTTAATTGTCCCTGTAATGTCTATGGTATATCTGTTGTAGACATCCAGAATAAAAGTACTTGTGGAAAAAAATCTGTCTGATTCTGTCACTGTTATAGCATAAGTTTTTATAGCACTGAAATATTCAGTTGGAATATGCTGCGTACTACTGAAACTCTTCATGGGAACTCATGAACACTCATAGGTGACCTCAAAACTGAGGGAGTAGAGGATAGTGGGTGGATCTGGTGACATGGGATCATACAGCTCAAAAATAAAGGCGATTACAAGTGCAAGGTAAAATTGTGGCAGCATTTGTTCTTCAGTCTTTAAAATTTTTATTGAAATGGGATTATTTGGCTATTTCAGCTCTGTTCAAGGTGTGTTATTCATGGTTTTAATGGGGGGGCACTGTTTGTGCATGTGCATTTTCTGTGACTTTTTGGGAGTAGAGTTTTGTGGGTTTTTTGTTTATTTATTTTTTTTTTCTCCTTTCTGAATTTCGCGGTGAACTGTCCAAGGAGTGAGCATTTTCTGAGCTCTAGCAGTAAGCAAAGTTTGAAGTTCACTGAATGGTCCTTGATGCAAGTTAAACTTAGTATTAGGTTTATTTTTGTTTCTGGGAGAACAAACAAAATAGGAAATCAATAATTAAGTAAGCTGAGAGGGTTTCTGTTGCATTCACCCCCATAACTGCTGCTTCCCCATCACCTTCCCACCAAAACCCAACCAACTAGTGACAGAAAAACCCCGACATACAAAAAACTCCCCACAAAACCCTTTGGCAACTTGGAATTCATTCTTAAAGAAAGAATGGAGGGTGCCTGACACTGAAGTTTGGTCTAGAAAGAGCTAGCAATGAGACAAGATTTAGTTTTTTAGGTTTAGGCCTTGCATTCTGTGTGTTTTAGAGAAAGGTTGCCATGTCATGTTCATTGTCATTCATGTTTGCTGGCATTTACCTCTGCCAAAATAGATACTTCAAAGGTGCTTACCTTTTTTGCCCAATAACTTCATATGTAAATAATGAGCTAATTAAAGAACAGCTTTTCCATTCCAAGATACTTTAAACTTTTAACAGAACATCTTGTTTTATTTTATTTTCCTGTGTGTCTTAGCTATATGTTTGCTATTTGAAATGTCAGATTAATAAGACTTTATCATGGACACTTTAACTTGTTTTGAGGTCTATATGGAGAAAAGCTGCCCTGTTACTCGGGGAGTTCACAGCCTGCCTTTGCTCCAAACTCAGGTGAAGGGGAGGAGGAAAGTGTTGCCAAAAGGGAAAGTTGTGGACAAAGAACAAGTCAGCTGGCTCTGGGGCCCTGCTTTTTGCTTGTCTCTCGACTTGGAAAGTGCTGGGAGCCTGAGGAACTAAATGGGAGGGCTAGTGGAGAAGCTGACTTAATTCTGTGTGCTGTTAAAGGGTCTCATAGAACAGAGGTGTATCGTGTGCAAGTTGAGATCTGTGTTGGAGAACAGATGTGAGCCTCCCTCAAAGTCAAGTGTTACACATGAGTGCAATGCAGTTCTAGCAACTCTTAATACTAGAAAAGGAGATGAATTGCTGGTTTGGACTCCTTAATATTGTCCAGATCAGTTTTTATTCCTATTGTTCATTATATATACTGACTATGCCTTCATGAATCTAGTTTTTGTGTATTTTACCTCAGTAAGCAACCTGAAAATTTATGCTTCATTAGGAATAACTGATAGACTTAAGAAGTTCTCTTAAGAAGTTGTCTGGAAAATTGAAAATTTGTTTTTTTCCAGCTGTATTTCCTAAAATTATCAAATGGTTTGGGTTGGAAAAGACCTTAAAAATCATGTAGTTCCAACCCCACTACCATGCCCAGGGGTGCCTTCCAGTGCAGGTAAAGAAAAAAAGAACATTTAAATTCAAGCCCTACTTATTGTTCTCCTCCTCACATGGTATGTACATCTTGTGCTAGAAACCTTAAATGAGGTTTTGCTCCCTGAAGGACATGAAGCATACCTGCATGGGCTGTGTGATAATTTGGGTTTGGGAGAGAGGCCATAGTTCTGAGCTATGTTTTGCCTGTCTGACCTGTGCTAAAAGACTGTGAGGGAGAAGGCTTTTCTGCCACTCTCTTGTCTGTCTAGTGTGTTGCTGGAAGCTTTTTGTAATAACCAAAGTGTATTGTGTAATGTGGTGCATTGGGACATCACACCAGGGCTTTTGAACAAAGGTGTCTGTAAACTTCATCACACAATCATCCGCTCTGTGGTTTAGCATATAAAATAAATTAAGAGTTCATTTAGTGTGCACATCCTTAAAGGCACTGAATGCTTAGCTCTAAAAAAAAAAGTTAGAATAATTATGAATTTTTCTTAGAGTAAATGAATGATGGACTATAAGAATTCAGTCTTCCTTCAGATTTACAAGTAAGGGAGGTATATATTAACACTCTGCTGTGTAAGAGGCTACATGATATATGGCATTGCACTAATTCTGGCCATCACACTGCAATGAATTAAACTGTCTGACTCTGTCCTTGATGATGTAGAGGTATGTTTTGTCCTTTGCAAAGAAAGACAGATTCTAAAGTACTTTCAAGGTAGTAGCTGGACTGTTTTTCCATGGTTTTGAATGTTTTAGCCTTGTGGAATTCCTCTGTGCGTAGATACAGATACACAAACAAAGAAAATTAATGGAAGCTTAGGGGAGATGTATGTGATTGCCAGTAATCCAAGATATATTAGAATGCTTTGGCATTTGCAGTGCTTGTATATTTCTGTCGTGATATCCATTGTTGGTTTTATGCGTCTTACGTTCTTTGTGGTGGTTTTTAAATTTTTTAAAGCAGAACTGCCCAGCTACAGTAGATGTCAAGTACTAAATGTTCAAGAACAATTCTTGTTTAAGGGGACCTCTGAATGCTCTTTGTCTCAGCCTCCTGCTCAGGATTGGGTCAATGTTGAATTGGGACTGAATTTTTCAGGATTTTGTTTTCTTGCATGTCAAACCTACAGGAACAGGGATTCTGCACCCTCTGGGGCCTTGGTCCTAAGAGAATACTAATTTTCTTCTCTTTAGCTGGCACCCCCTGTCAATTTTTGCATGTGCTTCACTCGCAATCTTTCATCCTGTGCCAGTTCAGATGACAATTGAAAAAGACTTTTAATTGGCAGTGCACAAACTGTGTGTTAGGAGGGAAAGAATAGGAGATTATGCTATAGATAGTAATGTATGTGCAGCTTTGTAAAAGCTAAATGTGAGTTTAAACTCTTCAAGAGTAGAAGGAAAAGTTTAAGTATGGCTTTTTGGGAGGGTTATATACAGTTTACAGGTTCTACATTTATTTCTGGAATAATAAATAGGCTACTCTGATGTAAAGAATAAAATGTGATGAAAAATTAAACACATTAATTCTTTGCATAGCTAGCAATACTGTTTTTCTTCCTTGATGCCTTAGAAGTATTAGTATTATTATTACCAGCTTTATTCTTCATATGGAGCTCACAAATGAAGAGATTAATTTCCTAAATAACTCTGAATACTTGAAGTTTTGGCTCATGGTTTTTCTGCTTTGTTATTCCCTTGTTCTGCTGCATATCGAGTTGACCTCAAATAAGGAGGCTGTGCTGACTGAAGCTTTGGGACTAACCTGTTGTCCTGCTTGGCTTCAGTTTGTAGGTTTTTCTTTGGCAGCTCTCCAGGCTGGAAATTGGAGCTAGTAGTATTTTCTAGGCTTAGTTCCAGTAAAAGAGATATTACTTTTATGTTCTGTTGTATGAGTTTCAGGTGGGAAAGGGGATGTAAACAGTCAGATTTGCAGATAATCATATACATATTTCTATTTTTCGATCAAGACTATAGCACACTGCTTTTTTTCTATTTTGTACTTTAAAAATAGGTACTTAAAAATACAGCTTTTCAAGCAGGTCAGCCAGTGCAAATTGTCTAAGTTCCTTTATGAAGAGAAAAAAATATACTAAGTAGTCATAAGAATGTCATAATGCGTGGATAATTACTAAAAAGAGAAATTCTGTCCAACGTATAATCCATTACTATGTTGTTCAACCTATTTGCTGTTTGAGCTTATCCATCTGTAGTGAGTGCTTAGTAATATTGATTTTCTACAAAAAAAGGTTTTGTATAAACAAAGCCTATGTAAAAAATTTATATGAAAGGTGGCTCTAACTTAAGTAGTTATTTTACAAGGTGCATATAGTCTTAAAGAGACAAGATGAATCTGAAGTTGCAGAAAAAAAAAATTATCTACCCAGTAAATAAACTGTTCGTCTTCTATTTCTTAACTCCTAATATTAGACAAAGGTTTATTCCGTGATATCTGAAGTTTTCCCAGTAATACTTCATAGTAAGACTAGTTACACCTGCATGTGCAGTGTATCAGGATGACTAACCCTGGCAGTACCAGACTTTCTAAGTTTGCACTTTTGCTTTGAATTGCTGCAAGTTGTTTTCTCTGAGTCCCAAGTTACCTCATCACTTCAGATACTTAAAATTCTGCCTTAAACTTTGCTGTCTTGATGTGCCTTAAGTTATTAACAGATTTGAGTCTTGCATAATACTGAAGTACTAGTTAACACTCTCCCTGGTATTTTGTTTGCAATTTTCTTTAGTCATTTCAATTCAAAACTTGATTCGTAAGCTTTCTAATGTTGTGACAGACAAGTCACATTGTAGACAAGACTCATGTGCTTGAAGGCTGCAAAGTAAATGATGTCTAAGATTACTGGGCTCTCCCTAACATCCAGTACAGCTACAATCCCATCAGAAGGGAGGTGTCTTGAAGGTTATGTCATATGTATTTAGGAGCTTAAACCATGTGGAAGGGGCTATGTGGGATGAATCCAACAGCTGCTGGGCAGTGTTTTTTCTGTGGTTGCATGCTTAACAGATTTGTGTGATGCAGCAAATCATACAATTTTAGTCAGATTAGAGATTTTGTCAAAGAGATACAGTACTTTAATGTTTTAGAAGAGTAGGCAGACTATGTAAAATCCAGTCTCCTATTTTCTGTAAAGGTTAAAATATTCAATATAACAACTTGGAGTATCTGATGTTTGCTTTTTTTGGCTAATACAAACTAGTTAATGACTAATATTTCTTATCTTGGTATTTATTCTAACTGAAGTCTGGATAAAACAGTGTTTAGATTACACCCTGAAAATGCTTGGCCATGAGTGACATAAATTGTTGTATAAACTACTCACAGCAGCCCTTAACAACAATACTTGCTTTTTGCTTGCTTGTCTTCTGTGGGAATAGACTTGATTGCCTGGGACTAGTTACAGATATTTCTCAAGTACACATCTTCTAATTATACTTCTAGTACATTGACAGTAAATTATGAAGACTTGGCATTGTGGACTGTATAAGTGTTTGAGTGCTTGGCTTCCCTTGTTGGTCCTGTCTGCAATGAAAGCAGTTAAGAATTAAATTTAGAAACATTTGTGCTGGGAAGCAACTGTGGTGCCTCTGCTGAGGTGATCGGAGCTGGTGTGATAATGGTGTTCCTCCTCCCACCCCAAACATCCCAGATCTTACTTTCCAATCACTAGAGGTGACTTTTTCTCCCTTAAAATGGCCATCTCAAAAGGCTGCTTTTCCCAGGGCATTACAGAGAACCCAGCAAGCAGAGCAGGCATGCTGGTGGAGTTGAATGTGTGGTCTGTGTGAACAGCCCCCAGCGCTCCTGAGCCTGCAGAGACAACAGTCCCTGATCAAACCAGTGACGGCTGATCAAAGCTGGCATAGTGGTCAGTCATAAAAGCAATTGTCCTTCCTTCTCATTCCATGTTTAATACTTGTTTTTTTAGCTATGATGCTGTGCAAAAATCTCACACAGACTTTTTTTCTCCTGGAGTACTGTGAAGTTTTGTTTGTTATGATAAAATACAGACGTAAATGAAAAGTGGATGATGACAAACACTTAAAGGCCAGGAAGAAACCTACAATGGCAGGATATTTGTGTGCATTACAGAGGGACTGGGGGTGTATGTGCATGACAAAAAGAAAACAAATCATGTCTTTTAGATAATGCACAAGTACATGCACATTCTAAAACTAATAAAATGTAAGGGGTTATTTAATTAGGTGGAATACGGTAGGTTTATAGAGAGGAAAATTGTTACAGGGAGAAGGGTTTGCAGAGGCAGTAGAGAAGCCAGGTGATGCTATAGGTACCTTTTCTCAAACCATCTTTTTGACAGTCTCTTACGGTGGCTGTCATTTAAATCTGCTTCAGGTTTGACACAGAAACATTCCTATGGTAAGGGGAGGCTGAGTTTGTTTGATATTTATCAAGGATGAGACTTTTAATTTAAGTTTCTAACGTATCTTTCAAATAGTGACCTATACAGTAGTTTGAATATACAAGCTGTTGATCTGATCCATTATATCATGACTTTATTTTTAAGTCCTGGAGCATATTTTTAAGGGAGATGAGATAAGAATCATGGAAATGAGCAATGAAGCTTTTGCTAGAGCAGCTGGGCAGTTTTCTGTCAGTGAATTCAAATAACAATTCTTACTTCATAATGTTTCTGCTAAAGTGGGATGAGTGGCAAAGGTAGTGAGGAATATCTGGTGTTTTATTTCAAATAAATTAGGAGTTCTGACTTCTGATTTAAAAGCTATTTTTTCTGTTTGGAGACAAATAAAACTTTAAATTTTAATTTCTTGTGAATTTATTTAGAAAGATAAGTCTTAGCCTTGTGTTGAGCTTCATTTATTGCAGTTAATGTTACTTGCAGCTTTTCAATATGGAAGTCAAACTGATGCAGCAGACTTGAAATCCAAGTTTGAAAGAAACCCTTATCTTCTTATGTTTGCTGCTGTGGCAAGCTAGTAAAAAACCCAAACCTACAATATTCAAACCAGCTTTAAAGCAAAATTAAAGGATTACTGAAGTCTGTGGTTTTTTTTTTTTTTTTTTTTTTTTGTCACTGTACAGAGCTTTTACAACCTATAGGAAGTGTGTGAGCTGGTTCTCACCACACAAATAAATGTTTTAGAAATGGTAACAACTGGTGCTTCCAGGTTACTGAAGTCCTGCAAGAATTAGTAACATTTGACCACCAAGAGGGGAATTGCAAATTATTTTTACAAAAAAATCTGTTTTTTCCCCTGAAGTCTCTTGCACACCTACTTTGTTTTGATTGCAGCTTTGAAGTAGTGCTGTAGTAAACCCTGACTCTTTCCCCCAAACTAGACCTTGATTTCTATTAACACAAAGGTGGTCTAGCAGTGGAATCAAATGGGAATTGATAGGCTGTTGTTTACAGCTTCATTAAAATGAATGCTGGTGAATAAAACATGTGTGTTCATTCCAGATTAAGGTGCTTTTAAGCATTTGTTGATATGATGAGTAGATACAGTTATGAATGTTCCACTAATAAATACATGCTTAGAAAAGGAACAATAAGCTGCTTTCAGCATGGAGAGAAAATGTAATCTTTGATTTCCAGTTAAATGGTACTGAATAACAAGAAGAATTTGTCAACTTAAAAATGCATTAGTAAACTAGATGAATTTTTGACTCAGTTGTGTCCATATTACAAACAAATTAATAATTACATTGTTCCTGTAGGTTATCCGTGAATGTGATTAATGTTCAATGTTACATTTTCTAGTGTGTTTTGGCAATATGGAAACCTGAATGTTTAGCAAGAATTCAATTTCAAATTAAAGTAATAAGTCAGAGTTAGTGAAGTAAGGTGTGCACTGTGCCCCACTCAACAGTCACTGAGAGAGAGCAGTCTTGTCCCGCTGCTTTTGGCAGCCAGAGCCTCTTTATCAGCCACTGTTCTTCCAGTCACGCTTGTGTTCACGTCTTTGCTACATGCTCTGCTGATTACCTTGGAAAAGGGCAATGCTGTAACTGTTCAACTGACCTTTCAGTTTATTTTCTCTTGTGTAATATGAAACATGAGCTAACGCAGCTTTAGTGTACTGATTTCAACAAAATCTGTCGCTGCATTTCTGCAGCTTTCTGCTCAGATGTGATGGGGGTTCTTTGCAGTTACATTAACTCCAAAAACTCCATCAACTTCACATATCGCAACAGTGAAGCACATTATTATAGCTAAGAGAGGGGTTTTAGTGTATAATTCATGCATAATGAAGACTACTTAGCAGAGGAATAGCAAGACAATGACTATTAAATGAAGAAATCCTATACCTAAATAAATGAAGTATGCTTCTGGTAAATTTGCCTCCTTACATGCAGAGAAAAAATACATAGAACTCTCAGTGTTTTGTAATTGCCGTTTTATTTAGTCTGTGTCCTTGTGGTAGGAAAGCTGTCTTGAGTGCTTTGGCAGATACAGAATATACAAAGCTGTGCCATTCCAGGAGGTTGTAACACAACTTAGTATTGTAAGGTTTGGGGGTTTGTCTGTGGTTTTTTGTTTTTTTTTTGTTGCTTGTTTGTTTTTGGGGTGTTTTTTTTGTTTGGTTTGAGGATTTTTTTGTGGTTTTTTTGGGGGTATTTTCGTTTTTTCTTACCTTGTTTCTTGAGCAGTCTGTGCTTTAGTTGTTCAGTTTTTAAAAATTACTATATACCTTTTATTCCATTAGAGGGTTAAAGTGAATGGCTTTTTTGTAGGAAGTGTTGATACATGCACAGTTCTTTTTTCTTCTCTCCTGAAATTGATATCCTTAGTAATTTGCTGGGATTCTGATGGGAAGAAAATGCTTCTTGGTCCTTCTAAACACTAAGAAATTGTAACAAAGTGTAACAAATTACACTTACCTTATGAGGTACATGTGTTTCTAATAAAACTGAAGTGGGTGAGAGATGTACAGGAGTGTGTATGAGAGAACCTCTGAATATTGGCCAGGGGAGATGGGTGGGGAGAGGGATTGTTTTTAGGATTGGGATTGGTTTAGATAAACCAATGAAGCAATTGTTAATAAATTATTGCATTAAATTTGCATCTGATGTAATCTCTCCTGCATTTGGTTCTGAAATGAGAACTGTGTGTATTCATTCTAAAGCTGGTGGCAAAAACATTACAGCTGTCAAAGGCTGCCAAAACCACTAAGTTACCTTAATGATTAAAGCAGAGAAGATGCTGCTAGTCAGCAACAAATGACCTTCTTGCTAAAAGACTATGGAATTATATTATCTGTATTAGACCTCACCACTTACAGGTCTTCACAATTCTGCTAGAAATTTCTGGTAACATGTCAAGAAAATCTGTAGTTCCCCCTTTTCTGGCCATTTTTTTGTCATGCTTCTATGTACTAGACTTTTTGTTAGGGCTCAACTTGCATGTCATTGTACTTTAAATTATTTTGCAAGGAGGTGATGCTGAATCAGATGCCTTGTCTTGTGTTGATGGCTTTCAGGAGAGCAAGTGATTATGCATTATTTATCCCAAGCAAATACTTCTTAATTTTTGATGCTGCATTTAGTTTGAGATGTAAACTACATTAGTGTTCTATGCAAAAATGCTTTACCTCAGCATTCAGAAACCATGAAATGTCCAAAGAAAACCAGGAGTTATCTGCCAAGTAGAGAAAATTTGGAAAAGTTTTCTAGTAGCTAGTAAAAAAGCATGTTTTTGGTAGGAATTACAACATGAATGGTTTAACTGTGTAAGTTCCTTATTGAAGTAACTATATCCTCAATTTACTTGAGTAACTGTTGATTTTATTACTCCTGAAAGGAACTTAATGTCATTGGCCAGCCTGCAAAAGCCTTAGTTTTCAGCTAAAAGTGTGTTTTAAATCCTCTCTGATGTAGGAGAGAGGCAAATTGTAGGAGAGAACAATTTTGTGAATGGAGCAATTAGAATATTTGGGCAATTCAGATTTAGCTATGGGGAAACGTCTTAAGATCATGATTTCAGAATCATGTAACAACTTTTACTTTCAACCTTCAGAAGAGCAAAATTAAGTGATCATCTCCTGGATCCTTATAATCATCATCCACTGCTATCTTGTGCTTCTAAAGTACCTCTCTCAGGATTGTTGTAACGCTTCAAAGGCTGTGTGAGTTGCATGTTGTTGATGTTCCTTAATCTATTTAAATGTGTATGTAAAAAGATTTGCTAAATGGGACAGGACTTGCTCGGAGAAACTGCAAGTCAATCAACTACAACTGTAAAATTGGCAAAAGTTAAAAATGCAGAATATCTGTTTTGTCAAGTAGTCATACCTTCCCAAGGTTTACTGTGCCTTTACTTCCTATTTTCCTTAAGTGTGGTTACTCTGTGTAATACTCTGAATAGCCAAATGAAAAGTGTGTGACGGGGTGGAGAAAAGAATGAGGTAAAACCCAAGGCTGCTTTTTTGGTATATTTTCACTACTGATAAATGAAATGGAAGAAGCTGCAAAGAAGAGCTTTCTCTCTCCTACTTCAGTCTTCCTTCAATCCATTGCTTTCTAACCAGTTGAATGATGAGAGGTTGAGGGAATACTGGCTACAGAGTAAAGGGGAGGATGAGAATTGGGGCCTCATTAATCTGAGCAGGGACTCTGCACTGGCTTTGGTGTCAGTGAAAGTTTTTGTAACTGCATCTTCAAAGTGATTGCAGCAATATTAGAAAGAGGTAATTTGTGAACAACCCCATAAAGCTATGGACTGTGGTCCATGACACTGACCTTCATATGTTTGTACCTGCTGGAAAATGGAGGATTTGGTTACAGAGAGTACATTACTGGGTATTTTCTTTCTTTTTTTTTTTTTCTTTTTCTTTTCATTTCCCTTTGGTATCTGCAGAATTGGGCTTTCTATATGGATACCAGATATGATTATCAAAGTCTCTCCCACTTGCTTTCATCTTTTGAGTAAATTAGCATTAATACTGGACCAATGCTGTAGAAATAAACTATGACAAAAATGCTGATGTGGACAAAAATCTAAAAGATGAACAGCTACGAAAACCAGCATCATAAGCAGAAGAGGGGCTAAAATCATTAATTTCAGTGTTGTCACCACAGGTCTTACAATAAGCTGAGTGACTGTACTATAAATTGCAATAACAACAGCTTTGTACAAAACCATGAGAATGGGCATAAAAATGCCTTAAGTTTTGCAGCCATCTTGGTGTTCAGCACCAGCTTCTTTAAATGAGAGTATCTTGTATGCTGCCAAAGCCTTTTTGGTTATTTTAGTTTCTGTTTAGATTCCTGTGATGCCTAAGAAACTAAAGCTAATCTAGTTAAATTTAAAAGTTTAAAATACTACAATACCTCTTTGTTATTTTATGAGGTGGTCAGGAAGGACAGTACCTCTTGGAAGAATAAAGATGTGAAAGCTTTTTGTGGAGTGAGTTCTAACTCAGTGCTTTGATTTACCATCAGACTCTTCAATAATCTGACAGAAGTCTTATTTTAATAAAGCAGTTGACTTTGGGGAGGAAGGAGACGCTTAGCTTTATTTTTCTTATATTCCATATTGAGGCTAACAATTTTAACATATACCTGAGACTTTTTTAATGGGTTCAATAGTTGAATTAATTTAGTGGTTGTAGGAACTGCAGAACCAGGGGTGTTTATATATCAAAGCTAAGAAATAAATAGAACACTATTTTTTTTTGTATAAGGCTGTATAGTTTTGCATGGAACTGAGAACTCTATACTTCTACTGTAAAAGTTTTAGTTGTATAGGTGTCCATAAGACAAAATATTTGAGGGTGTTTCAGTGATAGGAGTGTGAGGAATAAGTGCTCACCTGACATGTCAATTCTTGAAGTGACTGCTGATATAATATTGTCTTTGTGTTCACTTGGAAGGGTGTTTTATTGGCAAGATACTTGTTTACTGGAGAGCCATTATAATAATTCATGTTTGATGTTTTAATTCTGCTTCTATGGAAAGTCAGCCATTTCCTACACTTCTTTTGTAAGGCTTTCAAGAAAGCTGCATATAAAGCACGGGATTTAAAGCAATGCTGTGTTGCAAATTATGAATGTAACAATAGGAAAAGACTGTTGTGACTGTGTTTCAGGTGATGTTTATAATTGCCAGTGTTTCACACTGAAATAATAATGGAGAGAGTAAAAATGTTGGTAAAATAGCATTTGATAATAGAATAGTACTTTGTTTCCATCTGGGTGTTCAGTGTTCTTGGGCTAATGCTAAGGCTGAAATCTTTTCAGTAAGTCTGAAGACAACAATGTCAGTATTTCAGTTTTAAGAAGCATTGATCTATAAACAGACGCTAGATTAATGAATATGGGACTTGGAAACCTTGCTTTTTCATAAAAACTCCAGGAGCCGGGAATATACCATAAACAGCCTCCCTTCTGCTGCCCTGCACTTTTGTCTGATGTGTGTTGCTGTAACTGTAGTAAAGGACTTCACATACAATTCTTTCAGTCACTTCAGATGCTCTATTCAGAAGTTCTCTGCATCCTCTTGTTGCTCAGTTTTGGTTTATTTTGTCCCAAAGATAACGGTTTTACTTTTCAAGTCATAGTTGGGTACATTTTTTACCTTGTAATCCTCATCAGTGTCAGTGTTAATGCTGAGAAATTGCAAAATCTTAGAGACTTTGCAGTCTCTGAGAGCTTGAAAAGTATGAAGGCAAAAGTCAGTCTCTTGTTGTGACTTACAGCTCTAGATGCTAAGGCTGACTGTTCCCATGTCCAGAATGTTGAGATTTTTCACTTATGAAATGCATTCAGTCTGTCATATGTCATACAAGTATATATAGTCGTAGCTAAACAAGACACAACTTTCAGTGTTGAAGAGGAGATCACAAAATGTATTCTTAATCAAGTGTTTATCTCTAGTTTTAAGACTTGTATGCTGTTAGTGAATAATATAAATATTAGGAGTTGGTTGAATAAATCCAAAATAATTCCTGTCATTTATTTCTGCGTAATCCCAGGGTGTCACTTTGGAAGATTAGAAAATCCCCAGTGTTTAACAAGCCTTAGTAGTGCAGAAATGAAAGTTGAAATATCTGTGAAAGCAAAACCTCAAAGTTCCCTAAATCTGGACATGATAAATCTGGATTTAACTCAATCCTTTCCTTCAAAGGAGCAACAGGCTACAGTTGCTGCTTTACAAGGCCTTTCTGCTGTTTGACAAGGTCTTCTGTGACAAATAATGTTGCTCTGTGTCCAGATGTATTTCCTCTTCTGAGATGAGATTTTTAGAATAGTTCATAACAAAAGTTGTTGATCAATTTCAGGAGCTGATGAGATTTTGTGAGCTTTGAGCAAACTACAGTTCCTTACTGGATAATGTCAGGAGGTGGTTAAAAAGAATAAATTCTTTCTAGATTATAATTTTAAATCAATTTTAAAACACTAATTGTTGCAAAAAAATCTTGGTTTCTGCAATGTGATGCAGAAGTAACACCTGAATTTAGTCTATTAAAAGCAGCATACTTCCATGCAAATAGAAGGAATGTTCTTACTCAATGTACATGATGCTGCGTTGCTTGTTCCAAGTCTATCCTGAATACAAAGCAATTAGTGTAAAAGTGTTGTACTTCCCTGCTCAACAATTCTTCTAATATGTTCCCTTTTTTGCCTCCTCTCCCTCTCCCCCAAAGAAATAATTTATTGAGCATGTAATCTTGCTCACCACTCTTTTCAAAGTGAACAAAGAGTAGTCTTTTTTACAACAATACTCATGATCATTTAATATACTAAATGCCATGGACTCTTTGTGTCATGGTTTGCTTAAACTCTGAATTCACTGAAAGACAAAAATTGAAGCAGTAGATGTTCTTAGTGCTTTTATGAAAAGAATCAAGAGTTTACAATGTCTGTATTACTGATTCTTACCTGAACATACAGAATCACATAATTGCTTTCTGAAAGTCCATTTTTTTTGTTTGTTTTTGTTTTTGTTTTTTTTTTTTGTAATGGGAGGGATTGTGTTGAAGAAGAGGAGTAGGCCACTGGCATGTGTTGCACCTCTAGGTGATGTGAAGTGAATCACAGTCTCTTTTCTGCACTGAGATTTAGTCCTTCTTTATGGCCTGCTGTTCATCTCTGGCAATAAAGGATTCATTTCCTTCTTCTGCATCTTTCAAGGGTTTGTGACTGACTTTTGTTTAGAAACAAAGCTCACCGCTCCTTTTACTTTCTGCTCAATATGGGAAATACCTCATCCAACTAGTCATGTTCTTAAAGCTGTGACAATGTATTTGTGGCAAGAGTGGAGAGGAAGAGTAATTTTGGTTAGATAACATATTTCAAAACCTCCTCTTTTATATTACCTGTGTCAAGCTTATTGCTTCAGTTAGATCTTCTCTGAAGTTACAGCAGCTCCCTATAGTAAAACAGATCCTGCTTCAGCTACAGTGGAACAAGGTGGAAGCAGTAAATGTGATAGGCAACAGTTTTAAAACTGCTTATGCATGGCAGAGAAACAGGGATTTGCAGATAACACTCCAAATATACTTCTTGTTATTTTTTTCCCTTAACCAATTAAATATATATACATACACACAAAACATACATCTATGTGTATATAACTATATTGCTTGTATCCTACAATATTTTAAATAATGACTTAAATTTCAAAGCTATTGTGGTTGGTTTTTTTCCTCAAGGAGAACCCTTGAAAAATAATTTGAATTTACCAGATGATATATATTAAAATTCTGAGGCTATTTGTGACTTGCTCTGTTTCTGTATTTAAGCTTTATATAAATCTTTGTGATTGCAGTTGTTTAAAATGTAAGTCAGTCAACTGAGTTTGTATATGTGTATAATAGACTTATAGCTGGAAATCTGACAAAATATTTTTCCTCAAGGACATAAATGAAATTGATTATCAGAGCATTAGTGGTTAGTAACGCACTTCTGAGGATTATACCCATGAGCAAATTTTAAAGGAATAACGCAGGTGGATGGGCAAAAATAGTTTTGAGTGTATTTGCTACAGTGTATCCTGGAGGCATTTTCAAATCTTTCTCCGTTTAAAGATGATCATCAGTCTTAATAATAAAAAACTCACTGGGAGATTAACTTTAAAAGTAGTCATAGTACTCTAAATTAATACAGGTAATGCTGTTCATCTTAACTAATAATTAGACATTTTAATCTTCTACTTTGAATTAATTAAGGGCAAAAAAACCCCAAAACTTTGCAACAAATCACAGAGTTCTAAATACTGACACTGCAAACAGACTGCTGCTTCTTTTTCCTTAAGCAACAAGTGCTGGTTTAGTATTAGTATGCCGTATTGTAAAATGTAGGAAGTGCAATAAGGCAGACAAGTTTGATTTTGCTGGAGATCTTACTGATTTTTATACACTTCAGAAGACTCTTGACCATTTGTGAAAAGACAAACACTTTCTAATTTACCTCAGGAGGGTCTTACTGCAAACAAACAACAAAAAAAGTGTACAGGTAGCATTAAGTGCTCAACTACATCTTTTATCTGTGCTTCTGCACAGAGTAGCTCATAATTTAGGGGTCAAAGTTGGCTCTCTCATTTACATAGTACCCCTGATGTTACCATCAATTCCAAAAACTTACTTGGAGAAAAACATAGCAAAATATGTCAAAAAACTCTAAGCTGTTACAGGCAAAGTTTTATGTTAGAGGTTTCGGGCACTTCAATTCCTACTGGTGTAAGTAGGGTATGGTCCAAATGATTACTTTTATGAAGCTGTAATTTTCTTCCAAATTGTTGCAGTGTCAGGGACTGACTGCAAAGTGTTGCTGATTGTCTCTGTAAAGAAGTTGCCTAATGAGCCCCTTTCTGCAAGGACCAGATGGGTTTGTCCAAGCTGACACGCTGTACTGCAAACTTTTCAGTGGCCTGAGATTGTCTGTCTATTAAAACTGGCTGTGAGAGATGTGGCAGGCCTATTCAGCTCTCCCTAGGAGGCTTGTGTCTGATATTAATAAGATGGAAGGAAAAGTGCTAGGCTGTTCAGAGTGTGAAGTTCTCCTGTTGTGTACTAATACTGGGATTTCTTGGCTGCCAATCAGGAGCTGTAGTTTTAGACTGAAAGTGCAAAATGTTCCCATAAAGTGGAGAAAGCACTGCCAAACACGAAGATTGCCATTTTAGACTGTGTAACAACTGTGAAAAAATTGTATGGTTTGTATTTGCTTTATTTTTTCTATTCCAGCAGAGAGCAGTGAATCTTGTGTTAGTGTGTTCCATTTAATTTTTCTTTTAGATTTTTACACTTATTAATGTAAGAGAGACACTTGGTAATCTTTCTAAAAGTTGTTCTCTGTTTTCGTTGCAAGGTATTCTCTGTTTTATAACCACTTGAAGAACATTGAGGAAAGTGAAGGTGGCCTTGATAAATTTACGAAAAGTTACAAAACCTTTGGAGTTAACCAACTTGCGGATGGTGGAATATACTGCAAGGAGTGGGCACCAGGAGCAGAAGCAGTATTTCTTGCAGGTGACTTCAGTAAGTATTCTTAGGAAAATTTCTTCTCCCCTGCACAATGTTTAATGTCAATATTCCCTTCTTTTAAAGAAAATTTTGTCACAATGATGAAATTCTGTTGTAAAAAATATATGTCATTGTTAAAATGAATAGTATTTTTCTCTGTGTTGCAGTAGCTTATAAAGATATGTTTCTGTTGCATGGTCAGTGTTATGCATTTATTTAATACCCCAAAGACAATGACTCATGTCACACTGGATCACACTGCAAGTCCAGGCTGTATCTAAACATCCTGAAATTCTTTTTGACGCTTTATAACTAGGCTTTTATAAAACTATATGCAGAGAAGCAAAAATAACAGTGAAATAATTTGCTTCATCTTCTTTTAATGATCAAGCAACAGTGTTGTCTAAGGACCAAGGCCCTTAAGAATTTTCACCCATCCTGAGAGTTTAGACAAAAGTTCTCCTGGAAAATAGTAGCCTAAAATCAAACTAAATATTACTGGAAGAGTAGCTACTCTGTTTTTTTGAGAGCAGAAGGAGGAAAGATGTTAGCAGAATGGGAAGGTGGCAGTATTACATGGAGGATTTGCATTGCTTGCTCTGAGGACCAGGAAGACTATTCCCTTTGAATTTGAAACAAAAATATAAATTTGCTTCTTATTGGAAGGTTAGCTACACTCAAATTGTGTTCTAAAATTTTTAGATGTGACATTCATCATTGCTCTTCAATCCTGCAGTACAGTTCCTTGTTCTCCTTTTTGTTTAGAGTTTTGAAGAGTTTTGTTCTGTTTTTCCTTTTCACCTCTATTCTCTCTTCAGTTAGGTCTGCCAAAGTACTAGGTCTTGCATTGCTGGTTCTTACTGAACAGAGACTATCTGTGAAATTATTTTGTTTATTTAACTGTGTTTCAGAAGCATGCAGATTTTGCAAAAAATACTGATCTAGGGAGTGTTCAGTGTATTTATATTGCAAAGAAGCAATATGAAAAGAAGTCCTTTGAAGACATTAACTACTCCTTAAACTCAAACCTAAATGTTGATCATTCCTTACCCCGTCTGAGGAAACTATTGAAAGAAAAGTCTCTTTATTTTAGGAAGGTTTTAATAAAAAAAAAATCTTGTTTTTGATGCAGAAGTCAAACAGAAAAGTTTGTGCAACAGTGTTTTCAGCCATGATTCTGTTGATAAGATTAACATAGTGAATGATAAGGTATCTTTTCTTGAAGTGCTGCTTGTCATTTTATTGGAATAGACATTGATAAATTGGTTAGTGTAGTTCTTGTATTTTAATATTGAAATTGGATGTGTCTTCTGATTCAACACTGAATAATGAGTCATGTACAGCTCACCTACTGCTAGATAATAGTGATTTCGGGTATCGACCTGATCTAGCTGCCTTGTAGTCTATATTATTTTCATAGGTCAATTTTATTTGTATAAACATGCAGAAATTTCTCCTCCTTGTCCCTCCTCTACTTGCTCAAACCCCACCCATTGCTCAAGGGTTTCATGGGATGGGTGTAGGTTAAATTTTTCAACACAGCTAAAGACTAGAGTGCGTTTGTTTTAAATATGCATTTTAGGAGATTGTAATATTAAAAATAGTATTTTAATCATATGTTTAATATTATGAAAAGAGGCTATAACTTGCAAATTGGCTTAACAGGTTGAGAGGGGGAAAGTATATGCATACCAGAATAGGGTAGCTAAACACTAGAATAGTTTTCTAAACCTTACTTCATTTAAAATATTTGATGTAATACATCATATGAAGCAGAAATTTAGGACTAATATCTTAGAGTAGTTGTATCTAGACACTAATGAAATACAGCAATAAGAACAAAAAAATTTTAAGAAATTCATTATAATGTGGAAAAACTATTTCTCCTATATATCAGTCAGCCATAGTAAAGTACTAATTTCCAAAAGGGACAATAGTGTGCTTGGAAAGACTGGAGGAATGGAAGATTGTCATTCAATTCATATGATCTTCAATAATATTCTCATGAGAAATTGGATTGCAAAACCCTAAGATTTAGAGTCAGATTGCTACAGATGTGTTTAATTAAAACTGAATCCCTTTAACCTTTTTTTAAGTTTTCAAGCAGGTTAAAGTCTTAGACTAAATTTATGATTATATTGTATTTAAATTGGATATTGCGATGGCTTTTAATAAGATTTTTTTAAATAAAACTTCTTTATAAAAAGAATCATAGTGTAACCTCATCAGGGGAAGTTGTAAATCTTGGACAAAGAAATAAACATTGAACTTAGATGACAGAAGCTATTTAGGTTTTAAACTGAAATGTGGTGATACATAATATAAAAACTGTCAATTAATGTTTTGGTTCTTTTTTTGGAGATGGATAGCAATGTTTTCCTTAATAATATGGTATTGTCTAAGAATATCTTAATGTTTGATGTAAAGACACAAAGTATTAGTGTCTGCTATTTCATCTTAAGTTTTATGAGGACCAAAAAGTAGTAAAAATTAGATGGCAAATACAGGTTGTGTACAGAGACCTTGAACTTTTTTTTCCAAATTTATAATTAAGCTGATAGTTGATAATACCTTCATTATGAATTATTCGTAATATAAACATGAATAATTTACTTTTGTAATTACGTATATGTGAAGCATCAGTTCTGTACATGTAAAGTTTTTTATGAATGACTGTTATGCGTCATAATGAACAATAAAAGCTTTGCTATTAAGGTGTTTTGACCCAAATTATGGCATTTTTGTACCTTATTCTGAGAAACTTTTAATGAATGAGATGGCTCCAATTTATAGAAAAAGTCTTAATATCACTGTGCATTTGGGGGAAAAAAAAAGTAGAAACTAGTAATAACACAGAAATCTGTAAGTGGATTGGAGAATAAAAACATGAATTCAAGAAAATCCCAATGCTTTCAGAGCTATTTTTGTCTCTTTAAAGTTCCATAGTTGAAGATAAAAAGTATTATATCTGTTGGTGTTCTAGTATGATGCTTTACTCTAAGAAATGTTAAATGAACATCCAAAAACATTAAGATTTGTCAATTAGTACTTTAAGTATCTCAGTAAATCAAGTGTATGAGGCAATTAGTCAGCTGAATTTCCAATAGTAGAGGCACTATCAACGTTATTGTTCCTTCAAAAGCTCTCAGTGATAACACTGAATATTTCATTTGCATGCTCTATTGCTGAGGAGCCCAGTGACTACTGGCAATTTATTGCTACTTTACAATTGACTATTTCAAAATAAGTCACTGAACTGTGAGTTTTGAGAGTAACCCACAGAATTTATTTGGGAATTGGAACGCTCTCATTTGTATTTGGTCATGCAGAGGCTCAGTGAGTTGTCTGTAAACAATTCCTTAATTTTAAAAAGAAAGCTACTGGTTTTAAAAAACCTGAGAGTAAGAATGCATATATTAATTTGGAAGTCAGCATTTGCTATAATGCTTTGTTATATTTGTGGTTTCTGTTCTTTTATTTGTCTTCTTTTCCCTCCTTCTCAGCTAACATTGATCTAAAATGTTGGTTAGTCTGGAATATCTGCTTGTTTGATTTCTGCTTCCTTTTTCTTACACTACTGTGGAAGGCTTCTGCTGTGGTTAGAGGGTGGAGGGGAGGGTAGGATAGCTGGTTCTGGGAGGATATTTGTCTGTTAGTTAAACTCCGACAGGATCCCTTCAGAGTGAAAAGAGAGTACCTTAAGGCAGTGTACTTCATAATTTGGGTATCTGATAGCTGTCTAAAAACTTTATGTATCAGAATGTTTAAGGGTTTTGTTTTTTTCTTTTTTTTTTTACCGATTTTTACTGAAATGGGTTCTATGTACTATCATGATATCATACAGAAGTTCTTACTGCTTCTTTCCAAGATTTTTATAGAAAAAATACCTACGTTTGATGAGTAAAGTCAGTGTTATTTCTGTGGGTGCAGATGATTGAAAGCAGTAGACTGTAATATAAGGTGGAACTAATATACAGGAAAACCTCCTATCTGAGAAATAATGGCACTTGTTTTTATGTCAGTGATTGAGCTATTTCCAATTTCCAACAGCTCAAGAGCAGGATTGTTAACGTAATCTGCTTTAAAATTATTAACGTGAGGAGAGGAAGACCTAATTGATCACTATGTAGAACAGAACAGTGTCCCTGGAGAATCTGTCCAGTTTTGTTCTGATTTCATAATCTAATCAAGTGAAATACAGGTATCATTTTGAGATACTGTATTTTGATGCCCTTTCCCTTATCTGAACTGCTAGTTGTCTGGTAGACTTTCTTCAAGGATGCTGTGTTTGCTGGACTCTATTCTTTTTAGGCATGTAGTTGATCAGAAAGTTTGTGGAAATACAATTGCTATAAGAGATTTGATTTCACTTGAGAATTCAGCCTTAGTTTATAAAGATTTTTCACTTTTGAAAAAACAGCTACTGTTCTTATATGGGACAAAGTCAATTGTTTGGTTAATATGTGAGAAAAACTCTTTTCCTCTGTGAGAAGTGTTAATTTCTTGTGTGAAACTCTGAAGTTCAGGCATGAGCCTCAGAGGTGTATGGCCATATCCTTGTCAATGTGAAAACAAAATCAGGAGATTGAGCAAGAAGTCACTCCAATTGTCATTTAGCTGGAAATATGCATTTAAATTGAGTTTTTGTCACAAATGGTAGACCCCAAACCTTTATAGCTTTGAATTCTGTTCTATATTAAAGCTCAGTTCATGATTCTTTAGCATGCCAAGGGTGTAGTTTTGAGCAAGAAGTTCCCTTGTGCCTCCTGTTGCTGAGGTAGGGTGTAATGATTAAATAATTGGCTGAATTTGGAAGATCCAATCAGAGAGATGAGACAAAACAAAGTACCAGGCTATCAAAGATGTCTTCTGTCAATAGCTGAGGCTTGAACTTTTGCACAGAAGCTTTTGCCCTTGTGTGTGGCTTATGGGTATTCTGTGATGATGTCCTTTTTCCACAGTACCTATTCTGATTATTTGAACTTCTGCTGGTAATCTTTTCAGCCTTTTCCTCTTTGTGTTGTTGGCAGAATCTTTGAAGTCTCTGTTCTCAAACTAAGCTATTGCTTTTGACTTTTTGTTTTTCATCTTAATAATAGTCTACTAATCACTTGTTGGTTAGTTGAGTTTGTTTATTTCTTTTCTTCCCTCAGGCATTTTTGGCTAAGTTTTGCTGACAAGTGAGAAAACTAAGCGGTAAAACTGAGAGAAACATTAACCACTTTCTCTTTGAAGGGAATCTTCAGTTTTCAGGATGTTCTATGTTCTTTATGTCTTTGGCAATAATACAAAGCGATGTTTTCTGTTATGATCTTTCTAAGTGAGCTACTCTCCAGGCATAATTAGTAAACAGTGTGTTTGAGTTGGACCATCTGAGGCAGATGGGTATTGCTTTCCATTTAATTTTAAATCACGAGCCACAGGCTTGCAGTCACGGACTGTGGCTGGGAACAGGAGGGATTAACAGGAGCATCTGGCATTGCTGGCAGGTGAAGGGGAAAGTTCAGGCAACTTCGGCAGAATTATCAAATCTTTCTGTGGAGAGCAGAAATATTTAAATAGGTGGAGAGAGGTAACCATTCCCTCTCTGAAGTAGGGAAGAGATGTGATTTTTAGGTAGAGGCCATGGGAATTTTTTTAATGTTGTAAGAATGCAGTGGTTTTGGTGAACATGATTAACTCCATGCAGGTTCTCCTGGGTGAGTTTTACAAAAACTGGGCCTAAGACTTTTTTGCTGTAACTTTTAATTTTGCTCAATATTCATTACCTGGCATATATGGTTCAGTTTGTTCATTGAATAAAGAGGTGTAGCTCCACTGGAAAGAGTTTAATGAGAAGCCTTGAAGACGATGGGATATCTGGGGGGAGAAGCAGGTGGAAAGAATTGAGTAGGTCCCCCAAGATGGGTCTTGACTATCCTAAATCCTAATCGGTTTTTAAAGGAAATTTCTTGCAACTTCTTAACATCTTTGTTACATTTTTATCTTTCTTCTGTTTTCTTGTTTTTGCCTGGAATGTTTATTTGAGACAGTCTACCTCTTTGTAATTAAAAAAACAAACAAACAAGTTTTTTAAAGTGCTGTATTCTGCATCTTATTACCATGCTCTGAAATAAAAAAAAATTAAAATATATATATTTTAATTTATAAATACTATCTATAGTTTATAGGAGTATTGCTTAATTGCCAAGGCATTGCTTGTTTGATGTTGGTCCTAGTAGATATTAGTAGTGTTTGTTTAATTATTTTTCTTGATTGAAACTTCCGTTTAAAGCCAAGGGGGGGAGGAGCCATCTAAATCTTACTAGTATGTAAGATTTCTCCTGCTGTTAAGCAATAGTTTAGTAAGTACTTTCCCTCTGCTAATGTGCAATTTTGCTCCACTATCCAAATACTTAAAACATGATAAAAACTATAATCTAAATAGAATACTGAATTAATTGCATGTCTGTTTTACTCTCCACTGTAAAATGAGTAGCTACCAGAATATTTGTCTGGCATAGTTATTTTTGTCACATTGCGTGGCCTTGTTTAATTTGTGTCTTTCAGTGTTCTTTAACTAAAGATTGGCAGTTCTTGGCTTTAAACAGCTGTGCAAATGCAACCAGCAACTCTGAAAGCACTCTGGTCTTTGTCTGAAGCTCAACACATCCATACATTGCTAGGGAAGATCATCCTTTTTGTTGCATAACAGATAATATTTGTTATTACTTATGTTTATGAAAATACATATTCTGATGAATAGAACTTCTTCATTTCTCTACCTCTCCTGCTGTGATTTCCATGGTGGCAAAAGTGATAATCCTGCTTCAGTTTAAGTGTTCAGTTTTTTATTGAAATGCTTTTAACCCTGACATGTTTAGTAGCAATGTTGTTCTACACAAGACTGATATTTATACAATATTCTTAAGCTGAAGGCTGCTTATTCTTCTTTCAATAATGTGTGAGTTTTGGGGGTTTTTTTCTGTTTCGTTTTGGTTTTTTTAATTATTACATTTCTGACATGCAAGTAGATTAGCATGAAGGAGGATTAACATGTTTTGCTTTAAAATCTTGTAATTCAGGTTTCTTTGTTGGCTGGTTCCTATTTAGCTTGAATCTGTTGCCTTGAACTATGTGAAATAGATGTGTCAAGGAAAAAAATAGAAAAGTAATTTTCAGACTTATCTTATTACTTCCTTCTAGCCTAGAGATGACTCCATTGCTGGTGTGTCAGTTCAGAAGTGATATCTTCACTTCACTCATAGGAGTTAACCTTGAATGTGCTTACAAGCACTCCAGACTCCCTTGGCTGGTGTCTGTTCAGTTGGACAGGTCATAATGACCATCCTTGCACACAATTCCAGTGCTTAGTAAATCCAAAGAGGACCAAGAATCTTGAATTATGGGATTTAAGCTTGCTTCAGTTAATTTCTTTTAATGACCAAGGAATCTTCCTGAAGACTTAAAACTCTGGCATTTCATTTTACCCCTTTGAATGTGTGTGCAGGATCAGGTATAAAAGTATTTATGTCTGCTCTCACTGAAGTTTATTCTAGGAAAGATGGAACTCTAGAGTTTTGCCTTTGAATTGTAATTGGATGCATTTGAAGGTGAACACAGTATTATTTCTTATATTGCAGATGGCTGGAATCCATTTTCTCATCCATATAAGAAGTTGGAATATGGGAAGTGGGAGTTGTTCATTCCACCTCAAGATGGCCAATCTCCTGTGCCCCATGGATCAAAGCTAAAGGTGTTGGTTCTAGACTTACTCTAACTCTTGTAACCCTTCTTACTCATTTACTGTCCATTTTGTTTTCTTTTAGGTAACTTTATCTTCTGATTGTTCTAAGAAGCAGAATCAGTTTTAGTTGAGCAAAGTGACCTAAAGGAGTGAAATATTAAGCACCACAAAGAGAGATTTTTGGGAGCAGGCATATGCAGCTGAAATGTAGTTGTAGGGTCTTGCACCATGGTATAAGAGGAAAGCAGTTTACAAATTGATAATCTGAAAAGGAAGAATTAAGTAATGTATAGGTAAAATCTTTCTCTCTTTGATGCAACTATATGTTATTAAGAGCATTTCATTTTACCCCTACCTTGGTAATTTTTTCGATACTTTTAATCATGGCTTTTCAGGTGATTTTTTTGTTGCTTTAATGGTGCATGCAGTTTTGTAAAACTTCTACTTACCCTTTAGGAATTCAGAGTGTTGAGTGGAAGGCTTAAAGAAGTGAAACTGAACACAGTTGTATTTCATGAGCATCCATGAGTTTAAAATGCTTTCTTCCTGAAATTAATGGAAATTTTATTTGAGCTGTCAAATGCCACAGTTGTATGCTTAGTGCAAATACACCTAATGACAGCTAATAGCAGAGTTGATGATTTCTAGGTGAAATTGATTTAAATCAGAGATGTGCTTTATTGCACTCAGAGCTTGAGTTTGAGACACTGGGTGCTAATAGAGGGAAGTAATAAGTGTAAAGGAAAGAAATACACTGAAATTCCCTATAGACTAGGAAAATTAAGAAACTGGGAGCATTTGTATAATTCTACTACATTTTCAGAGATCCCATCAACAAAGTTAAAATACTGAAAAAAATCCTCATTTTTCTGCTGACAATCAGCTTAGGGAAAAAAGAAATCTGTAAAACAAAGATATGTATAAAAATGCTCTGGAAATGCTTACTCAGTGTTTTTGCTTATCTCTATGCTTTTTGTTATGGTTTGTGAAATCATCCCTATAATAAATGTGGACAAATTGAAATTTAGGAATAATCATTCAAGGATGAGAAAATGGATTTTATTTTACAGAGCAGGAAAGAAAACTCTCGTCTGCAGCTCTGAAATGCAGTGATCATGCAGCAAGGTGTGAGAGTGCAGAATGACTATTTAATATTTCCATTTTTTGAGATGCAAGTAGGTTAGATTTTGTGATTGTTGCTAAATTTACCTTCTGTGTTTTATCTGTAAAACTCTTGACTCATGTAGTGTAGAATGTTCCATGCTCTTTGTAAAGATAAGAGGTGTGAATGATGATGAGTGTTGATAATTATTAACACAGTAGCAAAAAAAAGTATAGATTCTTAAATGCCTTTGGAGCAATGTAAGATGATTTTTTTTCTCTTAGATAATCACTGGTTATATCTCCTTATTTTGAAGTACGGGTCTTAATAGTATTTTCTTCCTGTTCAGCATTTTCTTTGAAATATAAACTCCATAAAGCAAGGATTGCATTATTCATAATTTGTTTAGTATGTAGAATTGCTTCTGATTGCACTTGGTATGATGTACTTCCAAGATGAATTGCTGTACTTCTGTAGTTGCTCTGAGTTTTCTGAAAAGCCAGAAGATACCCACTGGCAGAGTAGGATGTAAGTTTTTCTTTTTTTATTGTTTTAGGCTTTTTCTATCCTGTCACTTCAATTGTTCTTTCCATGGTCAGTTTTAGACAAAGTTATATGGCTGTCACTGACAGTCAAAATACATTGTAATCTAACAGGCTTTTGAAGCAGAACTGCCTGTCTGCATGTGAAACAAATTTTCTTTGGAGTATATTCCTTAAAAAAAGGACAAAATATTTAGAAATTTGATTCATGAGTGTATAATTGATGGCTCCATCCATATGGAGCTACTCCCAGCCTCATCTGTAGCTTTGCTAATAATGTTTCATGACACTTTGTTTTTGTTCCGTGATGCCTTCAGGACTGAATCCAACACTTCACAATGTCTACTTGTGATGTAGTCAGATGATGGGACTAAGAGGAAAAACAAAAAAGTCTCCAGTTCAGGTAGTTTAAAGATGGTTTATCACAAAAGCTTTTGGAGTATTTGCATGGTAGGCATGTCCCTTACCCTCATGCTACAGCTGATCTTATCCTCTCCCATTCAAAGCTTCTGCTTTTCTGCAAGTTTTCCTTGAGCTATGTGGCTCAAATACTTATGATTGCTCATAAATAAATATTTTATTAGTTAGAGCACAGTTTTGCTGTTCTTTGTTCATGTAGAGGCTGAGAACATTGATTGTTTGTAGACAGAAATTGCTATGCAGATTGCAGAGGTAATGTTGAAATACACAGGCACTGGTGTCTGCACTAGACTAGGGAACAGACTTCTTTCTAGTAATGAAAGTGTTTCCCATTTTTCTTTACTAAAGAAGCCTAAGGGAATCACAGCTTTAAAACTTTCTTTTACCAGTATGATTCTTAAATACTTAAGTTAAAATAGTCAACTTCAGACTTTATTGTGGTAATTAATCTGTTAGGGGAAGAAATGTCTCCTCCAGAAGGTCCTTATCTTTAGCTTCTGTCTACTCTTCTTTGATCTGCAGTTCCTCACAGGCGAATGCCAAGTTCTGAAAAGGTAACAAGGTCATTTCTTTTAAATAAGTAATAGCTAAGCCAGAATGGGAAATGGATGGGGTGTAGTCGGTGACACTAATTTAGATCAGGTCACAAAATATTTTCCTGTGGAAATAAATGAGGAGCAGAGGTCAAACGTTTGCCTGTTTTCAATAGTAGCAGGCTGTCTGCTGTAGCTCTTCAGGCCATCTTCTCATAAGTAAATATAAACACTGCAGAAAATGAGTAATTAGAAAACCTTCTGTAAATCTTATGACACTTTTCTATGTCAAGAGATGGATGCTTATGTTAGTTGAGTGACTCCCTTGTGATTTTTGACATCCAACTTCAAAATAAGGTTATCTGCTAGAAAAGGGTATCTTTTTTTCTTTCTCCCGTGGATCAATTGGGAGCTTAGAGTGAGTTCAGTGAACAAATATTGTTGCTATTGTGGTAGGCTAGTGCTGGCTTTTAAGCTTCTGACAGATGTCACAAGTGAGCACAGATTTAAACCCAAAGCCAAATGTTATCCTTTAATAAAGAAGCCTTTTTACCTCTCATTGTTTCTAATGAGGTAATTTGAAAGAAGTTTTCCTTAAACATCAGCATGATTGTCATTCTACAGTCACAGCAGTTGCTCTGCAAGTATTTACCTTTTGTGGTGGAAAATGACTGATTTTTTTTTTTCCCCCTCATTTTTGGTATTCTTAATTACTTTTTACAGGACACAGCAAGCTTTTAAAAACTTATCATGGATAGACTTTTATAGCAAGTCTCATCATGTGTGATCTTATTAATGCAGGAGTTTAATCAGTGTTACACTTTGTCCTTTTACTGTTTATTTATAAACGATTTTTCCAACTGCTTAAATGTACCTGTAAATTAAGTTTTCACCACAGTTGGCACGATCCTAATTTTGAAATAGTGTCAGTGGAGTTTAGGGATAGTATTAGTAAAAATTGAGATCTTCATGTCTGCACTGGGGAACTTGCTTAATATTATTTACAGGAATGCCAAGGAACAACACAGAAAATGGAAAACAATTTGCAAATTGAATCCTTTAAGAATTTAAACCTAGTTGAAAATAATTTCCAAATTCATGGTCAAGCTTAAAATATTCTCACACATTAATATAAGAAAAAAATGGCAAGATCAATACTTGAAAAATATTGACAATTATGATAGAGCTACCTGTTGCCCTGTAACATTAACTAGGAAAAGAATCTGTGTAGCAGAACCACTAAATTTTCTTTTTTGAACTGGAGAGGATATATTAAAATAGAAGTGATTATTCAACTTTCTAGTCATGACAATAGGTATGTGATTTCTGAAATTACTACCAGAACAATAATTTTTTAGATTAATAAACTTATCTGACACTTTAGCTAACAATGTGCTGGGTAGTTGCATGAATCTATATATGCAACTAAATATCACTTGAATATTCATGAAATGTAGTTCATGTATTTTTCCTGGAAAGAGCACCTCAGAGTGGTAGAAACTTTCTAAAAAACTCTGTATTCCATTTATTAAGTCTGTGTAGTTTTATTCTTCACATGTCTCTGTGTGTATATATCCTCTTTGTATTTAAATAGTGATGTTTATAGTTTTTTGAGGGAGTATCTTGTACTTGCATTCTTGTAATGAGGTGATTCGTTTTGATAACTTGTGCACCTGTTAACACAATATTTTTCTACTGGTACTCTTGCATGTTGAGTGGTTTCAGTGATTGCTGAACAGTTGTAGGTGCCAAGGCCAGTACAAGATCGAGGCAAGAATGAACAACGCAGTTCTTTCATCAAGTTGTACAAAATGCTTTCCAAGTTCCCTGTGATTGGTTTTAATAGTTTCCCAATCCAAATGTATTACCCTTTTTAATGTTCAAGTGTACAAAGGAAGAACTACATTGAGTCAGAACAGTTTATTAATCGTGATTTAAAGTACCTAAAAGTACATTTGTATTCATAAAGTGCTGGGTAGAAGAAAGCTAGTTGTGAATAATACAGTTTTTGCCATTCTATCCCATACTTCATAGTAGATCTGCATGCTCTGGGTTAAACTTGTAAACCTTGAGAAGGAATCAAATATGGTGACCAGGTAGGTTAATCTGTCAGGGAACCACTGCTAGTAAAATTCATCAAGTGCAATTACTGTCACCAATGAAATAGATGGTGTTGCAGCTGACCCTACGGCTCAGGAGGTGCAGCAGTGTAGTACCAGACTGGTGTGGAGTTCAGCTCTCATGCACTTCAAGCAGTCTGCAGTCAAAAACGTGTTTCTAATGAGAACGTGAAAACCTAGGATATCTATTCATAATGGCAGGCTGGTGGCTAGGATTCTGGGGACAGAAGTGTTAAAGATGTGGTGGATTTTCAGAGTTGTAAGATGTAAATAGAAACACAGGATACCTGGTTGGAAGAGACTTCAAGCATCCTCTGGTTCAACCATTCTTTACAAAAGCATGGCCTGGTCATGATAGCCCAGCACCCTCTCTAGCTGGATCTTAAGTGTCCAGTGTTGGGGAATGAGTCTTGGCTACCCTGAGCAGAGGTACTAAAGTTGATTTCAGTGGAAACCTTCCTGAAGATTGTTTGCTGTTTCACGTACATGTACACATAGAAACACTTTTAATTGTTCTGGTTTTTACCTTAGCTTGGGGGAAGAGGGAATATCCTTGCTCAGTCTAAGTTCTGTATCACTTAAATGTCATGTATCAAATGGTTAGCAGGATGCAAAAAAAACCCAACCAACCAAACAAAAAAACCTAACCCAAAAAACAATCACCAGGTTTGCAAATTTGAGCAATGAATGAAACAAGTGTTCTGCAGCATCATGGGTACATAGCCTATGTGCAAGAAGAAACAGACCTATTCCTGGGATTTTGAAGTTACTAAACAAGACTTAAATCACATACCATATGCATTTCTGGATATAAGTCATGCTGATGGGAAGTAGAACATTAATTCTGTGGCAGTACCCTTCATGTTTCACCCTGTGATTGTGAGCCATGACCCTTCAGCAATTTCTTGCAGACTTCTTTGGGTTACAGATGGGGTTTGCCAGCAGGAAGAGTTATCTCCTCATTGAGAGGTAAATGGTCTCTTGATGTTGTCTGTTTGGATTTAGTAAACAATGCACAGCTTTGGACTTTTGGGGTTTTTTTGTTAGTTTGTTTTTTTTTTTTTGAGGAAAAGAGGGAGACATCTTAAAGAAGATGTCTTGAAACAGAATTTGAGAGTCCATATTAAGAATATATAAGCATGGCTGTGATTCTCATGGGGATTGTTTTTATTTGGAGGATAGAATCACTTTCTAGGGAAAGCTCCTGACATTCTCTGCAGTGTGGCACAGCCACCCAGTTGCAAGGTGCATTCTGCAGCAGTTGTCCTTTGTAGTTGAGGAAAAGTAGTACTTAATGCTTGGATGTCCATGTTACATACTTCATCAGCTTCTTTTCTACTTGACATGGTTTGAAACAACTCTAAGAAGTTACACTTCTTGTATGTGTAATGTGCTTTATTATTATGGTTGCTTTTCAAACCATTCTTGTACCCCAGGCCTTTTAACTAAGAGACTAATATGGATACAGGAATGCTTCTATATTATGCATACAAATTTTTATAGTCTTTGAGCTTCATCACTGTTCTTATTATTTCTGGTTAAGTCATAGGGAGTGAAAATATTTTTTCAACTGTATTTTTTAGAGATTCCAGTTTTCCTTTGATTTATTAATTTTTCTTGGGAGGAAAAGGTTTTCAAAATCGGGATTCTAGACTGAAAGAAAAGTTTGAGTGCTTTCACTCGGCACAGACATGTTTTTCCTTTGTGAAAATGAACTGCCTGTCCTTCATACCTACCCTGTGTAGGTAACAGTTATAGATCCATGTACTTGGGTGATTAAGTGAAGTATTTTCTATACACTTGACTGTTAAAATCAATTGGGAATGTTTCTGTGTGATGTTGCTTTCATTTTTAACAACGCTCCTATGGTTTCTTGTATTTTGACAGTTTGATTTTCCTATTGTATTTTTATTTGCATAGATATTTTATAATACTAGGCTACTGGCTCCATCTTTTGAATTACGTTTTTATTCAAACAGATAATACAGTGTTTTCTGTATTTTTTTTGTTAGTACTAATTTCTCTTAGTTTTCTAAGAGAAGCAAAAAATAAAAAAAGGAACAAAAGCTTCCCTTTTTAATCTGATCTAGTAAACTAGTTAAAGGTGTTCAGAAATTCTGCAATGCAATTGAACTACTTAAATCACAAATGGAGCTGCATCTCCCTCTTTTGGAAAACCGAAGCATGACTTCATGACTTTGCTTAGAAGATAGGCTTTTGTTTCTTTCATATCTTGATAGTTTTTTAATCTTAATTTATTTTCGTTGCCTGAGGGAGAAGGGAAGGGGAAAGAAGAGGGAATTGTGAACAAATATTTAATATCCATAAGTCTAGATTGTAATATCTGATGTCATGATATGTTTATAGAGCAAATAAATCTCTCTCCAATGATTTCTGAATAGCACATATTTGTCTGCAGAACTTTGTTAAACATGTAAACCACCTAAAACATACTATTGTGTCTGATAACTAAGGAATATTTTTTCAATATTTGATTCAAATGCTTGTCTCTTTAGCAGGTTTCCTTTTCAGAAAACAGTTAAGAAGACAAAGAGCAAACCAGACAACTTTGCATCAGTTGATTTAGTTTAGATAGTAATCACAAATTGATCAGGAAAATAAAGCTGGAGGAAGGAATATTGTGACTAGTGTTCTATTACTTTTTTGTTCCGGTGTAACCAGTTTGTAATTTAGGAAGAAGAACAGCCTGGAAGAAGCAACACGATGTCCATTCTTTACAAAATTTCATTTCAAGGTTTATGGTCAATTCACTGTAAGGAAATAACTTCAGTTTACAAGCATCTTGACACTCGATTTCTTGGTTATTTGGAGCAGTATGAATAGAATATGGTAACGTTTTTCAGGGGAAGTTGAGTTCTGTAAAGATCTCTCATTTTCCATGATTCTTGCTCCGCCTGTTTGGGTGAAGGTTCATTTGGGAAAGTACTCCTGAGCTGGGGAAGCTGAAGTGTTGAAGAGCTTCTGATTCCTTTGCTTCCTTGCTGCCTCTCCTGAGCTTAGTTAGAGGGCTGTGCAGGAGCAAGAAGAGCAAGGCACTAGTGCAGCAGCTGTATTTGCTTCTTCATTTCTTGCCTTCTATTTCTGAGGCTATTAAAGAGAAAAAAATTATCTGGCCTCTAAAAATCTGTCAGGTAAAGTGAGACAATTACAGAATAATGCTGTTCAATGCGAAGTTTTTATCAGGCTTTTGTACTTTTATCTAAAGCTGCTTTAAAGAGAACTTTCAAACAAGAAACTCTAAATTCCGGTCCTGGGCTCTGCAGCAGGTTTCACTGTGTTATCAGAAAGTGTTTTGCTGTGGTCCTATGCATTAAGAACCAAACATACCAAAGTTCTTCCTCTAGATTCCAGTGCTGACCTGTAGAAAGAGAGGAGTTGCTCTCTGATTTCCTATATGTTGGTGAGGGGGTGATGTGATTTTATTTGCTGTTATAAATGGCCTCAGTTTACACTGTCCACTGGCAGAAGATCATCAGAACCGTGTGTTCTGTCCTGAGTGCTAAAGTCAGGATTGATTCTTTTTGTGGATGAATAGGACAGGCAGGGTTGTGCAGGGAAAGGTGCTTCCAGGGAGTGGGTCTCTTCTCCCGGGTAACAAGTGACAAGACAAAGAGGAAATTTCCTCCAGTTGTGCCAGAACAGGTGTAGATTGGATATTAGAAAAGAGTAGTCGTGCATTGGAAGAGGGAAGTCATGGAGTTGCCATCCTCAGAAGTTTTCAAGAAAACACGTGGGGACATGGTTTAGTGGTGAGCATGGTGCTGGGCTAGCTGTGGGACTCTATGGTCTTTTCCAACCTAAACAACTCTATGATTCTATTTCTGGAGCGGCTTGAGGGTGTTGAGAAAAGGATGTGCAATTTAAAGAAAAAAGAAAATAGCAGGATTGTATTGACATCTTGAATGCAGGACCTGTCTTTGAAACTGAACAGCATTTATTAAATAAAATCTAAGACCAGGTCTTCTTATAGCAGCAATGTGTCCAAAGTATATTGGGTCAGATTCTTTTATATTCTTGTAGCGCTTTTTTCTTGGTTACGCTATTTATCTATAGCAAAAGTAAATGTAAACTTATTTTCTACAGTGCACATTAAAAAAAAAAATCTTGGTATTCAAGCAGTTGTTTTCCATTTTCATATACTTTTAGAACAACTGAGGGAGAGAAATACCTTGATGTTAAATTTCTAATAATTTTCATGTACTAGAAAAACCTTGTTATGTTATCACAGTATATAATATAACTTTCTAGGAAGTCTTTAAGAGCTTATCCTGCCCATGTTCACTTTGCATTGAACTTACTTTTAAGTCAGATGCATGTTATTGAGATGAGATGAAGTTTCCCCATGTATTCCTGTGGCTTTTATATTTGGATAATTTTTTTTAAGATCTGAAGCTAATGAAATACTGTAGATTGTAAAATACTGAAATAATAGCTTATTGCCCTTATATAACAAGTTGCTGACATTTCCATATTTATATTAAAGCTAGTCCACTCTCCTGTTTTATTAGCTATTGTTGGTTTGATGGCCAATTTAATTTTATCATTGTATTAAAAGCCATATACACCAAGAATCATTCTAAGTATTTTCAAGCTATTAAAGTAATGAAATAATAATACAGTGTTTCAGAGCAATTTATTGGATTGCATATATTCATCAGTTATTTAGTTATAATTTAGTAATTTTCCTTTCCCCAGTTCGAGTATAAGTGATAAACCACTACATAACAAATTTCTCCAACAACAGAAATATGTCTAAATTCTTTATATATTTTTTTAAAGAACTAGTCCAGAAGATTTTAGTTTTAAATCAAAATAAATATCTGAAAAATAAGGAATGACAGGATGGCTTTTTATTTCTAATGTTTCTAATTAGTGGAAACAGAGGCAGACACCTTATGGGAGCACATGATAATTAAATGAAATGCTCATGTATGGATTTGAAGTCTGCTGTAGATGCAGGCACTGAAAGCTAAAGGAGTTGAGCAGAGGTTGCTGAGCAGAGAAGTTGTCTGATCTTGTGCAACTGTCCTTTGAATTATTTTCTCACACTGTTCTGAAGATCTTTGTGTGTGTACACTGGGAGTTAGGGTAGCTAAATGGAGCTGATGTGAAGAGAAGATGAACGTAGGCAAACGTAAAGAAAAAAGGGATGTTCATAAGCATATGAATTTTAAATGTGGTAGTTTGTGGCCTGTTACTGCAGAGTTTCATCTGTCATAGCAGTAGCACAGCCACATTAAGCTCCATTTTTACACGTGAATTTGCATTTTATCTAAGTTTGTATTTGTGACAAAGCTTTTAAATTTGTTGTGAACCTTTCATACTTACCTTTCATACTTTTTATCATTATAGATTGTCTAAAAAAAATGTGTGGTGTCTGTTCTTAAAAAGCCAGCAGATTTCCCTGAGTCACAGTAGGTTGAAAATTGCCTGAATGTAAGCACAGAGTTTTCCTTTAAATGCCCCAAGACATCCAGAAGGAGTTGCTGGCTGTACTGTGGGTGATATAAAAGGCCTGTGTTATTTTGGAAAGGCAGAATGATGGGATACCCAAGAGTCTGAAATGCCTGAAAAATCAAGGCCTCTCAATCTCACTTGTCCTGCACCGGCAGCATCGTTATATTAAATGAGACCTATTTCAGTTTCTGAATTGCTCCTGTGTGTTACTGCGTTTTCTTTATGATACTGGGCTGACCTCAGAGTGATGGTTTCCCCTTAACTGTAATAAACTGCTTTTGAGAGTTTTAAACATCATCAAACAGACTCCTAGCCCCTATATTTAGTTTTATCCTACAACCTGCTCCCCATTCTGTGAATTTCATATCCTCTAGTGGACAGACATGAAACACGTTGTCACTTTTTGGTACTAATGTTATTGGGAGATTTAGGTCCTGCTTTGTCTTCCAGCAATCCAGCATTTGGAAAATTGGAATGAACTTTTGCACACCACTTTCAAAGCCAGCCTTTTTTGGTCGTGTTTTCTTTGACTACAGACGTAGATTTGTTTATCTAGTGGTTTTTATTCAGATCTGAAAGTTCTTCAAAATTAATCACTTAATAGCACTCATGCTGTAAAATTCAGGTTTAAGGTTGTGTTTTTAATATGTTGGGTGCACTCATCTGTGAAATCCAAAGCACTTATTACAGTGGTTTGGGATGCTAAACTTCAAGATGCTGAACACTTCAGACAGAAACCTTGAAAATACACCCAACACATCTAGAATGGAAAATGAATGCCAAACATAAATTTTTAACTTTTGCATACAAAAGATATACAGCATAGGTTAAGGTCTTCACTTCTGTTTTTTTGCAGTTGTACTTATATAAATTGTTTGTCTGTGTCATGTCCATTTTTAGAGCAAATTGACTTTTTAATGTCAGGTTTTGAAGGACGTTTTCATTCTGTCTTCCTGACACTTATTTCTGAAAGACCATTTATTTACATGTATTTATATCGTGCTTGGAAGCCAGAATCATGTGACAGTCAAAGGTCTCATCAAGATTTTGAATGTTTACCACTAGGGGAAGTGGGGGGAAAACCCTAAACTATTTAGGTGAGTAATTTGTGAAGTTGATGTAGGCAAATTCAGCATGACTTACTTTGAATTTCGTACATTCTTGTGTTAGAAGTTTCCAATGGGAAAGCCATCCTGGAGATTCGGGAAAACAGGGGGGAAAACATCTTTTTGATAGAGTTCTAAGCAGGTTTGCTATTTTAAGACACTTCCCTCTCAGCACACAGACACAAAAAAACCCATGATGTCCATGTACTATACAGTTTGATAATGTATCACTTTATCTCCTGTTTCACACAAAGACACGTTTAATGTAGATAGTGGCAAATTCTTTACATCTGTTATTTTGTCTTTGTTTCATTCTGTCTAAATTTGGGCAGTGTAAATTGTAACTCTTGGGAGACACTGGTTTATTTCTTCTTGAACAGGTTTTTGCTGTTTTTTAATGACTTGGGGAGGATCTATTAGTTTGTCGGAAACTGGGATTTCCTTTTTTCCTCTGCACTTGTCCTCTTGTTGAAGTATTTTCTGTAATAATAGGATAAGAAATACAGGGATTATTTTTACCTAGGATTTTCTTTAACTTAAATCTAAATAACTGTAAACCAGGTTACTTGTGATGAAGGGCTAAGCTTTTGTCAGTTTGCTTGGTTCACTTGACATGTGTTGCATGCTATAGCTGTACGCATTTTAAAAGCTTTATTTAATGGGGGCTGTAGTTTTTATATCAAATAGTGGGATCTGCCTCTTCATATGCATTCAAGAATTACAAGGGATATTCCATGTGGAAATGAAGTAGGCGAATCCCAAGGCCACTTTGAAAAAGCCTAATTTAATGTACATCATGGTTTTATATATGTTCTTTACAGAACGATTTTTTGAGTTGATTAGAAAAGCAAAGTCAGTTATTAAGTCTTGATAAGCTAAGTAGTAGCTAGTTAGGCTGCAACTTTTATGAATTTGTTTTTACTAATTTCAAACTAATTTGGAGGAAAAGTCGGTATCTGTTAAACAGATTTATAGGTACTCTGTCAAAAGCACTGTGCAATGACTATATTCAGTGTTCCTTATGCATGTAAAATCTGTAACAGCACATTTGGAGTATACACAGCAGCTAATTTTTCTATCTGGACACTGCAGAGAAAGGACAATAAGTCATAATTTGGGCTGAGTGAAACAAGAGTTTTCACCTATCTTTGTTTTATGTGTGCTTTATATTTTTACTCCTTTTATTACAACTTTTACTTGTATGTAATTGTTATAAGAAACAGCAAAGCAAATGTGGGAGTTAAAGCTGTCAGACTGTTTGCATTGGAGTTATTTTTGTCAGTCTTAGGCTGAATTGCTATTTGTTTTGAGGTGCCATTCAGTTTTTCCAATTCCTTTGCTCCTGCTTCAGCTAAGCATGGTGATATGAGAGTTCTGTCTCAAGAAACTTCAGAAAACATTATTTGGAGTCTTTTTATTTCTAACTTTATTAATAAACTTTATACGAAATCAGGAGAGAGGAGTAGGATGATTGAATACCGAGCTTGATAATTAAGCCTAGGAGAGACTTGGTAAATGGTATTCACATAAAATTAAGAAAAGTATTAAACCAGCATAGCAACTAAGAATTGAAATTGCCGGGGATCACTTGATAATGTGATAAAGACACGGAGTTGATGATGCTTCTACAAACCAGAGAAGGAAAGGATTCAACTTTACCAGTTCTGGTGTTGTAATAATTGTTTTTCTTGACTCTGCTTTCTATGAGCACAGCCCATGATACTCAAAAATTACAGCAACAAAGAAGCAAACTCCAGGTTTCTACTGTAGGGGTGAGGTTAATCCATAACCATGGCTGGATATATTTGAAAAATATTTCTTAAGACCACCTACACTGTAAAGAAAGCAACAAATAAAATATGATTACTTGTTTAAAAAACGTGCTCTCCCATGTTAGGTGGGGGGTTTTTTTTGTTTTGATTTTGGGTTTTTTTGTGGTTTTTTTGGGTTTTTTGTGTGGTTTTTTTGTTGTTGTTTTGGTTTGGTTTTTTGTTTTGTTTGTTTTTTGTTGTTTTTTTTCTTTTTTAGATTTTTTCTGATATTTACATGGTTAAATTACATTACTTCTGTTGTTAGATAAATGTATCTTGGGTTGGACTCTGATCTTAAAGGTCTCTTCCAAACCTAGTGATTCTGTGATGCCCTTTTCTTTTGAGCATGGGAGTTCTTTTATGTTTGCATAATAGGACTGAAAGCAAAGTTTTAAATACAAATGAACACAAAAATTTAGATTTTGAGCCTTAAAATAGAGCAGACTCTAAAGTTTAAGACTGTTCAAGTGTGTAAACCCAACCCTTAGAATTGTAAATTTCCACCACTTGTTTATGGCTCTACATTATTACTATCATAATATAAGACAAATAAATGTAAGTATTTCAAAGACATTTTAGTTTTGTCTATTAAAATTCTGTCTGAGAAAGTTGTTAGAAACTTGTACAACTTCCTGTACGTCTCTCAGTTCCTGAAAAGTGTAACCCTTAATTTTGGCTTTGTAGGTGTTTTGAATAAATGCAAAACTAGCACTTGAACAAAATGACTTCTAAGTAAGTGGTAAATCAAATGCACTGGTGTTTCACAAATGAGGGAAAATAAGGTCAATTTACGTGACTACGGAACAACAGAAGTTCTTAACTTTGTCAGAAGGATGGGATACAGAGATTGGTTGTGCAGTATAACTGTAGAAGTATAAATTGAAAAAGTGAAATAACTGGTTGGTCATTTAAATGGTTTTCTAATATCTATATTTTTCCTAACTTTTTCATTACTTAATGGTTTTAATTAAAGGCAGCGCGTGATTGGATTGATATATCATAATAAAGAAATTTACTTTTCCTCTCTCCAGTATAATTTTTGGATTAAACCAGTACTATAGCTAATTGATGTTCTGAATGTAGATTAATTACTTCACATTTCTTAAATGTACCCACCCTTCGTAAGCCTGTCTAGTATGAATTATGCTAAATTATTAGAAAAAAGAAATGCCAAGATGACTAGGTTATTATATGCAGTAATCATCTTATTTCTGTGATGGGTAAATTAGGACAAAATAATAAAAAAGCAATAGCACCATCAGAAGTGTGATATTAGAGAGAGGAGATAAGTTTTATTATTTTAAGCGTAATTTGCAAATTGTCAATGCTATCAGCAAGGAGGATCTTCACAGTGTTGGTATAATTTGCAGAAATACTCTTTGGGTCAGCTTTGCTAACACAGCTAATGGAAGAAATTCTCCATGCAACTTTACATTGTTTGCAATAATTCTCTCAGCTTTTTCTGGTGAGCTTTTTGATGTGAATTATTCCATTTTATAAAACCTATTTTGAATTTTTCGAGTTATAATACTATGTACTGAGGCACAGCTATCATACTTCCTTGCCTTATTCTATCAACTTCCATTAACCATCTGCATATACATATTTTCCTCTTTGTTAGTCTAGATGACCTTTAAAAGATCCCTTTCAACTATACATGATTCTGTGATCCTGCCTTCTTCCATGACTGGGTTAAGGATACAGATAATGTTTCAAAACAATCAAAGACACTTACCAGAGAAGAAAAGGCAATTCTTTGATATTTTTTTCTTGCAGGGTACCTGCTAGGAATTGAGAGCAAAGACAAGTCACTTTTTTTAACAAAAACACAAAGAAAGGAGTGGAAAAAAACTCAACCCCTTTCCCATTTGAGGCTTCTTATGATTTCATGTTTTTTCTTAAAAAACAAACAAACAAACAAAAAAACGCACTGTAAAACCAACAACCGAATGGAAAAGTCTCAGTCATCACTTTCTTAAAAAAAGCAGAATTAAGTATTTTGTGCCTTTACTTGCTTGTACATTTCTAGGTTTTAAATTTTCAAACCATCTGTGTTACTGTTTTAGTGGCAGCCAAGTTACCAAGCAAAACCAGAGTGGTGCTGTTCCTTCTGTGCTGAGGAGAAGGGAGGTGGGATGGGGTGGGAGGATGTGAGAGAGGTGGAACTTTTTCTTTGCCTTGGCACAAAAACTGTCCTGTTCTTGTGTTATCTGTGGTTCTGGGCTATGTGGCATTGTTAAGGATTCACAGAGCATGGAAAAGAAGATGGAATTAAGATATTAAAATTGCCTTACTAGATTGTTTGTTTGCCAAGTTAAACAAATCACAGTTCTCATCCTAATGACATTATACTGCATGTCTATTTAAATTTATAAGAACATGCAAAGGAAATAGCAATGACAGGGGTAATTAGGGAACCTAACAGAAATCCATTTGGGAAGTCTTCTTCTCCCATTACTTATATAAAGTTTATATATATCCTCACCTTTCAGCTCTTGTTGGTGAACATCACTTCTGTCTGACATGTCTGGTTTACTGTCCCGTTGCAAATCATCTCTGGGAGCAGGGTCGTTCTTCTTTCTCTTGACTTGTGTTGTGTGTTTGTGTGTTCTTTAAATTAAATTTCTGTGTAGTCTACTATTTCATTTTGTTCTGTGTCTTACATAGAAGGCGTTCTATGACTTATAAGTGACTGCCTGCTTATGCTGTGTTATTTTATAGGTGGTGATTCGTGCTCAAAACGGCGCCCTTCTCTATCGCATTTCACCCTGGGCAAGATATGTGGTCCGTGAAGAAGACAAAGTGAATTATGATTGGGTTCACTGGAATCCACCACAGTCATATATAGTAAGGTTTCAATATTATTTTCAAGAGGTGTATAATGTTATCTTTATATCCTTGTTTGGAAGAAAATAAAAGGAGATAGCAAACTAGTTAAAACAGCTGAGAGATGAAGGGCTTTTATTCATGGCTTTGACAGAATTAAATTACTTTAATGATGGATTTTTTTGAGCTGCTTTTTCAGCCTCCTATAGAATATATAAAAATAGTTATTAACGTGGCATTTTCAACTTGGTTTGCCATCTGTTAAGGCAAGATTGACAGGTATTCTGGGACAAGGCTGTGCCTGGTAGGGAGGAAAGCAGGGAATTCAGTGCTGGATTTAAGGACTGGTTATCTGCAAAAGCATTGTTCAGTACTCAACATTATGTTAGTATTCCATGAAGTCAGAAAAAAACTTGCAAGATAAAGTGCCCACACTCCAGTCAAATCCTGGTTTCTTTGTGTCAGGAAAATCTCACTATTGAATTTAGAGTCCTCTTTCGTCTCACACACTGCTATAATGGAGAGAACTCTTTGCATCATATTTAAAAAATACCCTAGCAGAATATTTCGTAACTTCACACTGTCTGGGTGATGTTTAATATGAATAGTTTTTCATCCTTTCCCTGAAAAATGGTATGAAGTGATTTATATTGGAGATGCTATAACTTCTATTTTGAGTTAAATTTTTGCATCCACCTCAAATTATGAAGCAACTTCTTGAGAGAGGAAAAGTTACGGGCATGGAAAATATTTTCTTTAAAAACAGACAATGTCCATTAACTCTTATTAAAGTGTGTAATCTTTATCAATTTAGTGGCCTACTTGTGATATTTCAATGTCATCAAGAAAAGGAATGGGTAGGTATTTTGAAATGCAGGGATTGGGATGACCTAGAGTGAAAAAGAGGCCAGAACTTCTGGGTTCAGACAAGGTCTTACTGGAAAAAAAACAAAAAAAAACTTCTTTATGAATAGTAGAGATATCTAATGGAAATAAATCACAGCTAATAAGCCTCAACCAGTAGTTTTGTTCTTCAAATTGTTTCTTTAGTTTCTGTTCCCATGTGTGTATTCAACTAGTTTTGTTCTACCTTTTCAAAATTTCACCTGAATAAACTAACAAATAGGATATTAAATTCAATGGCCTCTGTATTCTACAAATATTTTCACCCATCTAGAAATGCTATGTACTGATCTCCAGACTTGGGATTTTTTAGTTATATTTTAATTGTAAGTAATTAGAATATAGTTGATTCTGTGTTGTGGAACTGTGTTCTTGAGGCATAAAATATTTATAAATTTCAGTTAAGAGAAGGCAGCGATTTCATGTACCTGTGAAAAGGTGTGCTTAAAAAACAAAAACCTATTTTACTATTTTTTTCTCTCCATTTTCAAACAAGCTTCACAGGGATTCAGAAGAACATCGTGGAGTGGCTACTATCAGCTTGAACACTGAAGTGTAATTTCAAGAGAGCATAAGAAAAGTGTTGAATCATGAATGTCCAGTTTCTTACTCATAAAGGATGTTAATTTCAAACAGACATTTGCTTTAACAGTTTAAAATGGTCAATTGCTTCTGAAATGCTTAGAATGCTCTTAGAGGAAAAGCAAAATAAACCTTAAATTGTTTTTCATCTTGTGCAACTCATGTGGTTATGACAACACTCATTAGCTGTTCCTAATGACAACTCTTCTTTTTCCTTATAGCATAAAAATCCTTCTCCGAAAAGATTAAAAAGCCTAAGAATCTATGAATCTCATGTGGGAATTGCTTCCCCAGAAGGGAAAGTAGCTTCTTATAAAAACTTCACATACAATGTACTACCTAGAATAAAGGATCTTGGTAAGTAATACCAGAAATGCTTGCAGAGATAATTTTTATGTGCCTGTGCTCATTAGAAAAGATAACTGTCAAGTATCTAGAGGTGTTTTTGCATTTCCCAATTACACATACTACAAAAATAGATTCTTAGATGAGCAAAAATTATAAACGAGTGAAATTTATGGAGAACAAACAAAGACTGAAATAGGGTATGTGAATCAAAAGCCATTCCAGTTTTTTAAGTAAAATACGATAAGTATACAGGTAAGTAATGCAAGGTAATTTGCTCTTGGCATGGTTTGCTTTCAGCTTGAAAAAGGACCTGTTTTTGTGACAGCCTTCAAAAACAACTTAATTTATAATTGGTTCTACTAGTGTAAAGCTTAGTTCTGAGGAAAGACAAAAGAAATACCTGGATACTTCTTTATTTTGCCAGAATAAACATGCTAGACTTCTTTTATCCCATCTTCATCTTTTATGAACAGTAGCTCAGAAGTATCAGAACAAGGAAACTTTAAATATGAAAGACCTTCCTCAGGAAAAGAACTTCTAGTTTATCGGAGGGGGTGTGTGAAAGAGCTGGTACCATTATCTCAGAAAGCACAGCAAAACTGTTCACCTCAATTTTGCTTTGATTATTTTTTCCCAAGGTGTCTTTGCACCGTTTCTGTAATGGACAATGTAAACTTACTGCCTATTACTGCCTTGTGATGAAATATGTATTCTACATTGCTGAAAAATAATCATGACATCTGTAGCTGAAACCTTTGTGTTTGTGTTTGATTTTTTAAATTTTATTTTATTCATCAGAGTGCCCGAAGAAGACATTTTCTTGTAGCTTTACATGTTGTCAGTGTTCTGTGGCTTTTGCCTTTCAGTAAAGTTGAGCTTGCAGGTGAGATGAGGGATTTTGCACATCTGGAAGATTTTTTTTTTATTAATTGCTTAATAAAAAGCATTTTTGGATTTTACATTATATATCTGTGACTCCTTACTGCCAAGGAATTTCACTTGTCCCAGGAAGTTAATAGAATTTATAGAGTTAGGAAAGCATTCTCCTTTGCCTATAATTTTTTCTTTTTGTAGAAATGTCATGAAAAGGCTGATAGGCTATATAATAAAAGCAGTATCAAATTTAGGGTGTACACAAATTATAACTAAATTTCCTTCTTAGTTACATTAAGTAAACATTGTGGGAGTTAAGTATTTTTTTTTAAATATATTTGTAAGGTCTGTTAGATTCAGTTTTGAATGTCTTTTTAGGACAAGCTTAATGACATCACTATATGAAAACTGTAATATATTACTAGGTTGTAGAAATATGTGCATGACAAATAGCAAAATAAGTAGCAAGCAAATTGAATGAGATTAATTTGATGCTGTTTATTTATAAAAATGCTGTAAATAAAAGCAAGTACAACGAGCCTGAATTATAAATCAGCAATGAATCTGACAAATTGCTGAGCTCACACCGACTGTCTTCTAATAATAGCTCTGGTTTTAAATGTAACAGCTATAAAAAAAAATGAGGAAGAATAAAAAAAATCTCACAGCATCTTGTTGAAACTAAGGAATGAAGTGTTTATTTTCTTCAGACAGAGGAGTGGTGGTGGTGTGAGTCTTAATAGCCTGTAGATAAAACCTGATTCTTTAAAGTTTTCTTCCTAAAGAATGCACTGAGCTATCTTAGGTGATACAATATAGTGTGTCCCCCATCCCTCTTGGACTGCTTTGGTTCTTTGGTGAACTTGGAATAAAAGCATGTTACACTTCTGTTTTTTTTCTTTTTGGAAGGCTCTTGTAGAGGGAAGAAATAACTGAGGTAATTTTCATGGGATAAAAAAAGATTTCCTATGTCATGAAGTTTTAATATTGTCTCTAAGCTGGAGAAATGTGGGTCTGACAAATGGGCCACTTGGTGGATAAGGAATTAGCAGGACAGTCACACCCAGAGTTTCAGTCAATGGCTTGATGTCCAAGTGGATGCCAGGGATAGCGTGGTCTTAAATTGAAGGAAAGTTTATTTAGGTTGGACATTGGGAAGAAATTCTTTACTGTGAGGGTGGTGAGATGTTGGAATAGGTTGCTCAGAGTAGTTATGGATGCCCCATCCCTGGAAGAGGTGTTGAGCAATCTGGTCTAGTGGAATGTGTTCCTACCTATGGCAGAGGAGTGAGACCTAGAAGATCTTTTCAGTTCTCTTCCAAGCCAAACCATCCTGTGATTTTGTCATAGTATGTGTAGCCAGTGGCTAAACCTAGACCCCCTGACTGCAAGTGTCAAAAGTTGAAGCAGTTCAGGACATGCAGGTAGACATAACCAATATTCTGAAGTTAAATAAGGATTACACTTATTTCTGTCAGCATCTGGGAGATTGAATATGTGTAGATCACTTGACAAATTGACTGTTTCATTTGTAATGGAGATCATATAAGTATAAACTATTAGGTTGGATTGCTTCATGAAAGTTACTGAATCTTTAGTTGTTAACCATTAGGGTCAGAGGCAGCTAAAATGAGAGAAGACTGGAATGGATATGTTAAAGGTATTGAATGTTCTTTTAACCATCCTTAAAGCATTTGTTTGTTATATTTGTTTTTATTATAGGCTATAACTGTGTCCAGCTGATGGCTATTATGGAACATGCCTACTATGCCAGTTTTGGTTATCAGGTCACAAGTTTCTTCGCAGCATCAAGGTAAGTTTAAGTGCTCCAGCATCTTCTCTGTTCTTTTCCCTTCTTTCCCATCCATTGAAATCAGTATTGCTTGCAGGTGTGTGTTTGAAAGAAAGTGTATAATGGAAAGCAATGGCTTCAGTGTTTGCTCTACCTTAATCTTAAATCTGAAATCAGTTTGGCACAGTGATCAGCTGCTCTGTGAAACACTTGGGATAGGTACATACAAAAAGTCTGTAAGTGACTTCAGCTGCTCTAGCATATTCCAGGTAATCCACCTTCAGCAGTCTTTATGCATGGGTTTGGGGTTGTAGAATTCTTGGCAGTAACAAACAGGATGTGTAGGGCTTTCTTTTATGACAAACAGAACTATACACTGTTCATAGTGAACTTGATTAAAATCATGGATTTGTGTGTTCTGTGAGAACCCTTTCCCTTACAGGCTTGTAACAGACTGTACTTAGATTTGAGGCATAGGGTAAAATTACATGAAAAATTAATTTAGGCAGTTGTTAAGAAAATAATGGTAAATGTGGAAGTCATAATTTAGTTGTTGTTTTTTTGTTGTTGTTGTTATTTTTTTAATCTTAGAGCAGCTCAAGTGGCAACCAGGCTAAATTTAGATTGGCAGTTTTAAACTGGCTTAATTAGTTGGAAAAAGGCATGTTGGACAGAAGACAAAAATCTTTTTTTTTTAAATAAGAAAATTGTGTAGTACCTAACCAAATAACTAAGCTGGAAAACAGCAGATGGTGTATTTTGTGGACTTTGTGGATATACATTTACTTACGTAATCATTGTGTTACTTTATTTCAGCAGTATGAATATATTCTTGTCCCTTATGTGCTAAGGAAGTGTTCAATATTAAATAGCAGCTTTAAGTTGTATCTGTTACCTTCTATACTGATTTTGATGTATTATTAAAAAGAGAAGAATAAAACTGAGTCTATTTCTGCAAAACATTGTGTGGATGATGGAATTCCTCTGATGAAAAATGGTTTCAAATGTTAGTTTGTAAGTAATAGTGACTGCTTAGGAGGGTGAAAAAATGACCTGTGCACATCTGTAAAGTAGGTGATGAAGAACTGCTGACTTTGATGTAGTTTCCATGCTGAATGTTCAGTATTGCCAGGTAAGTCCTGATTGTACCCCGTTGTGTTTTCACAGCCGGTACGGAACTCCTGACGACCTGAAGGAAATGATTGATGTTGCTCACTCCATGGGCATCACAGTCCTGCTTGATGTGGTGCACAGCCACGCCTCAAAAAACTCAGAGGATGGTCTCAACCAGTTTGATGGTACAGATTCTTGTTTCTTCCATTCTGGATATAGAGGCACTCACCAGCTCTGGGACAGCAGGCTCTTTGACTATGCAAAGTGAGTATAAAACATCACTTCAGCTGTGCTAGTGGTTATTATTTCATAGCAATTCTGTTAAAACTGCACTCCTTGCCAAACTGGTAAAGTAATTTGGATTGTTTGACAGTTGCAGTATGTAGAGTTAAATTCCTCTACTTGCCTAAATGCTTAGACTCTAACACTAAATGACAGTATTTCAATTTTGTTATTTTCTTGTCATCTATGACTACCCATGTGCATGTTATATACCATATGTACTGTATGCATTATATAATGGTATAGTTATTTTTATTTAAAAACAAGTTTCTATATAAATATCAATTTAAATATCTGTTTTATAGGAAAATATAATTGTGTATTTCATGCATTATAGAATATATTAATATTTTCCTGCTATATATAGTACATTGCATATATACAATAGATTATGTTTGTATATAAAAATAAAATAATAAGAAAAGCTGATGAAAACTTGTAGGCTCTGTAAATTTATTGACAAACTGTCAGGTTGTTGAAATGTGGGAAGAGTTTTTCCCCAGGACAACTAACTCCATTTCAAAGAGCTTCTGGAGGTCAATCAACAGTTAATATAGAGCAGGGGTCATTTTCAGTAGACAGTTCTAGAGACCCACTTTGGGCTAGCTTAATTAACTAGTATAAATATAGTGTGTGTCAAAACATGTACTAATGCCAGGTAATTATTAGTATTTAATATTGTTTACTCTGTATTCTCTGAGGTATTGGGGGCAAGGAGATTGATCTTGTACACGGAACATTTCAGTGGTTTAAATGGAGAAACAGGCACAAGCAGCCGGCTTATTTCAGTCTTGTTCTCTTTTTTTTTTTTTTTTTTTTGTTTGTTTGTTTGTTCATCCCTGAATCACTTTGATTCTTCATTCCCTTTCCTTTCCTTTGTTTCCCTAAACATTCCAAAATAAATTCACCTTAAATCTCTTTAAAGCATGTCTTAATAAAATTTTTTTTAAAATTGATATTCCAATTGATATATTGAAATTCTCTTATTTTCCCCCTTGAGATGCATAATCTTGTGTAATCTTCTTATCTATTACAAAGTTGTATGTTAACCCTTTCAAGATTACATTTGAATGTTCCTGTAGTGGCTTATCACAGACCAACCCTAGAGTTCTGGTCTCTTAGTTGTTAGGCTTTTTGTGCTGCAGGTTCAATTTCCTCTTTTTCCCATTTTTCTCCCTTGCTTGCATTGAATTGCCACGGACTGGATGGATATGATTATGTTGCACTATTACAAAAGTCATGTTACATAGCATAGGCCAATTGTTTAATGGAATTCACAGTGTCAAATAAACCAAGTGATCAGTGTGACTGACTTGGGCACTTCGATACGTACTAGGATAAGCTGTTCTTTATTTATTTGTTATTTGGAACAATTTAACAGATTATTTCAGGGGGAGTTTTTTAATTGTTATAAGAAATGCATTTTAGTCCTTCCTATTAAGCTTTAAATTCATACTCAAATAAATTGTATTTCAAATAACCTTAAAGCTTTAGTTTCAATATGATAGTATTACACATTTTATTTTATTTGATGCTTACAAATAACCAACAAGTGTGTGAGTACTGATATCTCTAGTGAGACAATGGAATGTAGTTATGGACCTTCCTCTGTTCCAAGCAGACACAGGTTCTTCCTGCTAGGAAAGACAGTGGTGCTGGTATTGAGTGTTTGGGGTTATTTATTAATGAGAGAAACAAATAGCTCCTTTGTAGGTTGCACTTGGCAATGTTAAATATTTCTGCAGAACTGAAGAACTGCCTCCATGGTTTGGTTGGGTCAGTGATACGTACATATACTGTGGAATTTCTATTCATGCTATGGCATTGGAATAGGTGCCACACTGAATACTGGAAAGGGAAAGTGGAAAGAGTGAGGAGGAGAGATGAGATTAGAGAATAGCAAGGACCAGAGAACCTGAAACTCTGCACTGGACAACTGAGGATCCCTTGAAGGCTATTTCCCATCCCCTACCCTCTCATGATATGCAATAACAAATCTGGAGTTCTTTTCAAACAGTTGCAGAAATCCTTTCTTCCCCTGCAAGCATAGGAAGCTGTGAACATTTTCTAGTCATTAAGGTATTCTTTCATCCTAATACCTGAGACAGTAAATATTCTCTGTGTTTATAGTCAGGTTTTAAGGCTGAAAAGATAACACTCTCATGGTCATTGTAAATTTCACAGCACTGATTGAAAAATAGCTTGCATTTTTCCCCTGTTCATTGTGTGTGCAGGTTCCAAGCAAAATTGTGAAAGAATCAAACTAACGTTTCATTGAAAATATTGGGTTAGGGTATTTTCCCCCCATTTAGTCTGTATTGGCATTCTGCTAATTTCCATACCAGTGGATGAGCAACTCTAATCTGGATGAGGTGAATATAAAAGTCTGTGAGAGACTCAAGTTGCTGGCAGATGTTAAAAGTTTGCTCAAAATAAATGACAGCAAACAGTCTGTTGAATAGTCTACAGAAAAGATTGCTTGCTGAGTGAAATTTCTTCAGCTAGAACAGCCTTCTATCCTGTGCAGAGCTTGTACTAAATCCTTTTCCTTCTGTAGTGGGAAGAACTGTTAAATTTACAGGTACTTAAACATCAAATGCAAAGAATGCTCAATTCACTTTGGAATTGAGAGAAACTAATTCTCTACTGTGAAGGAGATTAAGGAACAGTTGCTTTATCAGTTTAGTCTGACTATATTTTCTTTGAAAGCTAAAATGTAAGTAAGTTTATCTCAGAGCATTTGCAAGATTATTCAGTTGTCTGTGAAGGAGACTGTGAATACTTACTGTAGCAGAATGTGGCAAAAGATCTATATCCATGCTACAAAAAAAAAAAAAAAAAGGATTATATCCCTTGTGTACTTAAATACTATTTTTTAGTAAAATTCATATAAGTAGAGTATCTCCAAGAAAAGCAATAGTAAACCTGTTTACTATTACAGCCTGGGTATTGCATCTTTGTACCACAGATAAAGGCAAATTTTTCATTCTTAATTTTTTTTTTTAAATCCATATTTCTACAAGTGTTATATGAAGAGAGAACTTTTCTTTAAGTTGTGAACAGCATTTTAAAATTATGCTATTCATGGAGTTGTCACAGCAGGGAAAAAAAACCACCTTGATTTCATTGAAATGAGAACTTGCAGGTAAGGTAACTGGCCAATAGAATATTTTTGCTTAACTTTTTTCAATAAAACATATAAACTGTGCTTTAAAAATCAACCAAAAATAAACTTTTACTTTAATAATTTTCATAGCTCTTGCACATTCTTGAGAGTTTTTCTAAAATCTGGATCCTGGGCTTTTTTTCCTCAAATATGCTAATTTGGTGGCTCATCATCTCCATCCTGTCTGTATATATCTGTGTCCATCCTGCTTCCTCAGCAACCAACCCAAAAAACAGAATCACAAACCTTCAGTGAGAATTGCTGTTGATTTTAATACATTCTGTTGAAAAACAAACTTTTCTATGATTTAATATATACGTGTTAATATTAGTTATTAATATAATATTTAATATATAATATTATATAATATATAATAATATTATAATATATAAACTGTGCTTGATAATTAATGTTGTGACTTTTCTAGGCCTGAATTCATGACAGGGTAATGCTTTAGTCTAAAAGGAGTGCCAGAAGCTCTGGACTGGTACTGTAGTTGTCACTCTACAGTTAATTTTGGAGGAAATTAATGCCCTCTGTTGTGTTCCTGTTAAATATGAAATACATGTAAACATCCTCCCATCTTAAGTAAGGATTCTATTTGTAATTAATTTTGCACAAGAAAAGTATATTTTTTTTTCCTCCTAAAAACATATTCAAAGGTTATTCAGCTGCCAGATTCATTAGAAGTGATGTTGTAGACCCTGGAGACCAAGTGGGATCACAACTAGAGTATTTGATGGTGTTTTATTTTAAACTCATTTTTCCAAATAGGAAACGTATCTAAAATAATAATCGGGCAAAACAATTGAAAAATAATTGAGAACAAGATATTACCTAGTAAAGATTTTTCCCACAACATTACATAAATAGAATGTGAAAATGATGTTGCCCTTCTAGACTTGTTGAGGTCTGAGAGTATTGTTTTGACTTTTAAGGCTTTTCCTGTTTTTTCATTAGACTTTGTTGGATTCTATTCTGTCTTAACCCAATTCTGAATGTCAATAGCTACTGATACATTTCTGTGAGCCTTTTGGAATAATGGTAGAATTAAAAGTCAGAAATCATGTGATGCCTTCAAGTTTTTTCTTTGGTTTGTTGTTTGTTTGGAATTTTTTGGAGAGGGTTTAGTTTGTTTTTGTTTTTTAATACTGTGACCCTTTTCTTCTGAGTACTTAGGCAAAATTTTAAGCTATTTCACAGTCTAGGAGATGAATTTGATACAAAAGTCAGAGATTGATTTACAATGCAGTTTTAATTTTAATTAGTCTAGCTTCCTTGAATGCAGCAGTATGATCAGTAACAGGTGATATTGGATACAAGGATTTGGGGGCAGCAGATGTCCCAGCATCTCCTTTGAGGCTTTTTTGAGGCCTGTTTTCATGGCTTTTTTAAGACTGGATGTTGTGTCTGTCTTTTTGGGGTAAAAAAATCATAACTAAGCCATGTAATGGGAGAAATCTCTCACTAAGTTTTTTTTCTTCATCAGTTTAATGAAGTTTAATGTGATATCCATGCCAAACGTGCTTTGAAATGCTACAGGTAGGGTTTAGTGTATATAAACACTTTGTCCCATAAGCCACAGTTTTTACATCAGGGCAACAGATGACTTGCTAGTCTCCTGCTGCCAGTCCAGATGTTCTCTCCAGCTCAGGCTTCTGAACTGCTGGTGGAACAGCTGATTATAGCTCAGTGCCTTTTTTTTTTTTTTTTTAATTAAATTTTTCTTAAAGTGTGTTATAAACTGTCATAGCTCAGAAACTGGTTTTAACCTTGCAGTCAGTGCTGCAGAACAGGGCAGCTGTAAGGTGTTGAAGCTTGTATCTTTGTTCTGGTGTAGGTAGTTTATTCCCCAGCTTGCCCCTCCAGAGAGGGGTGAGTCACCTGAAGCTTTTTTCCCTTGTCCTGTGGTCCAGCCTCGGGCAGGTATCTCCAGTGCTCTCTTGCATCTAAAACATCCACCTATGTTTGGATGCTGAGACAGTGGCCTTTTCTGCCACCCAGTGTTTAAATCCTGCATAAAACTTATGCTGTATTTTCTGGGGAGAAAAGGTCCACTGATATTGCTTGACTTTAGGATCTGACTCTAAAGGCTTGGTTATCTTCCAATGTCTTCAGCAGCCTCTGTTAAGCTCCGTGTTTAAGCTTCCTTAAACAGCTGTTCTTCACCCAAATTGTTTTCCTTTCTTCTGATTGCCTGCTTTTCCAGTCTTTATATGACAATGAGGTGATGATAGTAGGTGGAATGAATTGAAACATAAATTTTTCAGAGTTTAGTTCTGTTAGTAGGGGTAACTGTCTGAGCTCATAATTCTCTAAACATAGCTGTTCAGAATATTTTTGGTTTTGTTTTCCTTCAATTCAGTGATGAATTCTAAATGTCAGTGGAGGTAAAGACTTTGTCTACTTCAGGAGCACCCCCGTGGTTTGTAACAGTTTTCAGGATGAAATGGATTCACTGCTACTCTTCATTGCTTACACCATTAGCATTTTAAATAGATTTAAGTTGATGCTCTGTGGAGTACCATGGTATTAAAGATTCTGGTTCCTTGCCTAATGCTCTTAAGGAAAACTGGCACATGAGCATGAGACTGCAGGTAACACGTTGTGTATGTTCTTGCCATCTACCTCAGGGGCCCTTTATTGACACACGTTTTAGAGTGCAAAGATTTGACTGCAAACTTCATGTACACAAAGGATAGATAGGATTTAAAGGCTGCTAGGACACTCACTGCTTCTTCAGAGATGACAGCTGAACAGACTCTGCTGGCCAGGCAGGTGTCAGTCAGGTGGGAGAAAGGAGACTGCCACTACTTGTGACAGACCCTTGGTGTTACAGGGTTGTCCTCTTCACTGTTTGTTCCTTTTGCCTTTTTTTTGCCACGTTCTTCCTTTTGAATCCTAGTGCTCCTAACAAACCTGTCTGTCTGTAACTTCACCTTTTTATCTAGTCTAGTTGTCTAGACTTTTCAGTTTTTCTCTCATCTAAAGAGTTTTCTCAGAAGCTTAAGCTGTGCAGGTTTTGGGACACAGGAAGAGGACAGAGAAAAGCAAGCAGGGTAGTTTGCACCTAATTAATCATATCCATTTGACTTCCAAGAGTGTAAGAACTGAAGTGTTTCTTTCCACAGCTTCTGAGAATTTAGCAAGGTGCAGGTGGCATTCTCCCAGCTGCCTTTTGGCACTAGTAAGGGCATCCAATGCCATGCTGTGGTTGCCACAAATATGTTTTCACTGGGGAGAATCTTTGGCCATAATTCCATCTAGACTAAAGGTAATGCAGTGGGAATTGACAATCGGAGAGATTCTCAGTCATGTGATGTTTTTTTGGTATATTGTTAATTCTAGGGTAATTACAATAGAACAGGGATGTACGTTGTGTTTCATTATGTAAAACATAAAGCTGTGCCAATTTTAATTCATTTCCTGCCAGTCTTCCTCTACCAAATTAGTTTAGGAAAACACTGTACTTAAAATATCTGCATAATATGCATTGGAATGTCATTTGGCTGGCAAAGATTATTTCTTAATGACTGTTTTAAGGAAGCACTGCTTGCAGCATAATAGTGAGATTTATTCTTCCCCCCACCCCTCGTAAATGTGGTTATTTTGATTAAAGATTGTCTTTAAAAACACCGTCTGCCTATGTTCCTTAGCACTCTGCTTCTAATAGACTGGATTTTGATGGTGACTGTGACAGTATTAAAATACTTTATAAAATTTAAATCTTAAAGTTTAAGACCTTCCTTGCCTAAAAATCTTTGTTTCTTTTTGTTTTCTTTTTAGTCATCATTGTAAATGCTAGTAAGCAAACACTTTCAAGTAGGGGACACTGCAGCTTAAATCGCAAATTTTGAAGGAAATGGTTACTGAAATCATTAACAGGAGGGATGATACATAGGAACTTACTGCAATGTTATCAGAAAAATGAAAATAATAGTGCAAAAAAATGTTTCAGCCATGATCATATGATTTATAGTATGTGCAGTCAAGAGTTGCTGTATAATTGCTTTATTTTTAAAGTTTAATTAAAAACTTAAAAAGAAAACCTTTTAATTAAAGCTTAATTGTTTTACTGTATTTTGGTTTTTTTGTTACTTGTTGTACTGTGTTTTGGTATAATGGACTGTGAAGCTTTAAATCCATAGGTGCTCTAAAACTCAAGCTTCACATAAGAATCCATGTAGCTTTCTTTGAAGTGTCCAGTTTCCCAAATTAGCTTCCAACATAGCATCCACAGCTTTGTGTGAAGTTTCTAAAATGTAGCTGCACAGAAAGCAGTACAGTGATAAAGCAAGATATTGAAATGTGAAGAAAGGCACAATCAAGCTTTCTAAATATTGTCAGGTAGCACATTTTGAAATAGAGAAGTGACCATTTGTAGCCAATTAAATTCAATCATATCTTGAATAAATGCAGTCACTTACCTGAAGCTGATTATGGTATTTCAATAAATATCTGAAATTAGCTAAGATTCAACACATTGCAGAAAATCAATTTGTACGAGTCTAAATGAAATAATGATCTTGCTTTTAGTAATCCACACTTGAATTGACAACTTCCACAGTGTTCTTAAAGAGTGATTGCTGCAGCAGTTTACATGAGCAGCATCTGTTGTGAACAGAAGATTGTGCTGAAGAAAAGGCTGATAGTTGTGTAAATTTGAGAATAATCCACAAATGAAATAAGGGATGTTGAATTTTTTTTTTAGTAGGGTTTTATACAAAGAAATTCAAGGTTGGAGGAAAATTAGGTCTAGTACAACTCATAGCAGGGAAAGAAGATAGAAACTAAGACAAGTGTTTAGTGATTTTTGATTCTATTATGTACATGTTGTATAATGCACAGATCCACTTGAAATCCATTTTTTGAAATTTCATTGGAGAGAGCATAAAAGAAACAACAGGGAACAAATCCATTAGCGGCTCTGTCTACAAAGCAGAAAACAATCAAAATGCTGTAGCATTTCCAAAAGTCAGTAGCATATGTATGACCAAGAAATCAGAAATAATCTGCAAATAATTATGCTAATATATGTTGTATATATATATTGCTTACAGTCTTGAAAGGAATGCCATGTTTTCTTGAGAATGGCACTAAGACAGAAGTTCCTGTCTCTAGAAGGTGACTGAAAGTGGAGATAGGGAGCAATTCACACAACAGAGCTGGGCAGCCTGCTGCTTCAGGGTGTAGCTGTCTCTGTCCAAGCAAATTCCTTCCCACCTGTAGCCACTGACTGAGATTCAGCTTGGGATGGGATTGTAGTGGTGATGCTAAAATTTAGGGAAAATCTATAAGGACATACTCAGCTGTATATAAATGTTTTCTGCATAGGTTATTTAAATGCCAGAATTACTTTGGAACTGATGTTATTGAAAGAAATTTGGTTAGAGTTGATACTTAAGAAATTATTGGTGAAATTGTAAAGAAAATTGGAAAAAAAAAAAGGTTCTACTGTTCCCATTATAGTAGTACTGGATGGACACTGAGCAGCTTTTGGCTCTTTCTGTCTGATGTATTACAACACAAATCAGAAGAACTGAAATAGTATGTCATGTCAAAAGTGTCTTATGAATAAGGAATTCCTTAATGAATAAGGAAGACACTGTATTAAAAGCTTTATCCCTGGGAAAAAAAGCAAATTGTTCTATACCAGGTCAGGAAAAAGTGGTTTGTGGTTTTTTGGGTTTTTTAAAAGCATACTTTATTTCTTTGGCTATTTTCCCCATGGATTTGCTTTGGACAGCTTCTTGTAAAAAACAAAAAAAAAACAAACAAAAAAGAAAAGTGTCTATAGAATTCTTTCTAGTTTGCCATGAGAACTGCAATCAAACATCTCTTTGTCCTAGTTCATCCCTGTGTCTCCTCTTTGATAAGGGAGCTAACTCTTTACCTAGTATTTGTATCTATCTGTATTGCAATTCCTTGTCAGCTCATAAAAATTGCTATAAAGTTATTTGGGGAAAAAAATTAATCGCCCTAGTTATTAATTAATGGTTTAGATAGTTGACACAAGTTTTTCTAAGTTATTCTACTACAATTAATGAGTTTATTTCAGGCAGAGGAAAGCAAGTGTACAAGTAATAGTTTGTAGACCTTACCCCTTGATTTATTTAGTGTTACTGCACAATAATTAAGTCCTGTCAAGTGTAGTTTTAAGGATAGATACATGTGAACAAATAAACAAGAATGAAAAAGCACATTTATAGTCGCTACTATGTGCTCTGATAATTTTTTTCTGTAGGAGACGACTTAATTTGTTCAAACAAAGAGCAGAGTATAAAGTTCTCTGAAGAATTGTTAAGTAAAAGTATGGATTTTTTGGTATCTATAATATATTTAGTCATTGCACAGAGTGTTAAACTGAGTATATTTATCAAAAGGCTTCACAATGAAGAGAAGAATGCTCTTTGCAGTCTTTATTTCTATTCTTTATTCCTTTAAGATATGTGTAGAAAGTAAAGTAATGACTGTTGTCACTTTCCTGATTAAATAAACATGTAAGATTGCCTCCTCTTGGCTGCAGGGGTTTATGTAAACACCATAGAATTTGTCATTTCATGATGGGGAGTGAAGCCATTTTCCTTTCTCCATGTCAAGAAGAAAAGAGTTAGACTCTACAGCCTGTGTTTTTAACCTACAAAGCTTCAGAGAAACTGGTGCTGTTCTTTACTTTTTCTTCAGTGATCAACTTTTTCCTCTCTTGCTGTTTTTATTTAGCAACATTTTGATTGCAGTGTAGCACATCTTTGATTACGACACAATATTTTAGAACACATTTCAGCTCAGGCTTATTATTAGCAGTCTAAATTTTCTAAGGCAGTTCTCCAGTGCAGTAATAGAGAAATTGGTGTCTTTTGAGGAAAGAATCCATTTGTTATTAAATCACACCTGGAAGTGAAATCATCCCTATGAGTACAGTATTACATTTCATACCTTGATCTTTTGCAAGCAGGTGGAGGCAATGCTAATTTCTCCTTGTCTTCCCTCCCTTCCCTTCTCCCCTAAAGGCAAAAAAACCCCCCAAAAAATCCAAACAAACAAAAAAACAAACCAAACAAAAAAAACCCCAACAAACGCAAAACCAAAAAAAATAAGTTATTGTTTCATTTATTATGACAAGAAGTTAGGCTGGTAAATAATTAGAATAATAATAATAAATAGAATTTTTCACATAAAGGCAATATATATATATATATACTTCACTGAATTCAAGTGTCAAGTTTGTCTGAATGACATTTTGTGACTGTAAATGTAGTCACAGCTGTGAGCCAAAAACATTTCTTATTCTGAATTATGTAATTTAAATATAACAGATTTCTTTTAATTTGTTTGGTTTTAAATGGATTAAGCTTGGACATTCAGAAACAAGTTCCAAAAGTTAGTGTTTAAGGAACCAAATAATATAATCTTTCAGACTTCACTATATACTGTTGGTTTTACAGATAATGACTTGGTGAAATTCATTTTTTCTTGTTGAAATTTAATTCTTGCCTTTAAGACTTCATAAATAGTTTCTATTTTCAAAGGATTGGTGAATTGGAGTAATTAGTCAGCCAAACACTGGAGAAAAAAATATCCCAAAAGATTTCCACTGCTATTTGTCCCTATTTTCTGATTTGAGTGTTTAGTGTTTATTACCTTGGATTTTTAGACTACACACTACCCTGAAATCTAAAATTCTGTGTTTTCCTTTCTACAAATTAGTTAGAGGCTTATAACCATTCTAGGGTAGATGCTTAAGCCCTGTAGATGATTCACAAAAAGAATCTTTTTGGAGAGTCAACAATGAAACACTAAAATTTACATTAGCAATGTTTTCAGGCTTCCTTTGTCCCCACCTTCTTGGATAAGGCATTGGAAAAGATGAAAATCTACTTTGACTTTGTTATAAGAAATTTCAAGGTAATTACTTTGTCATTGGGTTAACTGGGGAGGAAAGTCTGTCAGGAAATAGGAAGCAGCTTTCAGCTGGATGTTCTTTCTAATCCTTATCCAGCTAACAAATTGGCTAACAAAAAGTAGTGACTTACAGAAAGAAGTGCAAAATAGCATTCTTGTAAACTCATTAATTGTCTGCTGGAAAGAGGAAATATTTTGTAGGTTTCATCAACAGTTAGACTTAGCACAGAACCGTCCTCACCCAAACTTGAAAAACCAGAAACATTTAATTAGAGTCTGAGGCTTGAGCAACTCATTTTTCCAGCAATGCTAGACTGTCAATATATGCAAGGGGAAACTTGTTTTAAACTATTTCAGAGAATGTTAACTTTAGTTTTCTTTGTATTCTGTCCTGGTCTAGAGAATGAAACTTTTTTTTTAAGAAGAGTTAGAAGTTTCCACTTCAGATGTGTTTTAATTAAAAGTTGCTATAATTCTGCTATCATATAAGCCAGGATCAGTAATCGCTGCACTGAAACATGATCTGAAAGAGAGGATATCTGTAGTAGGAATAGTTGATTTAATTTCAGTTAAAAATAATGGCATTTCAGTAAAAGTTCTTACTGTTAAACATAAGCACATATTTCCAATGCATGACATATACTAGTAGACTAATATTTCCAAATGGAGATCAGTAACAAGTGGTGTCCCTAACTGTGTGGTTTGGTTGATTGGATTGAGGGAAGGGATGTTGGACAGGATACAGGTGACAGGTTATGGGACTGGTTTTAAACTGGAAGGTTATGTTTAGATCATAAGGAAGGACTTAAGAGCAAAACTTTACATGGTGAGAGTGATGAGACACAAAAGGTTGTCCAGAGAGGCTGTGGATGCCCCATCCCTAGAAATGTTGAAGTTCAGGTTGCACAGGACTCCAAGCTGATGATGTCTCTGCCTGTGGCAGGGGAGTTGTGACAAGATAATCCCTAAGGTCCCTTCAGATACACATCACTCTGTGTTCTGTGATTTTGTACAAGTTCTTGTGCAGCAGCCAGTTATCCTAGAAGAACAGAAGTTGGTTTAAAACTATCAAAGGGTTCTGTTGCTTTGTTGTGTGAGTTGCCATTATATTGTTGTGATGGCTTAAGTTTTAGCTTTCATATTTTCTACATTCTATACTGCATTAGTATATAACTCTGAACTTCAAATAAAGTGTTAGCAAGTTCTCTTCACAGTTTAGACAAAACAATCCTTTTCCAGCCTTAGCATCAAGGACACCATTGCAGCTCCAGGCCCAAAAAGTGCAAACAACAGAGAATTGAGGAGAGCAATCTGGGAGGATGGGACTGCATAACCTGGAGCTGTAATTGGACAATTAGCCAATGTGTAAATGGACCAAAACTTATAAAAGTGTGAGAACTCGTGGAGTCCATCTTGGGTGGAGCCACAGCCAGGCTCTTGTACTACCCAAGGTGTATCCTTTGAAGGCCTTTTGAATAAATACCTACTTTATTCCTTTAAGTATGTCTGGCCTTTACTACAGGTAGTTTCTCCTAGGCATCAGTTGACTTAAATACGTAAATACAGTACTCAAAGCTTTTTCAAATGTAGAGCAATGTCTTGATTTTAAACAACTTTCTAAGTAAGCTGTAGGCAGTTAAATATTTTTTTTAACAATATCTATCTAAAGACATTAATTATTCTCTCAGTATTTTCAAGATACTATCTGAGATTTCCATTGTCACAACTTAATTGCAGTGAATTAGTGGGAATACAAATGAATACATTTGGCTCAGTGTCTGTCCCACCTGTCTTTTGTGGAAGCTTACAAATTTGGTGGTTAGAAAAAGATAGTGAGTATGTTAAAACTTGTCCAGGTCACAAGAGGTTTTAAAATCGGTGCATAATGCTTGAAAAATAGAATAATGGATAAAAAGTATATCTGTGAATCAATACAAGAATTGCATTGTAGGTATTTATTACAGAGACAATTCAAACAATAATTTTGCTATGTATTTTACTAAGCAAAGCTACTGTAACAATCTATCATAAATGTGTTTATTGTTCTCATATTTATCTTCATGAAGTACAAATTATATAGTTGAATTGGCAATATCTAGTAAGAAATTGTGATTTAAGACTAGGTGTCTTTGAATACAAACCTGTTTTTCAGGTCTCTTAGATGGAAAAATATGAAACATATAGAAAGTGTATTTGCAAGTTCGCAGTTCTATTGGCACAGTCCAATCTGAGCAAATCTTTCTTTAATTACATTTCTGAAGAATGTAACTTCAAAAAGTGCAGCAAAGAGAGAAATACTGTGCTGTGCTTAAGGATGGATTCATGTTTAATATGAACCATGCGCTTCAGATCTCCTGTGCTGGTTTGTGCAAATGCACCAGCTTTGTATTCTGTGCTCATTCAAAAGAGAATGGAGACTACTGAATGCATGGGTCAGCTTTGCCAGGTGGCTTCTTCCCCTTGCAGAATCCTTGAATCTTTTGCTGGGGATGATCTAAGACAGTCTTCAGACTCTTTGAACTTCCTACTGGAAATGTTTTTCTGTGAAGGTAATAGTTCATTGTGCAGACTTTTCTGCCCTCCATGCCAAAGTCTGTCATGTAACTGAGCAGTTTAATCCTACAGTGCTGAAAGGAACATTTTGGACTGTATCCAGAGCAATTGCTGATGCTGAGGATAAAATCTGAAAGCATGAGAGGAAGTAATATAAGCCTTGTATTAGAGTTATATTAGCATAAAGAGTGAACTTCCCTTAGCCCCTGCTTCCCCAGGGTTAGAAATCAGTAGATTACCATTCAGGACATGGAGTCAGTATCTCAGAAGCTTCCTGTGTTGTCTGTACTGGATGATGACTGATAATGAACACTTACACTCCTCTTAAAATTTTCTTACTCTTCTGTAGATTTGGCATTGCTACCAACTGCCTAGTTGGGATGAAGGGAAGGGTAGACTTTTGGTCAATAAATAGAGACAGGCAACTAAGTCTTCAGGAATTCAGTGTGCTGGTCTCTGAGGGTCTGAAGTAAAAGGATATTCAGATAATATCTTCTAAGGTGATGTCCTAGGTTGGTAAGATGTAAAAGTTTGCCCCTTTTTCAGTCATCTCTATATGATAATAACTATTCCTTATGAGGTTGATTTTGCCATGTTAACATAAAATGCAGCTGACACACTTTGTTGCTTGAGTATTAAAGTTTTGATTTGGGAATTTCAAGGTAATTGCTGTAAAAAAATTGTAGTGGTATGTGGATACTGAATAGTAGATTGTTAAGGTATTGTACAAGGTATCATGGTACAGATGAACTTGAGCCTCATACCACTGCAGAAAGTATGATTTGCCATCATCTTTTCACAGAAAAAAAAAAAAAACAAAAAAAAAAACTTTTCAATCATCAGTGGTCTCTGACTTTTAGAAAAAACAGGTATTTTTGATATGTTTGTACTAATGCTGGAATTTTCTCAGTGGTAGAGGTCTGGTCTTGCTTAACTTCTCTAGTTTTTTTAGTGTGAAAATTCTTTTGTGAAGAATTCTGCTTCTTGACTGCTTAAACATTTGTTGCTATTCATTAGCATTAGAAAAGAAAAAAAAAAAGGCACCTGAATTAAAATTGAACCAGTTTGTGTTTGCATTTTGAAGGTACAGGCATAGTATGAATGATTTAAATATTTTTGTGTGTGAACCAGACACCTTCTCAGTGTCCCCTCTAAGGTCTCTTGTGCGAGCATAAATTAGTGAACCAGTGTTTTAAAATTAAAAAAAAAAAAAGGAAATTAGGTTTATAGAAAGCACTATTTCAGGCTTTTAATAAGGTGGTTTTGAGAAAGTAGAGCTTAAAAATGTTAACAGTTGGCCAGGTAGTTAATATTTTTGCCATTGCTAATGGAATGAATTGATTTTGAGTATAACCTTGTTTTCTTATATAGGGAATGAAGAGAGTTGAGGATATTTTTTTTCTATTATTTTTCATATATAATAGCAAACTATTTCAGGGGAGTAAAAGCACCTCACAACAAAGTAGTTAAATCTCCCTTGGCACTTGATTTTTTTTGCCAGTCGTCATCTCAACTCTGGTGCTATTTTCTGGATAAAGTTCAGGATAACGGTCTATTTAAAATCAAGAGTCACCTGATCTGTAATAGTTTGTAGCTATTTGTGCATTACATTTAGACTTATTTTGAAAGCAAACTCAGCGTTGAACAGTTAAGCTACTGTTTAATTATGGAAATTGTGCATTGCATTAAATTGTATGCAATTATGACAGTACATCTTTAAAGCTGTATCTCGTAGAACAACAAATTTTGTTTGTTAATTTGAAGAGTTGATTATATGACCAAACAAATTTAATGTTGTCTAAGAAGTTTATTTTAGGAGAACGGTTTTAAATAATCTCAAAGTTTTTTATTTTATTAGTGTATAATTTACTTGGGTAGAATATAAGTGGGACAAATGCTAATTTATCCAGATCAGAGCTGAAATCCATGTAGGCTTTATCAGCACTTAAAAGAATTTTGTACTATTATTTTTGATACTTTCTCTATTTTAAAATGTGTATGCCCTGCAGGCTCTATTAAAACTGCAGGTAATTGTCTTCAGTACTTACTTTTTTCTTTTTTTTTTTTCTATTTACCTCAGGTTAGCCCACTGAGCAAAAAGCATCAGGAATATGAAATTTCATTACAATAAGTATCTACCTGCTCTGCCTCCCAGGCTGTTCTTATATTCATATTTTCCAGGACATAACCTTTTCTGAGTAGTATTTGAGTTGTTTCCATTTTATAGGGCAAATAACTAAATGCTTTATTTGATATTAGTTTACTCTTACCGAGTGTGGATAGGACCAGCCAGAAAAATGTAAGCCTAAGACACTGCTGCTTACTTGTAGGTTATTTTAAACCCTTATATAGTCTGTAGTTCATTTGAGGAGAAAATTTCTTTTTGTGCAAATGGCATTTCAGAAAGTTGTGTGAATATATTCATAAACATGTTTAATTAATTGGCAAAATGTGAGAGAGAGCTGGTGTAGAATTAACTTGCACAGTTAAAATGAGGTGTCTTTTCAAAGCATCGATCAAATGTCTAAGCAATCGAAAATTGGGAAATTCTTGTTTCACCTTGCTGTATGACACTGCTTTGTACCGACAGAGGAAGTAAAATTTTGAGGGGAAAAAAGTTAAAACACTTTCAGAACTACTGGCTCTATATGGATAAAAAATGTGCCTATTTCTAGGAAATCATTTTCCCTAAGTAATTACTGAACATGAGTCTATAAGACTAATAAATGCATAGTGCTGTTATATTGTTTACAGCATGGGATCAGGATTAATGGTTCCAGAAGGGCTGTTGTCTGGTGTAGCACTCTAGAATTACAATTTCAACTGAAATGGAAAAACCTCTGCATCTTCAAAGCTGCTGTTCTTGTTTGCTCTCAAAACAAACCAAACCAAAAAAGCTACATAATAAGCAGTGTTCTGCTTACTAGAATTTTTAAGTAGAAAAGTGTAAATATATAAAACATAATGTGGGTTATGTATCATATATATGAATATTGTTATTTTAATATGTATATATATCTACACACACATGTAAAGCCAAACTGCTTCTCCTATGAGAAATAGCTTAGAGAACTCAGACTATTTAGTTTGGAGAAAAGAAGGTTCAAGAGACACCTTATTGGTCTCTACAACTTTCTGCCAGGAGGGTGTAGTGTGGTGGGGTGGGTCTCTCTTCTCCCAGGTATCAAGTGGCAGGACAAGAGGACATTACCTCAAGTTGCACCAGGGGAGGTTTAGATTATATCTCAGGAAAAATATCTTCATTGGAAGGGTGAGAAAGTGTGATATGCTGCCCAGGGGAGCGGTGGAAGAACCATCCCTGGCAACATTAAAAATGTGTGGATGTGGCACACACACAGGGACATGGTTTAGTAGTGAACACCGTGCTGTTAATAGTTGTGCTCAATGATCTCAGGAGGTCTTGTCCAACTAAACCATTCTATGATTCTCTGTATCACACATATAATATGTATATTTGTCTGTGGTTTATAAAGAATTGGAGTTTTGCCCACAAAAAAGCACAGTAGTAGTTATGCAACCCTGCATCCAATTAATTTACCACTAACTTTTGCCTAAATGAAACCAATATGATTTAGTTTGTGAAAGAACTTCAGATCTTTATTGAACAAATGCTTCAAAATTTGAAAATAGTCCTTTCACTTTGATTTGTCATGACATTTTCATGATACTACTTAAATAATTATGTACCTTTTTTCCTGAAGGCTGGCCTTGAAATTCTCAAATACTTTTGAGCTTTTTCATTTTAATGCAGGGAAGGGAATGTTAAGGCTTAAGCAAAGATGTCTTCTGCCACAATTATTGATAAAAGTATCCATTATTTTTAACTGTTAGAAAAATTTTTAAATATTTCAGTAACTTACTTGATATAGTCTGTAATCATGTAATATTATTTGCTTTGTAATTATGCTGGCATCAATAAATCCTCCATTTCTGTGGCTAAGAATAAACCCCTCTTCCTGGATTTAGAAGTTAATTCACTGATTCTGTCTCTACTAGGGACTGATATAGGGGAAATGACATGTTACTGCTGACCACTTCTGCTCCCAGGTTATCATATGCTGCAAGAGGACAGATCTTTCTTTGTTGCCTGCACAGTCCATTTTGGAAACACAGTGCAGTTTGGATTGCCAAACGAAAGTTCTTTGGGTCTGTTAAAGACTTCATCACTTTATTCTATTGGCTGATAGAGCTGAGTATGTACCCATGGAATGTTATTCAGAGCAATTGGAGTGCTGTGAGTCAGGATTGTCCCTTGGTTTAAACATGCACTACTGCACTGCATTGGCTTCTCAACCCCTTATGGCTAAAGAGGACTTGGGGTGTTGGCAATGATTTTATGCAAATGACAGAGAGGAATTATTTGTGATAAATTAAGGAGGTTGAAATACAAGGGAGTTTATTGTTGCTGTTGTTGTTTTCCAAACAGGGTAAGACTGATTACCCTTTTGTATAACTTTAATCAAAGTGCATCTAAGTAACAGAGAAACTGCTCTATGCTCATAAGCAGTGGTGAAAAAAACTAATATCTCTGTATTAGATCTAGATGTTTAGGCCATAAAATAACTCGTACCAGATTCCCTGAAAGTTGGCATTATAGTTAGCAGTGTATTCATTAGATTGAATGCCAGTTTCTTTGTTTAGCAATCTTTTGATTGAATTTAAGCCAGTCAGCTGTTGAAATGTTTGGGGTTAGTTTGAGAAATAATAATTTAGCGATTCAGTGCTACTATGTCTTAATTAAGCACTAAGAACTGAAACAGGGATATCATCACAAAAGTCTAGATTCTAATAAGGTCAGTGGTTCTCCAATACATAGTAATAAATACAGTTCCTGAAGGTCAACATTAATATGGTTCAGGAATTACATCTTCAAACTGTATTAGACACAGCTAATATTATTTTTTGTCCATAGTGACAAAATTAACTGTTTTAAATGCATTGCTTGCATCTAAATGTTTCATGTTCATAGTGGACTGGAATTTAAAATGCTTATGGTGAATCATTATTTGGCTTTTTTTATTAATATAGCCGAAAAAAGCAAATAATGAGTGTGTTTTGTAAGCAATTTCACAGGTTTTCTGCGGACCTAGTATGGGAAAATTGTTAAATTTCTCATCACCTCATGAAACCAGGTCATCTAGGTAGATGTGCTCATTTTACTTTTTCAAACAAGAAATCTGTTTTTAATAAATAGCTATGGGCTCCAAGGGTGAGGGTAAAAAAATTCAGCAATGCTTCTCTGGAAAGACCTTCGTTCTTTTGCATGTCTGAGTGAATTCTGAATTACTTGGATTTCTTACACTGTAAATAATTTTGTTCCTTAATAACGAACCAGCATAACATTCCTCTCTTTGATGATGCATGCAATGAAAGAACTTTTGAAATTTTGTAATATGCAAAAATGTGAGATTTTTAGAATATAACTTAAGATATGGCTTTTTTCCAGAAGAAATTAGATTCCTAATGAATGCTATCTTGTTTCTATATCTGTCTGTAAGATACAAGAATGTATTGTTTTAGAAATGCTCCTGAATTACTGCTTCTTTGGTGGATATATCTCAATTATGTCTCTTCAGTTTTGGCCTCTGCTGGCTTTCTGCAAAGTTATTTGTTCTGTCAACTTCTATGTCTAATATTGCTGCTCCCATGAACAAATTGACTTGGATGGAAAAAATGAACCTCTGTACGGTTTGTGTGATTTGCATGTCTCAAAAAAATCTGTTATTCTGGCTCATGTGTTGGAGCTGTGTAGTTATCTCTCTAAAAGTCAGTATGGTTGCTAGTACTTGATATACTTCTTTAAAATTTTCGTAAAGCTGATTTTTTCCAAGTTTAGACTAAAATCAGAGATTATTTTATTTATTTATTTGTTTGTTTGTTTGTTTATTTATTTATGATCTTCTCTCCCATATGCAATCAGATGCTTGGAAAACATCTGCTACTCCTACTCAGGTTTTTGATCTCATCAATTTTCTAACTAATACTTTGGTGCAACAAATTCATCTTGTTTGTTCTTATTGTCACTTTTTCATCTAAAAATCATTACAATTTATGTTTATGCTGGTTTGGTTCTCCATCTTTTCCCAAAGATCAATCTTCAGTGCCAACAATGGTGGAAAAAATGCATTTGTTATCCATTTTGAGACTTCTGTGTATGTTTTACAAATGTACAAGTCCTCTTCACCATCTTAAGGACTTTAAGATTATGAAGTCAAGCAGTTTGTAACAAGAAGAAAAACTTTTAAGTTTGGATGGTGCTTGTAGTAATTAATGTACTTTTTGTGCATGCATTATCTTAATTCTGTATGAGATACTATTTTTATTTGCTAAAATACTATGCTCTTTTCTCACAGTATTTGGCTTGCAGGAAATAGTTTTCTGTGAATTTCATGCTGAGTCAGAAAAAGATACAGCAAACGTTTGCAAAAAATTGCTTTTTTGTGACCAGTTTACCAGTTTGTAGGACTTTTGATACTTTTCTATATCAGAGCAATCTCAATCTTGTTCATTGCTGCAAACCGTTTCATTTTTATTATTGAAAAATAATAAATATGTGAAAGGTTCTTCAGACAAGCCCCTGAGATCTTCCTAGTGTTAACTTGTGAATCGGATTATTTGAAGCAGGGGAGTGTAGCAATGGAAAAAAAAAAAAAATCTTGTCATGTAATGCTTGCCCAGGAAAGGTGTTGAACTGAGGTAATTCACAGTGAGCTGATTCACATTTCTTAAATTTGGAGGTTTTAATTCTGTCTTTATATGCACAGGTGTGTATATATGCATATAAGTGTGTCTCTCTGTGCAGTGCATACAAAAAGGAGAAATATTATAATTCTATGGATGTTAATAACAATTGGCTATTTATGAGATCAGGATTTGACTTCATAGTTGTCCATAGCCTCCCATCTTTTCTTTTAATACCACTTATTCAAGACTTAAAGCATCCTTCATATGAAGAAGATTTTGGAGGAAGGAAACTGGTGACATTTGTTTTGTCAAAACAGTTTATTCCTTGTGTTACAATTTCTTCCTGAATTTACGGTTTCTGATGTCTGGTAAATGAAATGTAGCAAGGGTCCACTTCACTCCCCTGTGCCTACCATGTGCATAGGTAAATTGTGGTGTGGTTTGTGTGATGTTACCCTTCTGTCTTGCCCAGCAGAGGGTGGCCAGAGAGACCTTGCCTGCTCCTGGGCTCTTCTCTGAACAGAAACTAGGTAGGAAGTGGGATTGTAGCTGTGCTGTCTTGGAAAATTGGTTAGAGACAAATCATAGCATTGGCATGTGTTGAAGATGTGGGCAAAATCAGTTTCACTACCTCATATGTTGGCTGATTGAGATGGGTGAGCTTTTTAGAGCTGTAGCTTGCAGGAGATGCAGGTGAGGCTGTCAGAGAGGGCTGTGCCATGGAAGGGGAACAATAGAAACAAGATGTGGGTGTCTTTTAAAGCTACAGAGGCAAATGCCCGGGGAGAGGAGGTGATGAATAGTAGGAAAACTGTTCCTGACACTATTTTATTCCTTAACATCAAATTATTTTTGTTAATGTTTTCACATGCTTGTTCATTTTGGAACCTCTTTTATATTTTGATTTCATCTCCATGCTTAGTGTATGTGTGTGTGTTACACCCCATTCCTGTTGTTCTGAATTTCAAAATATACCTCCTCAACTTCCCCTTGGTTTACTTTTCAAATGTGTAAAATTGCCACATAGTAGGTGATTTCATATTCTACTGGTGACATGTGATTTGTCATTAATTGGGAAAGGCAGCTTTTCAACAGCAATTATGCCTAAAATTTTCTATAAACCCATAAAATCTTGGGGAGAAGATCTTGCCTATTAAAATTTTATTTCCTTTTCTATAACATCTTTTCCCTCTTTAGAGAGGGAAAGGAAAATTACACTAGCAAGTGTGTGTAGTAAAATATAGTATATGTGTTCAGACACAACCCTGTTAGGTGTCTATGTAGATGACAGTTTTTACTCACCTTCTACCTCCAGTCTTAAGATTTTGTGCAGTAAAAAGGCAAAGACTTAAAGACAATTTTTTTAAGGAAAGGTTAATGAAAAGCAGGGAAGAAGTAATTAAAATAGTAAAATGTACACATATGCAAGTGGAGAACATGGTATAAGGAACTCCAGTTGATCCCAAGGCTTTTAAAGCTTAATAAACTATGCTTATGCTGTTTCAGTTGGGAAGTCCTGAGGTTCCTTCTGTCTAATTTGAGGATGTGGATTGAAGACTATCGCTTTGATGGATTCCGGTTCGACGGCGTTACGTCCATGTTGTATCACCACCACGGCATTGGTGAGTGATTGGTCAGCTCTGATATCAGCACTCCTGTTGCAGCTCTGGTGCTGTGGATAGAGTGCTGTAAAGCTCAGTTTCTCAGGGGGACAAATGGGTTTAGCACAGGAGCTAGAGCTTGAAACTAGATGGGAAGGGGAAAGGGACAAAACCAGGCTTGCTAGTGATGGCAATGGGATGGCACACCCAAAACTTGAGGACAGAAGCACTAGGAAGATCCCTCAATCTGCTCCACAAGGTGTCAGTTACAACAAACCACACTGGAAGTGTTTCTGTACCAACAGAATGAGGAACAAGCAAGACGAGCTTGAAGCTTTAGCCCAGTCCCAGGGATTTGACACCATTGGTATAAGCAAAACTGGTGGGATGAGTCCTGTGGCTGGAGTGCCACAGGGGGTAGTTGGATGGGAGCACAATGCTGTCCTTGACTGTGGCTTTTAAAACTTGTTGTCTTATTAGGCACAGGGTTCAGTGGAGATTACAATGAGTATTTTGGCCTACACGTGGATGAAGATGCTTTGTGTTACCTGATGCTGGCCAATCACATGATTAATACCTTGCACCCAGAATGCATAACCATAGCAGAGGTAAGATAATTTTGCCATCTTCAGTGACATTAATATTAATTAGCTTGCTTTAGGATGTGTATTTCCTGTTAATTACCAAGTCACACTTCAGGTACTCAAGCAGTGACATGAGCTGAAAAATATTAATTAGTGGACAGACTTTGCCTGATGGGGAAAAACAACCTGAATATGCACTCTGGGAATTTTCTCTGCATTAATAGATTATTAATTTATTTATTTTTCTTTTTTTATTTCCTTCATCACCTTGAACTTTTAATGAGAATTGTTTTTATTAGTTTATTGCTTGTGCATGATAGCCATTTGTCAATAGTGCTCTGTGGTACTAAAGATTAACAGCCCTAATGATGTTTTGCATATTTTGAATCATATTGGTATATCTGACAATTACCCTCCAAATTAAATGCAATAAACTTATAAATGTTGAATATATAGGCTAATTAAATTTATTATTAAGTTTCTCCAGTTTCTAAAATAGTAAATAGACTATATTGCTTGAGTTGATTGAGATCAATTTTTTTTGACTGAAAAGTGTTTCTGGTACAGGAAGCTTCTAAGAGTATGAAACAGCAGAGCATTCAAAACTTGATAAATGCTTTCACTGATGTTTTGTCTTTATCCAGAAGAAAAATAATTTAAACATTAAGGATTTTTTTTGTTATTATGTTTAAATAATTCACTTTGCTTAAAAGAAAAAGTGGGATATATCTGATACCATTAGGGACTATATGGGTTTCTAATAAAAGAGTTTGTGATACTTAAGAGTTCTCCATTTACCTCTGGGAAGCAAAAACTACTTAACTTCATTTCTTACTTAGGGTAAAGTTTTCTATCATAGACAACCACTGCTAAGAGCTAAATGGCAAGCTACCAAAACAGCATCTGGGGAATAAATCAGTAGCAAACTTGAGGTGGTTTCATTGAGCTGTAGGCTTATTTGAAATTAAATTAGTTAATTTTTTTATCTAGTCCTAAATTATAGGCATTCCTACCAAAGAAATTCTGAGTTGAGTTGTCTTGTATTACCTGGCCTAAGAGTTTTTTGGTTTTTTTTAATAATATGTATCTTCGGTCTCTCTTGCTTAAGTTGAGAGCTGCTTCTTTTTCAATACATAATTTTCTGCCTCGGGAAGTTGCTACATGAATCATAGAATTGATCAATGTGCTTTATGGTTAAAGGAGAATTTCAGAAGGAGAAACTATTGACATAATTGAAAATTACAAAAGGCAATGAAAAATGTCTGCTTGCCTATAAAATCAGTGCCATGTGAGAAAAATGTTTTTCTCTGACCATAACTAATTATAATATATTCCCTAATTAATGTAATTAATTGATGGTTTTACAGCTTTTTAATATTCTATATATTCACTGTCTTATTAATTGCTAATTTTTTAGGTGTTAACTGAGTATATGCTTATTTTTCATTATGGTCTTCTAAATAAAGCGATGATTAAAGTTCTTTATAATGGGGAGAAAAAATGTTAAGTAAAATTATGTCATGCCTGAAGTGTTATAAACACAAACAGGCAAAGAAGCAGTATACTGTGGTTTCTGTTTTTATATGCAGCTCTTTTCAAACCTGGTCTGAACAAATGCTTTGAAATTTGAGGTTTAATCATAGCATAATAGAATGCCTAGGTTGGAAGGGACCTTAAAGGTCATCCAGTTCCAACTCCTCTCTGCATGGGCACAGACATCTTCCACTAGCCCAGATTGCTCAGAGCCCCATCAAACCTGGCCTTAAACAGGGATGGGACATCCACAGGTTCTCTGGGCAACCTATGCCAGGGCCTCACCACCCTCACAGTAAGGAATTTATTCCTAATATTTAATATAAACCTACTCTCTTCCTATTTTAAGCCATTCCCCTTGTCCTATCAATACATATCCTAGTAAAAATGTCCTATCCACCATTCTTGTGGGCTCCTTTCTGGAGACACTGGAAGGCCACAATTAGGTCACCACAAAGGCTTTTTTTCTCAGGCTGAACAATCCCAGTTCTCCCAGCCTTTCCTCCCAGCAGAGCTGCTCCATCCATCCCTCTGATGCCCTCGGTGCCTGCTCTGGCTGGCTCCAGCAGGTCCCTGTCCGTGCTGTGCTGGAGCCCAGAGCTGGATGCAGCCCTGCAGGTGAGGTCTGAGCAGAGTGGGGCAGAGGGGCAGAATCCCCTCCCTGCCCTGCTGCCCACTTTGGATGCAGCCTAGGACAGACTGGGATTTCTGGGCTCCCAGAGCACACTGACAGCTCATGTCCAGCCTCTCACCCAACTGCTCCCCCAAGTCCTTCTCCCAGGGCTGCTCTGGATCTGTTCACCCCCAGCCTGGATTCATAACAGGTGTTGCCCCAGCCCAGGTGCAGCCCCTTGGACTTGTGTCTTGCTAAACCTCCTGAGACTCCCATGGGCCCACTTAAACTGGTTTCAACACAGACATCACTGAGAAATGTGATTCCTTTCTAAAGGCATCATACCTGGCCATTCCACTGTCAAAACCCTCAACATTTTGGCAGTGACACCAGCCACGGAGCAATGAATATGAATAGACTCAGTCCATCCATTTCTTTCAATGTTGCTGCCTTCAGCTGGAGTTATAGAGGAGAGCAGGGCTTCTGCCTCAGCGTCACTTACCAACTGTCCAAGGCCCTGAAGTGCTTTTTGATCCCCCTTGGATCACATGTTGTCACTTCATTGCCCCCTACCTGGAGGATCAGTGATGAGTTGTAGTCTGAGGGCTGTACCAGGCTAGGAAGTTTCCTGGTAGAAGTACATTGACAGATCTACTAAACAAACCAATTTTTTTTTCTGTCCACTTAAAATTTGTAGACATGGATAAAAATACTGTTAAATTTAGAATTTTGCTTCCCAAAAATCTGGCTTTCAATATTGTGATTAAAGTAGATGGGACCTACTTAAATCTTGAGACTTGGACCTCTTCCAGGCAGGCATCGTGGCATCACAAGAGAAGGCTTTTGTTATATACCATCATGTCCTGTATTACCTAGAGACCTATAGTCTGTGTCTATCCTTTCTAACTGATTTAAGAGAGTTGCTGATTTTTTTATCACATCTAAAGGTTTATAAAGAATTTCCACTTCACTATTTGTTTTTTACAGTGTGTGGAAATATGGACACAATTTTCTGTGTGATCCAATGGCTTTGACTGAAGGGGAATAATGCCCTCCTTTGATCTCCTGGCTTTGCTGCTCACGCAGCCTAGGATGTGCTGGCCATCCCTGCTGCCGGGCCAGGCTGCTGGCTTAAGCTCAAGCTCAGCTTGCTGCTGGCCCACAGCCTCAGCCCTTCCTCCCCAGCAGAGCTGCTCCCCAGCCTGGCTGGCCCAGCCCATATGGATGCAGGAGAGGGTCCATCCCAGGGTCAGGATTAACTTGGTGACATTCCATGGTGACGTTTCTGCTGACTGATTCCTCCAGCCAGTCCCTCTGGATGGCAGCCCTGCCTTCCACCCCTGGAATGCCATCCATGAGCTTCCTGGTGATCTGGTTGATCTTCTCCGTTATGTCAGTGGCTGTGTATGCCTGTGTGTGTATATGTGTATGACCTGAAATGTAAATATCTTTTCCACTAGTTCAATGCAGCAATTGGAGTGAAAATGGATTGAATCCAGCAAATCAGAATGAGCTTCCTAATTAAGCCCTGGTTCTAGTCAGTATTAATTCCATAAATTCTCTTGTGTAGATGCAAGAGGTGTTGGTTAATCCATAACCACTGTCAGTGAGAAGCCATTCCCCCACAAAAGTTAATAAAATTGAGCACTGATGGATATTTTGCAATTGTTGGAAACTTGCATTTTGTATCCAGATAACTTTAGAAAAGAATGCTATGTGATAAAATTGCCTAACAACATAGTGAAAAGAATATTTTGCAATCTTGGAATTACAAATTTAAGAATAGTCAGCTTCCATCAATATGAAACTGGAAAATTATGCAGTAAGAGCATGTCACTTTCCAGGACTAGCTGGATCAATAGGTTTGGTTTGGGGAAAGAATAGAGACTGGATTTTTCTTCCTTAGTGTACTTTATATTTAACTTTTTTTATGCCATTCCTTATGCAAAATATCAATAAGCAAAATGAAGGTTTAATTTGTCTTTTGTTGACTACTTTGTACTTTCTATTGATTACTTGGAGCTCAAGAGAGCTAATTATTTCAAACTCTGCATCTGCTGAGGTCTCTTCCCATTCAAATATCTATGCTATTAAAATATTCTGAGGTAGACTATTTGATGAGAAAAGTCATAATGCTTTTCTTTGTAACACTTGCATTCAAACAGCACATCTGAGTGTAGTAATAGCTGATTTAAATTAATGCTTTTCTCCCTTAACCAGGTCAGTCCATGAAGCTGTTTATAGAGTGTTTGTATATCAGTATTACTGTATGGTGGAAAACATGCAGTAATATTTGCAGTGCTGTGGAAATGATGTTGTGGGGTGTTGTGTCTGTTCCAGGATGTTTCTGGAATGCCAGCTCTCTGTCGGCCTGTTGCAGAGGGAGGAGGAGGTTTTGATTATCGACTTGCCATGGCCATTCCAGATAAGTGGATACAGGTGAGAACTTCTTAAAAAAAAATACATTCCCTTCTCCAACGTGGGATGTTTCTCTGTCAGTGCATACACACAAACACTTCTGAATCCTACTGACAAGTTTTGCTTTCTCTTGTGTTAATATGCTACTGAAATAAATTCCGACAGGCTTGAGCACAGGTATTAGAGGCTGAAATGAGAGCTGTCAGATTTTATGTAGGTTTCAGGTGAGGAAGTTCAGGAGCTGGGATTCGCATTCGAGCTGATATTTGTTTTCTTCATACTATACACATAAGCTCAATGTCTTTGAAATGACCTGTATCTTGCAACAGCTTTAGAATGTATAATCGATACTGAATGTGAACAGGTAGATAACAAGTTAATCATGTGCATATAAATATTAATAAAAAACACTAAATAATCACTCCATAAACATGCAATAAACCCTCCTGACATGGGGCGGAGAAATTGGCATTGAATATACCTAGATAGCCCTGAAAGTTTAAGCGAAGTAAACCTAGTTGGATTGCACAAATACCTGCAATTGGTACAGAGTGGTTGCAAAAAGGAATAATATAAGTCTGTAAATATTAATAAATTCTCACTACAATAAGGATTTCTATTATCTTTTCCTTAATATAGAGAATCACAAGAAAAGGCATAAAATACTAAATGATCTGAAAATGCTTCTACTGATGTTTTAGAGAACATTTTTCAGGTAGATAGAACATTACACCCAAATCTTTGGGCTGTCTTGATGATCTGAAAACAATAAATGTTTTATATGACCAGTAATGCTTCAATAAATATAGTGTTTAGCTACGAATAATAATTTAAAAATTAGCTTACCTTCAGCATAATTAAATTTTGTAACTAGGATGCAGAGGGCCAATTGAAAAACAGATTTCAAGCCTCTTTTCAGAAGACAAATTTGACAGCTTTTCCAACAGAGACACCAGCATTAAAATTCGGAATGTGTAATTTTGACATTTAGGTCCTGGAATGCAGTAAGGACTCATTTTTTTAACAACGAATACCTAATTGTGATGTTTTGTGGGTTTCTTGAAGTTTTGTTAGTTTGTTTGGGGTTTTTTTGTTCCTTTCCACACTTTAAGGCAGGCAAGATGAGCAATTTTCTAGGTAAGCAAAATGCAATTGGCCAAGTTCATGTTACGTGGGAAAAAAAACCAGACTGTAGAACTTTGAGTGCTAAAGATTTACCATCTAATTTATCAATCTCTGACGTGGTCTGCTTAATTTAATTTGCAGTACTTGGATAGGAAACATAACTGCTGCAGTAAATTCTGTTCTTTAACTGGAGAAAATGTCAGTTTTTTCCATCTTAAACTGGAAAAATTGACATTGATTTGACATGTACTTGACATGGGACAGCATAGGACACTGATGGGATGTTGAGTGCAAATCAGTTATGGTTGGGATTGTAAAAGAGCTTAGAGTGATGCAGGCAGGAAGCTTCTTGCCAAAGAAACTCAAATGAGTGACTATAGTAGAAACATGGAGTTAGAGAAAGAGGTGATGCCAGAGTTTGTTACCACATTTCTTGAAGGGAAAAATAAAGCTGAGATGATTGGAAGGGAGAAGTTTTGATAAACAGTTTATCAAACTCTCCTAGACTGCTTAGTCTCATTTCTCTCCAGTTTTTAAGTACGTGCCTGTTAACAGGAAATCTTCTAGGCAACTTGCAAAAGACAGTTTGAAAACTGAAGAATCTCCAGGAGATTCCATGAACTAATTCTGAGGAATCTGTAAAAGTAAGAAAGATAAACTGTTTGTCACAGCAGTGGTTGTACTAGTTCAGATTCAAGATAGATGTAATACATAATATGATGCTACATAGGGACTTCAGTGTGTTCAGAGCCAGAATTTATGGACTTAAAAAAGAAAAATCAACAAGGAAATGGGGAAAAAAAGACTGTTAGGAGTATATAGGCAGTTACAATTATAATGTTAAATTTTAAAGCATGATGTTGGCCATCTTGGTGTTATTGCCTTTTTATCACTTCTGGTTTTATGTCTATGTATTTGCATACATGCATTTAAGTCGTAGTGATCAATGGAGGTCTACAAAGTGGTGTAGAAAAAATAGAACAAACTAACACTGAGATTGAGCTAGATTTAGCAGAGGAAGGAAATAATGTGATATGAGGCAGAAAATTCCTATTAATGGGATTCAGTTTGAGTTGCTAAAAATCAAGAGGTAGTACCACACTGCCCAGTGGTTAAGCTTTATTTGGAAGCTCCCATATGCCAAGGATACCTGATATTTGAACCAGGTAGGTCCGTGCCCACATGTTTCTTCCTTGGTTTTGGTGCAGTGCTCTCTTGCAGATCCTATCAATCACATTATCCACGAGGATTTGCATAATTAATGGCAAAACCTGTTGTCCGTGCTCCCCCAGGGAGGTAGAGGTGAAACAAAGTGTTGTAGGTATTACATTTATGTGGTAAAATAGTAAAACAATTCTTTGGATTATCAGAGAAAGCTCATCACTTCAAAACTTGAGAGTGTAAGAATGCAGTTCACAATCCACTGGAAATTCCTGTGCCAAGATAATGTTACATGTTTTTAGTTTAAACAACTTTTCAGTGTTCTTTCTTGTATTTCTGTAGATAATTAAGGAGCTGAAAGATGAGGACTGGAATATGGGCAATATTGTGCATACGCTAACAAACAGACGGTATGAAGAAAAATACATTGCTTATGCAGAGAGTCATGACCAGGTATTTTCAGCTGTTTGCTTGTTCATAACCAAGTTGAAGATCTTGCTAAGAAGTTTGGTAGGTTTTTTTGGGGTTTTTTTTTATGAGAAAGGAGTTGAGTTGGATGGCAAGAATTTTGGAAATGTGTAGATTTGGACTAGTGGGTTTTTTTATAATTTTTTTGTTTGTTTTGTTTGGGTTTTTTGTAGGGGTTTTTTGTTGTTTTTCTGGGCTTTTTGTTTTATTTGATTGTTTGTTTGTTTTGCTGTACTTTTATTTTATGATCCTTCATTTCAGTAAAAGAATCCTCCCTAGAGTGCATGGGTAATATTGGCTTTCAGTTTTGTTTTGTTTTTGAACAAAAAGAAATGAGTTGTAGCTTCTTATTTTGCCTGCCATAGGACATAGGGAGGTGTATAATCCATGCTTTTGAAAATCCTTTAAATTAAAATAAAACTATGATTACAGATGTGCATCAGGCTGATATGAGAAAAGTATGATAGTGAAACAAAAAGTGTAGATAAAATTCAGTCTGAAGGTGCCTGAAGGAATGCATGTGAGGGTACAATCCTGATTTCTTACATGTTGCAATGGGCTGAGCTGACTGTTGCCAGTCAGAATACAAGGCCTTGTGCTGTCAAAAAAGCAGATGCAGTCCTGAAATTATTATAAGTGGAATAGAGCAAAGAGCACAATCAGCATGCCACTGCAGTCTTTCCTGGTTTGTGTGCATCTTCAATGCTGGAGACAGGTTTGGTCCTTTATTCTTCAAGGATATACAATATAACTGGAAGAAGTGCTGTGCAGAGAAATAGCAGGTGTGGATTGATTTTCATAAGAAAAACACTGAACAGAGTAAGATTCTTTGGGGTAGTAAAGAGATCATTGAAGGGGGAAATATATCCATTTATAAAATCACAGCTGCCACAGAAAACATGAAAAGGGAAACACTTAGCTGCTCTTCCAATGGAAAGATTAGGAAATATTAAATGGCACTAACAAATGCCACATTCTGAGTCCAGAAAATAGTTGTTCATTGCAGTCTTCAGTCTTGTCATTGTCACATAAGATTTTTTTTTTCCTTTAAATGGACTATTTTTTACTTAAGGGAATAATCCATATATGCTGTTATATTGTCAGCTGGATAACGAAAGGATGATGGTGCTTTGCAGCTAGACCTGTTTACAATTTATCTGTATCTATGGAATTTAGTAAGTTTTCGTTCAAGAGGATAAAATAAGAATTGGGCTAATTGAAGAAAAAATCAGCTAATTAAATATAAATACTCCAAAATGTTTTCCACTACCTGCCTAATAATATATGGAATAGCATTTTGTGGCCTTTCTTAAGTAGCAGTGAGCACTAGCAAGTTAATCATTAAGTATTTTCTTATGTGTGAAATCACAGAAAACAAATCACATTCTTCATTGCGTATAAATGAATGCTTCATACTTGCTCTACATATCTGAATCAGAGTTTTGTTTATGCCCATTTATTTTTACATTCTGGGGACTCTTACTTTAGACGTTTAATTTTTTATTTTCTGTTTCCTATAAAAATTCCCAAATGGTGAGTCAGTTGTGACTTACTGAGTTGATGTTGATATTTTACATTTGATATCTGTAGGTGAAAAAGCTCTTAGAACTAGTTATACAGTTTGATCCCAGTAGGTGAAATGTAGGACCAGGAGTTAGACAGCTGCTAGTCTGTTATCATATACACTCAGTCCCATCACTCCAGGAGCCCCAGTAACAATGGGGAGGGTTGCAAGGGGAAAACAGACAATTGAGGCTTCCATCCAGCTCATGGACATCCCTGCCTCAGTTTTTGGCAGCCGAACAGATCTGTATTGTGCATCACACAATGCACAGATGATCAGAATGTAGGGTCACCATGACTTGATGATTATTGGTGGTGGCATGGTGTTTCCTTCAGGAACAGGGACTGGATCATGCACACTGAGCCATGTCCTTGGCTCCTCAGTGATCTTGCAAGTCCTCCCCCTATGATACAGACTACCTGTTTAAAAAAACCCCCAAAACTTAGAAACACTTCTATTACACCCAAGTGTTTTCTGTTTGAACTGTTCTAGGCACTGGTTGGTGATAAGACACTGGCCTTTCACCTGATGGATGCAGAGATGTACACAAACATGAGTGTGCTCATGCCTCTGACACCAGTTATTGATCGTGGGATACAGCTTCATAAAATGATTCGTCTCATTACTCATGCACTCGGAGGAGAGAGCTATCTGAACTTCATGGGTAAGTAATCTCAGGAAAGAGTCTCTCATTTTCTCATCTACAGAATGCACGGTGGGGAAATAAAATGATCTGACATGGTTTTATATCCACAGTATTTATCACAGTGCTGAAATTTGGAGCATAAATGCTTTTATAGATTTATTACAAAAGGTAATACGCATTGTTTTTCTGTCTGTAAGATGATGTATGTATGATAAGACAAGAAAATAAAATCAAGGTGGTTTCTAACTGTAAGAGAAATAACTTTTGCAACTCAGACTACTATTTTAATTATTCTGCAAGTTTGTCAGGTGGTGAGCTGTGGCTCACACAGCTAGGTTGTATTTCATCTCTATTCTTTTACTCTCTTAAATTTTTTAGGGTAACAATGAATTTACTGAAGATAGCTCTGTGCTTATTTCAGCTATTAATTGTCAGGAAGTAGTCTGGAATCAGCTGACCTATTTCATTGCCTTCTTAGTGCTTAATGAGGTAGGCAAGGACAAATCACAGACACAGGAGGCACATTCTGCTATCAAAGCACAGAAATTGTAAGAGTTAGTGGCACTTTCTTCTGGTTCACAGACTGTAAAATAAAACGGTTGCATTACTTCCTAGCACATTGCTACAAGAAAGTTCAATTATTAGTCTAATTTAATCAGCAATTACTACAGTTTCATGTAGTCATCTTAAAAGTTGAATATTCTTAGCTTTATCCAAAATTCCAAAGCTATTTATTCTGTCTGTTCTTTGCCAAATCATTAATTTAATTTCTCTGCAAAATAGTTCATACTTTGCAGTAAAAATTTTGTAACGTGGTCTGATTAGTTCTGTATAGCATTTGGGATAATCTCATGGGGAACAAAAAAGCTGAAAGCCTGCTACAAAATCACCCTCGATTTTCTGATGATGTAACTCTTGAAAATTATAGAAATTTTAGCTTAGTATTTTCTTCTACTTTTGTGGTTAAATGTTTGGTTATATAAAGTTTAATGGGATTGTCAGATCTGTATTGCCCTTCTTCCATAATGGTGTATTTAACATTGTACTTTCTGATTAAAACCTGGGCAACATAAGACAATGGTGACACTGGATTTAAATTTGCCTGTACTGGTACATACTCTCTTGTATTAGGAAAAAACTCAGAAAATACTTGTTGATTTTCTTAAAAACAATTGAAGCAATTCCAGTACAGAACAAACTAATTCACTATATGCAATACTAGTAAAACTATTATTTCCAATAAAATGCAGGGGTTTTGTTGGGTTTTTTTTTCTCTCAAGAGTGAAGAAGAGTTAATGAAATAAATATTTATGAAGTGTGCAATCAGGCACCAAAATGTTTGAAGTATGAGGTGTATGCTTCCGTTCAAACTAGTGATACTACAATAGTTAAGGAAACAGGTGTTTACTAAATACTCCAGCTAAACTGCAGGTGTCTTTGCCCCAGATGAACTTAGTAAGATTAGAAGTATAATCAGTAATGCAATGTGGCGTGTTAAATCCAGTGTGTCAATGCTGGCTCATGGAGCAATTAATATTGGGTATCTCTGAGTACTGCAAATGGTTCAGTAACTACATTGTAGTTTGCTACATGTAAAAGGTGAAAAAGATTATAATAACTGTTGGAGGAAAAAACATATAAATTCAGAATGCTGGCAAACCTGTGGACTTAAAATGCATGTTGCAACATGCTATCTAATTAAGTAAATGCAGTGACAAATGAGTTCTTTAACTTGCAGGTTTGTGTGAATGCCAAAGGTAGGAAAAAAAAAGTAGGGTGGGGGAAGGAGTGGAAACCTTCTTTCATAACACCTGGAGAAGGCATTCCGGGTGCCTCAGTGCTTCCCTAAGTCCTTCCATTAAGAATCTTGAACTTTCTGTCTCTGTAAACCAAGTAAAGAAACACCCTGCTTTCTGAATGCTTTGCTCACCTTAAGGAAAAACAAACCTCATCTAAAAAAGTATTGTGTCAGGAGTGGAAATCTTTATTGTCAAATACATCCTGGAATTTCTCTTTGAAGATCTGGAATAATATTGAATTACACATGTGTTGCAGCATCGTTTGGGCTCCATACATGCAAGCAGATTCCTGTTGATCAAAGTTGTGCATCAAACACTGATCGTGGCTTTCTCTCATCTTTCTCACTTTTCAAACTGGATGGTTCTCTGTCCTCCTTACTTGTATCTCTGAGAAACCACTGCAAAAATCCCAAAGCTGTTATTCTTATTTTTCATGTGTCTGGATGTTAATTTTCACTGGAAGCTTGTATTTTTCTTCCCACTTGCTTATATCCCAGTATTGGCAATGAGTGTTGTATGCAAACTTGAATGCGAATAGGAAAGTTCTGTCATTTCAGTAAATTGGTTCCCTTGTAACAAAAACCTTTGGGAGCATTCTTTCTTCCAGTCTGTGTTTTGATTTTATGTGCAGCTTTCCAGGTGATCTCTTGGGCTTTGTGTGTGCATCTGGCATGGAAGACTTAACCTAGGAAGGGAAAAACTCCATATGCTTGGCTGAAAATGAGAATAACAATGATAAATGTCCTGCAGCAGTGAATGCACTCTCTGGAAGGCCAGTTTGTTTTACAGTAATAGTAAATGGTAGCAATTGTTTTGAAACTTTTGCTGTATCTAAATTCTCTTATTTCAGAGCTGATAGCAACAATCCCAATGTAGCTGTAGATTGTGCAACCCAGCTCCTGTTTTAGGCAGATTTTAATACTGGCACAGGCCAGTTACGAGTCAGAAGTTGTCACAGAATTTTTGGAGTCACAAAAATTCCAACTTCTTCTGCACAATGCTTTAGTTAGGAGCACATAAACTTCTTAAAGGGTTTCTTTCTTTACTAATTTTCTATGAAGGCCTTGATATAGACAGTGCACTTTTGAATGTCTGAACTTTAATGACACTTACAGACTCAAGCAGTTACAATGTGTGTATATTAAACAGTGAAAGTAGTCTTTTTAATTGTAAATAATAAGAAAAAACTCTTCCTACTCAAGTATTTTTGTTTGTAGTTATAGTGTTATTGAAATACCATACACATCTAATTAATTTAAAACCAGAAAATTATATGCAAAAATATTTAGATAACAGATCTCTGCTCTCTGTAGTATGAGAATTTGAAAACAAATCTAAAACAAAAAACTTGTATCTGACTAAAGTTCTTAATTGTCAATTTTAGTCCCCTACAAAATAACAAAAGGACTTGAGACTGGCATAATTCCTAAAACAGTAAACAAAAACTAATAGAAGTTGTTTTAAGACTTCTAGAGTGCTACAGAAATCTTCTGAACTCAACTTGAAAGTAAAGCAACCACTGTTGTTACCCAGCAATGTGTAACTTCAGTATAAAGATTCACACATACTTCCTGAAAATGATGCTTGAAGTCACCACTAGAAAATTGTTCTGTCTCTACATCCTTGCATTTTCTTTTTGCTTCATTTTTCATTCTGCCCCTGAAGACAAGCTGTAGACAACGGTAATTGTTGTTCTTTAAATGTTCCTTTTGTATTTTCTTGTTCATTGCATGTGCCCTGCACTTAGGGAAACCCTTCAGGACGTGTAAAAAAGCTTGTGCCAGTTCTTCAGTGGAATTGTTTCCATGGTGTCTCTCCTTATCTTGCAAGATACATCTGTGTGTCTAGATTTAGACAAGCAAGGGTAGTTGTTTCGTTGTCCTGAATATGCATACCCAAAGGGCCTTAAATAGCATTTTTGGGTCTTGAAATCCTTCATAGCACAAATACTTACTGTTTTATGTCACTGTTGGGTCTTGCTTTTCATCTTGCTCACAATCATTTCCTTGTTTTTTTTTTTGTTTTGTTTTTTTTTGTTTGTTTGTTTGTTTGTTTGAAATTGGCTTAAGCTCAAATTTATTGATTTAAATGGAGATTAGTTCCTCCATGAACCTCTAGCACTATTTTTCATGAGTCTCCCATAGTAAAGCAACTCTTGATTAAGGCTCCAGAGACCAAGTTTCACTCCATGAAAAACAACTTTTATATATAACAAATATATATATATATATATGTAGTTAGGAAGTTATTTGAAGTAACTAGAACATACTTTGCAATCACGAGCATTGACTGATGTTACTGTTTGGGTTGACATTTTCCTGTTTCAGTATTATCTAATTTTTCTGTTAAGTTTCCTCTTTCTCACTTGTTAGATCATTTACACAGCANTTATGTCACTGTTGGGTCTTGCTTTTCATCTTGCTCACAATCATTTCCTTGTTTTTTTTTTTGTTTTGTTTTTTTTTGTTTGTTTGTTTGTTTGTTTGAAATTGGCTTAAGCTCAAATTTATTGATTTAAATGGAGATTAGTTCCTCCATGAACCTCTAGCACTATTTTTCATGAGTCTCCCATAGTAAAGCAACTCTTGATTAAGGCTCCAGAGACCAAGTTTCACTCCATGAAAAACAACTTTTATNATTTTTTTTTTCCCAGTTATTTACTTTTAAACTAAGGAATTTCATACCAGCAGGCTCTTGAAAGAATATTGACAAACAAGAAAAGAAATGGTACAAAACCTGTATCAGTAGTACCAACATCAGTGTGAGAAAGACATGTACCATTTTCTTTAATAATATTAATTAAAAACCTGAAATAAAAATAATGCAGCATAACTGACAATATAAATAAGAATGTTACTTTAAACAGAATCTGAACTACTATTTTAATTGCTACCTATTCTAGATAAAAAGGGAATTCTATCAAGAAAATTATATGTAGCTTAAACCAAAGGGAGTTTGTTTCTCTTTGGCATGTTGCATTTTTACACTTTTTATACATTTTTCATTTTCTTAGGCTTCTTACATCTATGCACTGGTTACAGGGTGATTTTTTTTTTTTTTTGGCCATCATCTAAAGAGTGGCCTTGGGAGAGCATATGCTCTTCAAAGTCGCTCACTTCGGTCAACTCCTCTGGAAAAGCAACCTTGAAGTGCTCACTTGGTACAGACTGCAGCTTTAGGAGAGGTAGTTTGAAGTCATCCTTCTTAATATGCTTGCCTAGGATAGGTGAAAAATGTGCTGCCAGTTCCAGCAGGTGCTTTAATGTCATGGCAGCCTGACAGAAGACAATTATGTTTACTTTAAAGTAGAAAACAAGGGTGTAATCTGAAATCTCACCTACAGTTTCTCAGAGACTTTGTGATAGACCACCTACAACTTTGTTGCATAATATCCCATATGCAACACCACTCACAGCTTAGGTTGGGCAGTGGCAGTGGGAAGAATCTAAATTTATATATTAGTCTTCATAAATCACTTTGACAGTCTCTTCTGCAAGGTCTAGAGGTGCAAATTGTTAATATTTATTAATTTGGAGTTGATTGAAGCAAGCTTCATTTCTACACTTGCTCAAAACACGTTAGAGTGACTGGGAGAAAAACAAAGAGACTGTCTCATAATTCAAAACTAAATCACACACAGACACACCTGTATGATCCCACCTCTCCACAAATTAGGTACATCCAAATATTAGGAATCTGTTGTGTGGGTTGATTGTACATCCTCCTTGAAAATGTAGGGAATAGAGCACTATACCTGTGTGTATATTATTTAAATGCATAACTAAAATTGTAAATGCATAAATAGCAATGCATCCATGTCCACACTATGACCTCTCAAGGCAGAAAATTGAAAAAGAAACCTTCTTAGTTAGCAGCATCTCCAAACTGCTTGAGAACCAACAGTTGCTGCAGCTGTGTTCATGAAGTGAAATCCAGTGAGGATTTTCCAGGATTGTAGAGGGAACAGTCTTAATCGAGTGCATGAGTGGCACTTTGTTTTTTTCTCAGAGTAATGCTGATGTTTCCTTAGTTTGTATCCCCATCTGCTGAGCATTGGCTATGACTGCATTGCCAGTGGAGAAGACAGGGTATATCAAGGCATTCTGACATTGTGCATCAGTTACAAGGTGTTGGTTTTTCTAAGGATGGAACTGCTGTTTTTAAAATTTTTTTAATTTTATTTATCGTTATGCTTAGTAGCATCATTTAACCATGGGATACTGTTGTTGGAACTTCTGCTAGTGTCTCAAGCTTTGTTCCTAGGGCTCCATCTGTTGCCTTGCATATTGTATAATTTGTACAGCTCACAGTTGAGACTTCTGACATCTCCACTATCAATGTGTGAGTGCATGCAGCCTTGTCTGCTCATATAATACTTGATGTGATGTGAGGGCTGGCTAAAGAATAATGAACAAAGCTGTAAAATAAATCTTTAACTTATTAGAGTTATAAAAGTTCTGTTTCTGTTTGTATGACAGCCTTAATTTTCGCTTTTTTGTTGTTTTATTTGTTGTTGTTTTGAAGAACACAGAAATAGGCCTCTATATATTATAATTGGTTATAACTCTACATTATATATTATAACTGTACTATGTAATATAACTTTCACCACAGGTTTATAGAGGAATTTCTCTTTTCAGTTGTTCAAAAATGTAATATATTACAGAAATTATGACAAGCTCATATCATCATGAAAAGCTTTTTTCACACCCAGATTTCTGACTCTACAGGACATGGCTGTTATTCTCTCCTTTCCTAGTTGTTGTTTGTTATTTTTCTCTCCAAAGCTATAAGATTCAGAATTTCTTTACAATAAATTATAATTAGCTATTTACACATGACATAGATTAGTTTTACTTAGTTGTCTTTAAATAATTAAAGATAAATTCAAAGACTAAATTATATTCTGTTTTCATTATCTTCACCTTAAGTTCAAATAAGTTTAAAATCAACAGATTTACCTCACTTTTAGATTTTATTGCTTCCTTAATTCAGAATGTAAGCACTGTAGTAAAAGCTCTGTCTTAAAAACACATCTTAAATTTCTTGGAAGTTGTGCGTATAAACACACAGTTTTGTACATAAGAATCTGTGTTGATTAAACATCAGACATTGTCCAAAATTAAGATTTGAGTAAAAGGCAGAATATTTTTGCCTGGTAGTATGAAACTACGCTAAATTTTTAAAATTGATAATATATAGAAACATTTTTATATCTACATATGCAAATTTTTCTATGTATGCAAAACATTTCTTTGTGTATGAATCATTGTTTAAGCAATTAAACAGCCATCTTACACTTCCTTGCTGTGGTTAACTCTGATTCAAGCAAAATGCTTTGAGTATCTTCTGTTTATATACACTTGAAGTGCTTTATATATTGCAAGTGTTACATATTACAATGCCTTTAAAATTTCATAAAGCTTGGTTCAGTGTATGAAGAATTTGCTAATCATTAATGCTTCAGAAGAGCCTTCACATCGTAAGGTATGTGAAATGCTTTCTTGAGATGATTTTGCTCAGAGTTCTGCTTCTAGTGCTGTGTGTCCCTGGTTGAAAGACACAAGGCAAAACTGAAAGGAAAATAAAAATGTTTCAGAGTTTCAATTAAATACTAAATTGATCTATAAATAAAAGTTAAGTGCAGCATTCAGGTCTCCATTATAATTTACCTGTTTGAGAGAGTAGACTTTTTTTTGGGAGGGGGAGAGGGTTTCTCTCTGTTGTACCTTCTTCAATAAGTTCATGTAATAAGATACAGTTTTCACTCAGAACTTGGCCTCTGCCATGTCACAGAGCAGGTGAGTAAAGTTGATTTCTGACTTTATCAGTGTCAGTAATGAAATACTTGCTGCAGGAGGTCACTCATTTCCTGGATGCCAGGTATCTACAAAAATAGTCTGCCTGATAAAAACTAAATCTGTGCAAGAACTTTGTGTTCTAAGAGCAGGAGAAAAGGGCAAGCATGCCCATCCAAGCAGGGGTAAATATGGTGTGGATGTTAAAGCTTTTGTCTTTTCTGCCTATTGCTCACTGTGTTACATGCAATTTTGATGCTGATAATTTATCAGTACTTGCTTTAAGTTACCTATTTCTGGAACCACACCCAGCTGTGTTTTATTTCTACTTTTTGTAGTCTGTCTGTATTCACTAGTCTGGAAAGGGCTGAGAGAAAAATGGAACTATTTTCTCTAAAGACATCTACCAAAGAGCAAAAAGTTTCTTCCAGATTATGCTTTGTAGGTTGGCTTTTAAAGAGGTAGAGAAAGGTGATCCTAATCAAGTAATTTAGCAACATCAGGCTCTAGTGAGCTGGTGTAGGAGCATACAGAGGAGTCTGCTAATCACCTTTGGTGACACATTGCTCTTTCTCAGACTGGTTTCTCTGGGCAAAGCTTAGCCAAATAGATTTAAACCCCATGTGTTACTCAATAAGGAGTTGTTGGTTTGAGATACGACTGCACGGGTGACATTTTGTATTCGTAAAGTCTGAATAATAGCTCCTTAGGCATATATTCCAATTTGTATTTTAAAGCATGCAGTTGAAGTAATTTGAAATTAATTCATCTCAGTAGTGTCATTAATTCCCCAAATCAATGTAGTTTAAGCTGAGATAAGATTTTGTGATACATTGGAATGATAAAAAAGACGTCTTTATGTGTTCAAGAGCTGATTTTCCCAAAATGTTATTAGCTTAGAATTTTATCATTGTCCTAATTTTTTGAGGCCATCAATCCAACACACACAGGGGAATTTTCTAGAATAAGAATTTGAACAACACTGTAGTTAGATTTGCATTGATTTTCAAGAGACAAGGTATTTTCTGTTTTTCCTGAGATATGGTAAAGTCTGCAGAGCAAAGCATATTAGCACAAGAACATCTTTTATAAGTGCTGACGTGTTCTTTCTCTCTGGGTGTCTTTGGAGATCTTCAGTTTGAAAATCTGTGGAATTCTAGAATGTTTTAGGTTGGAAGGGAAGCAACCAAAAGATCATCTTAAATGTCATTGAGTCCCAACCATCCTGCCATGGTCTAGGACACTTTCCACTAGACCAGGTTGGTCAGAGCCCCATCCAGCCTGGCCTTGGACAATTCCAGGGATGGAGCATCCACAACTTCTCTGAGCAACTTCTTCATTGTATAACCACTTGCAAAGCAAAAAATTTCTTATACTGTGATGTAAAACCAGTGGAATTTATAGTGGAGTAATAGTTTTGGAGGGGGATTGTTTTGGGGGTTTTGTTAGATTTATTTTCTCTTCCAAAAATTACAGGTACTTTTTGAGTTGGGATGCCTTGTTGAATATAAACCACTACATCTGTCTTAACGTACTACATAAAAGTGCAGGATGAGTAACAGGATGAGTGACCACTGTCGCAAGGAAAACAGGATTATTCAAAAAGCCAGAAGTACGAGTTAAGTCTTTTTACAGCCAGAAGCTTAGAACTTTTACTCAGTTGGGATAAGTATTCAGATCTTTTTGTGAAATTCAGAGCAAGTCCTGCAAGCAAGATATTTTCATAGAATATCTTCTCAAATGGCATTTTTAGAGAGATTATTTAAAAGCAATCTAGTAATCCACTCACTCTTGATTTAAGAGTCAATCTGTAGACTATGAAACAGCTGCCTTAAGCCTCTTATTGATATTTTTTTTTTTAATCCAGCTAACTGTTAATACAGAATATTGCAGGAAAGCCTGGATCATCTGAATGGTTTTAACTCTTTGTGCAGCTTAAGCTCACAACCTTTATCTTCATAATGGAGAAATGTATGGTCTTACTTCAAAATATTAATGAAGAAAAAAAAAGGATATCTGATGGAAAACATTAAACTGTGTTAACAAACTGTTGGATTGGCAGCATGCTTTTCCACGATTTATCTTGAGCTCCTAAAAAACAAACAGAAAACTTGGCTCAAGCTGAGCTGTTCTTGTTTGTTTATTTTCATGATTGGTTATTTATTGTAGTTCCTAGTGGCTGCCACCATTTTAGCAAGTCATGAATTGTGCATAATATTGCTTGAAGGGAAAGTGCAGAAGTCTAAATATGGGTGGACTTCCATAACTCACATTTTTCTTTCAGCTAAGCTAACATAATCCAAGTGCTAGTTATTTATAGACACCAAAATGTGAATGTATATTCTATTTTTCATAAGTCTTCGCTTGTGTTACTATGCTTTTTTCCTCCTTGTGTACTGTTTAGCTGTACTTGAACAGCTTTTATGTATTTCTTCTTGAATATGTGAACAGTTAGTTCTTTAAAACTCTGTATTTTTCAATACATTTTTTTTAGCTTGGAGAAAAGGAGGCTCAGAAGTGACCTTATTACTCTCTATAACCACCTGAGAGGAGGTTTTAGCCAGGTGGGGGTTGGTCTCTTCTGCCAGGTAACATGTGATAGGATAATAAGAAATGCTGTCAAGTTATACCAGTGAAAATTTGGATTGAGTATTAAGAAATTTCTTTACTGAAATGGTGGTCAGACACTGGAACAGGCTGCCCAGGGAAGTCTTGGTGGAGTCACCATCCCTGGAGATGTTTATCAGATGTGGCTCTTGGGGATGTGGTTTAGTGGTGGACTTTGCAGACAACCATAATGAATCTAAGGCTATTCAAAGCCCACAGGCTGATAAGCATGCCAGAGCATTGACATATTAATTTCAATAGATGTAAAGAAAACTTGCCTTATTTGTGCAAATTTCCTCAGTATGTGAAATTTATTGTTCTGTTTGGAGAGAGGAACAAAAAGGAAAGAGAAAGAAAAATCAATATTGCACTAGGCTTGTTACAGTTCTGTCTGTGACTAGTCTTAGAAATATAGTAAGCTATTTATTAATATCCTGCTTTCCTGCTTATGGGTTGGAAAGGTGTGTCCTAATTAAATATGAAGCAGGAAGAATCTTCATTTAAAATAATTTTCATTTTGTGGAGCTCAGCCTAGACATAATTGAAGTTTTCAGAGAAATTGTCAGTCTCTTGTTGTATTTACTACTATCTTTTATATTTGTAAGCAGGAAAGACTGTATTTTTAGTTTATTTCCTACATGGAAGGCTATTTCTTGTTTTGTACACTGCACATAAGAATACAGAACTAAATCTATTGCTTGCCTCTGGAAATAGACATACAGGAAGAGACTTGTAGAAATTAATAAAATTTGTCTTAGTAAAGGTGCTGTGTACATATCATAGTCTCTCAGTAAGTTTTTGATTTGTGTTTTTTTCATTTCTCAGTTCATAAAGGGATGATGTGATTCATGTCTGAGATACCATAAGGCTGGGTTCAGGGGCATGAGAAGTTTTACCAGGCTCCTGTTAGGGCCCTGTCTCTTTTCTTCCCTTCTGCTGTTACCGCGATGTATCAGGTTTTAAAAGGATATGTTTTCTGACAACAAAATGTTCCCATTAAGATCTAAATAAGAAAACAAGTATTGAAATAAGCTACCACCATAATGTGGCTGTGTAAAGGGATGAAATGAAACAAAACAAAATGAGTAATGACATTGGCAAATATTTTTTTTCAGATAAAGGTGTAATTTTACTTGTTTCAGAGGATTCTTCTCCCCCTTTTTTTTATAGATGATCCATGTAAAGCATTTATCATTTGAGCAATTTTTTTTTTTTTTAAGAAAAAAAACCCAAGAAGGAATGAAAAATGATTACTGAGAAATTTCACACGTCCAATTCAAAATGTCTTTGTACAAGTAATCTCTAATGGCTTCTTGTCTGTGTTTTGCTTTTGTCATTTTGAATTTCCATCCGGCATTGCTGGAGGGGGAGAGAAGAAATCATCTTAGTGTTTGTCCATATTTGGCTTTCCTCAAACAGTTATAACAACACTTTTCAGACATAGAAGCAGGTTTGGAGTTTTTTTCTGAGATCAAAGTTTACTTTTTCCCTTGACAAACAAGTTTTGTCTTACAGGCACAAAAAGCATTATATGCAGTATATTTTCATCTCGGCCCCTAAAAAAGCTGTATCTCTTCTTTGTGTACAGTGCAATGACAGCATGAAGTGTAGTACTTTAAATGCGTTCATATTTCAGTGAACTGAAACACTGCTTTTTGAAATAATATTTTTTAAAAATGTATGCATGCATACAGAATTAATTCCGGCAGTTATGTGAAACTTTGGGGTAGGGAAAGGAGCAATTCATATGAACATATGTTTGTAGTAAAAAGTTGATCAAGGAAGTAGTTAGAGGTGGCTACCTAAATGAGATTGCTTTTATTACTTCGTACACTAGTTCAGAGGTATTTGTTTCAAAACTGAATAACAAATTAAAATTTTATTGTAATTTGAGCAGCCATAATGTAATCTGGAAATAATTTCTGCTCTGAGTCTCATTTATCAGTATAAATTTGTTTTCTGTCCATTAACTTGTTGTCTCAATAAAAATCTAAAATTATTAGCTAGTTATGTCTTGAAAGGCTCACAGCTTTGTTATGTCTTCAGCTGATTCAGGTCTTGGTGCTAATTTAAATATGTTTTGAGCATAAGATGAATACTGTCATGTCCACCTCTGTGTGTATAGAAAATTGCTGAATTTCAAAGCCAGAAGGTTTAGCTGTCCTCTGCAAATAAAGAGGCATGAGATAATGGAATGAACAGATGGGATGGCTCATGGTGAACCTCTTTTTCTGAGAAATTAAATCTCAAAGGTTCACAGTTCTAGACCATTCTTTTACAACTATTTACTTGTTTCTCAACCTTTTTGAACAAAGTTACTTGAAAAAAAAATCATACATGAAGGCAGATAACCAACATGACTTCATGATACCTTCCTTTCTCATGGGAATTACTCTGGACAAAAGTTAGTATTCTTATCTATGAAGACATTTGTTCAGAGTCATCTCTTCCTCAGTTACTCAGAACACACCATCCAAAATGCAAGTTTTCATCCCACCTGCACCACAGGGACTAGTCAGGAAAAGCACTGGATCACTTTCCAGTGATATGCCCCATACTAGAGTTCCTAATGTACAGGTTGATATGTCTGGAGTTACCTATGTAATGTGCCCAGCCACAGGAAATTGAGTGTGTTAGTGGGTCTTAGATTTCCAATGTATTTGAAAATTTTTCTATACTAAACCCTGAAAAGTGGAAGACCAGATAAAAAAAATGGCAGAAGCTCTGCCTGATGATACTCTGAGTACCTCTTAAAATCTCTTTATCAAATAACCTGTTATTAGGGAGCAAATGTTCATAATCTTTTCTCTAGTCTTTCTGGCTGTGGTGAGAATGATTGCCTGAAGGAAGGGGAGTGGAGTCATGGCACTTACGTCAGGGCATATTGTGGCTCTTCTGATGTCTCTTAAAGCTGATTTTTAAGGCATGTACCCTTCAGAAGTACAAGGGCAGGAGAATGTGAAGGAGCAACTAAACGTGCAGAAAGGGCTTTTTTGACCATAACTGCTTTTGGAAGGCTGTGGTAACATTCTAGTTTCTTTCAGTATTATATTTTAAATTTCAACAAACAATTGTTTTCTTAATATAGCGAGATTTATTTTTTCCTATCTCCTTACATAACAACAACAACAACAACAAACAACAAGATGAGCATCTTCCTGGGTAACTATGCTGTTCCTATAGATTTTGGTGGCTCTTTTATAATTCACCTGCTGCTTGCAGCAAAGGTGCCATCAGTACCAATTCCGTAAAGTCACTTTTTTTTCTGAGCAATAGTTTTGCTTCAGCTTTCAAAACTATTGCCTGCTATCTAATTTTTTTCCCTTTTT
>VXBI01010453.1:9586-71344 GCA_013397375.1 Toxostoma redivivum | reverse complement strand
CTTTATTTTCTTTTCCTTTTTTCCCCTTTTTCCTGCTTCTTGGTTTTGCTGACTCTGGGTAATGTACAGGTGAGTCAAGACTATTTTTACATTGTGAATCCAGCCCATTTTGGGCCATCAGGATACTTGAAATGTCTGCCCCAGCCTGCACTATAGTTGCAGTCTCCACATTCCCACTCATACTTGGAAGACCAGCAATTATTCTGGTGTAACTAATCATAGATTAGTATGAGAAGGTGATGCTCTTCAAAGGCTGATTCTTAATTACAGCCTTTCTTTATCCTCTTCTGGTGTTGTAAATAGTTGTAAAAGAATTTTAGTAATATACAAGCATTATATTGCTATGGTATTTTAATTTTCCTTTTTTGTTCTTATACTCTGAGAGGTAACTAAAAATGGCTCAAGGATCAGGTTTAAGATGCTTAAAAAACAAATTTTGTGACACTTCCTTTTATATAAGATGTGCATGCATAATGTCTACATGAAGCAGTTGCACATCTATGCTACATTTTAAAATCTGATGCAGTGAGCATTCCAAGACTAAGAATTTTGTGGAAGCAGCACATCTCAGTGATTCTAAATGAATTCTGATTTTTAACATTCTTCAGGTGCAGTCTGATAGATGCGTTGTATCTTGCAAAAAGTTCAGAATATCTCTTTGAAAACTGTATGAGATTTGATCCCTGTTCTAGTAAGAGGGAGAGAGAAAACCAGGGCAATTACTGCCTTGAACAGCTCAGAATTACATCATCAGAGATTCCTCCCATTAATACACCCCTTCTGTGCATCTTCATTAATAGATCTCATTTACAGACAAGGCATTTCGATTTAAACCATGCATTTTCCATTCAAGAGCAGTTGACTTTAATATACAGACTAATAGTCATAAGTAGTTTAGTTGATTATCAGGCAAATGAGACTCTTCTTAAAACCAGCCCTTTTAGGAGCATGACAAAGTACCAGAGACCATGACTCCTGATCTCTAACTGTTCTTTCGGAAAAAAAGAAAACAAGCTTGAAGATTTCAATACCCATTTCCACAAAGAAAAAAAACCAAAACAACAAACAAACAAAAAACCCCCACCAACAACACAAATAATCTTGCCTTAGACATCTTCATTATGATTGACTGTAATGAGCAGAGATCTAGCAACAGATTATGCTGTTGCCATAAGAATGTTATTCTAGGATTTTTGAAATATGCTAAAACAAATCAACATGACTTAGAAAAATGGCTTTCAAATGTCTGGTTAGAGTCTCACATAAACTACTTATCTTTCATTTTTTATGTAAGAGTATCTTAAAAAAAAAAAATCCCCACAAAACAAAAACAAACAAAGAAAAAAAGCCCCAAACTGTGAAGCTGACGAGTTGAAGGGGGGGAGAAAAAGACTCTAAACAATGAATGCAAAAAGTCAATAAGTTGATGTAGGACGATCTTCTGACATAAATTATGTTTATGTCATCATAAATATTAACCATACACTGAGGATGCTGCTTTTGAAACACACATCAAAGCAGCAGTTTTGTTCTTTGGAGTATCAGTGTATTTTAAAGCTATTTTTTTTCCCAGATAAAGGGTCAAATTATTGTGAGAGAAAAAATCAGGAAATCATTTCCACTCGATAGAGTTTAAACTGATTATGGTGCTTGATTAATCTATTAATTTACTAATAAGCAAAAGGTAAATGAATCATAATGTAAACATACTGTTTAATTTGGCAAGACCTAATGAGAATGTGTAACTCTTGAGGCTTCCTCTTTTCTCCTCAGGTTGCTCAAAATATTCAGACTTTCACAAGGAGGTTTTTGGCAGACTTGTAGCTTAAATAGTCAGTTAATTTTTCCTCCAGGTAATGTCATTCTTCTCGAACCATTCTGCTTTAATTTGTCTGAACTCCTGTTAGATGTTTATTTGAGAAGCCCCATGTTTTACCTTGAGTTATTAGTTAAGAATTCCTTCCAAAACCCAGCAACCATACTTTGTTGGTTTGTGTGGAAATGCCAAAAAGCGATGCCAAATGCTGTGTTGTGTTGTGTTGTGTTCCATATGGGGGTTGGTGGTTTTGGTATGTCTTTAAGTAGAGCTAGAAAACACCAAACCAATGTTTGTACTGACTGCTAGATGTAGCTATCATCACTCTTTCCCAAGAAAATATCTTAATGCAGATTTACTCTTACAGCTCATGCCATGTATTGATTTCACAAATGGGTTTAGTATGAGCATTTGAAAGTAGCAGGATAAGAAGATTGGTTTTACTTGTTGCCCACACTCAGAGTTCTTTCTCTACACATTCAATTCTTTTCATAAATGTCCTTATAACATTTACTTTAATAACTATAGAAAAGATTATTTAGCTGATGTGTCTTCTCTCAGGACTATTTTAAATTATTAACCAAGTGACTCTCAAAATGTGGATTTTGTATTTATATTTTCTGCAGCATGTTTGAGTTTTACAGATGGCTTATATTTCATTCATCCCTCAGTAGCAGCCCTGAAGCCAAAGGAGAAGTTGGCCAGTCTTTTCCAGTGTCAGTCCTTGGCATTTCTTTTCATCTGTTGTGTAAAGACACCCAAACCAATAACAGAAATCCCACACAAAACCAAACTACAAACAAAAAACCCCAATACCTTAACCTGGTATGACCTTGAATTCTCAGTGCATTATTTAGCATCATGCATTCTTTTGCTGTGAGGTAGAGGTACAATAAAAATTTGAATGTCTTCTTGCTAAGTAGTGAAATTGAACCAATTGTAGAAAGAAAATGCACAAAGGAAATGCATTGCTGAACAGTAAAAAGGCTGGATTTTGCCAGGGTTATGCTTTTTTATCAGGTCACTAAAGCGAGTCTGTTTCTTGAAACAAATTATTTGAGGACACTGTAAGAGAAACCTGACTTTAAAATGCTTGCAGCTCTTCTCATTTTGGAAGACAGTTTTGTAATGTGAGACATTGCTAATATACAATTCTGGATCACAACATTTGCCTTTCTCCTTAATGATGGGTTTGGGTTTACTAACCAAGCACAACACACATTATGCTGGAGTAGTGCTGTCAAAATCCATAATAATTGAAAAATTGGAAAATACTTCTGAATGTTCCCAATCTTTATTTTCTGAACAGTATTTAATTGGAAGATACAATTCTGGGCAAAAACTTCTTTGATACATGTTGCCATGATGTTTAATTGCTGAACTGGGAACCTGAAAGGATTTCAATGTAAAAAGTTTATTATCTAATATGATTTATGATTAATTTCAAAATAATTTTGCTCTTTTTTTACTTTTCAATGTAATAAAATTCTCTGCTAACCTTCAAGATTTTCTGCATGAGAAATCTATAAGTTGATACCAATATTTGTACTCCTTTCTTTCTATAAGCTTTTATTTTGAGAGTAGGTTATTGAATTTTACTCTTCATTATGGTTTCTGAATATTCTTTTTGTTTTGTCCGAGGACAATTAATTCTTAAGCAAATATATATCTAAAGTATGGCTTCAGTTAGGTGTTAGTTCCACCTAAGATTTCAGCTGTTACGTAGAATTGTGCATGGAAAGAAATATACCAATTGATTGGGATTTTTTTTAATATTATGTTTATTTATACCTGTATATATGCAAGTTCCTAGAAGGAGACATTACAGTGACAGGTTGCTTTGAAACAGTGCCAAGTCCTGCAAACAAACCACAGATTGTACCTTCCAAATTCACATAATCACAACATTCAGAAAACAAGTAACTCCATTTCCTTATCTGAATTGAAGCATAACTGTTATGAGAACTTAGAAATACCATTGAAGGTTTTCTGCATCAGAGGAGTCTCAACATTGGCAGCCACAGCATCAAGGGTCTTTACACTCTTTAAGAGCTGTGCAACACTGCCCAGGTACTTCAGATGCTGTTTAAAGTTTTCCACTTCTTTGAAGAAAAAGTAGTGTAGCAGTATGATGCTGTGCCTTTTCAATAATTCAAGTAATTACATAATTCTGTTTTTGAAAAGACCTTAATAAGTGCCCAGGTTCATGGAAACAATGTTTAAGATAGGGAGGATCTTGAGAAGGTTTTTTCTAAAGCAGTTTTTTTTAGGAATTTTATAAATACATTCTCAGCATGGAAGGGTTGAACCAGCCTCAGGTGGAGGGCAGGAGGCAGCTGGCAGAAAGAAGCTTTAATCTCAAAGCAGTGATATGTGAGTCTAAGAAGAATCTTGGGAATGTACTCCTTTGAGGACATCAGGTAAGAAGAGGTTTAGAGGTGCAGCCAGAAATATACTCTGATAGCTGATTTGTACTGTTTCAAGAAAATCAGGGCTTCTCACAGTGTACCTTCTGTTTTGATTACTGACATCTATTTTAGAATGCCTTTCCCCCTTACTTTATTTAAAGTTTATTCCAAATCTTAATTTCAAATTTTCTCATTTTGTACTGTTAACAAATGCAGTTGTTTAAGTAATTAGATTTGTTCCTATAACAAGAACAGGATAATACTTAAATTTCAATTTTTATTTACTTGAACTTTCCTATGCATCAAATACTATGTAAGTTTTTTTCTTCTCCTGTTTACTTTTTTTTTCTTAATTCTCTATATGCTCTTTCAAAATTAGACAATGAAATTCTTACTGACACCAGCAAGTAAACTGCTATTTGTTGGATATCCCAGGGCAAATGGATTGATGCCATTCTTGGACCTCTATCTGTTTCAGCCTTGTCCTAAATTCACTTTGTAAACCCATTAACCTGTCAGTTGTGGTACCACTTAATAATTGGCAGTGCACCAAACTGAAAGATGGAGCTAGAATTTATCTGACTGCATCTTCTGTTAAAAAACAATTTCTTGATATGGATTTGTATTTTTTGGTTAGATTTGGGGGGTTTTGTCTGTTTTGTTGTGGGCTTTTTTTAACCTTTGCAATGTGCTCTGCAATACTTCTGTTCTTAAATATTTTAGTGAGCTCTTGGAAGTTGACTAAATAATGTATACTGTGCCCTGTTCACATAGAGTCTGGTGGGAATGTCACAGTATCAAACTCAGTCTCTTGTTTTTACCAGGATGCCTCTAATAGAAAACAGCAAAATGAGAACTGTTTCCATGTAAAAACACCACAAAGAGTTTAATTGCTACTTCATTGTTTTAAATACTGTATGAGGGCTTTGAGTAAGTTGTAAGTCAGAAATATATTATTTTACACTGGAAAAGGAGGGCTGAAATGTAAACTTTCAGGCCTCAAAGTTTCTTAGAGTAGATTAATAAAATAATTATCCTCTCAAGATCTCTTCTAGCCTAGTTCAAGTCTCATGATACTCTTTTTTGTTTTTCTTATCTGTTAGTGTGAATTGCAGAAACTCTTGCTCTGCTCAGTGAACACTAAGGAGAAAACTTTCATGTGCCCTTAGGAACTGAATGCTGTTGTCAGTGAGATCACTGATACTTTATTGAATACTCCTTTGATAGAACACTACAAATAAGTAAATAAAAGAATAATTTATTCCAGATAAATGTGGTGTTTTGTTTGGGTTTTTTTTCTGTGTAAATACAGTACCAGCATGTGGGCATAATCATCATATGATCTACTTCTGTTGAAAAATAAAGTAAATCATAGTAAACAATGCTATGACCTGTTTACTATGCCTGTGCCTGGTTGTTCCTCTATATAAATCTTCTCAGCCATCCAGGCCTTCCTAATAGAGGTTCAGAGTTGGTGCTTCTGAGGAGAATTCTTTATTTCTTGTTATTTGATTTGGGAGTTTTTTTTCTGTAATTTATCTGGCAAAAGAGAGATCTGGTTTTGAAATATGAGAACTGAACAGTGCCATTTAGTATAGTTGGAATTTTTGTTGGAACAATTAGAATATTATCTCTTTTAAGAACCTGGAACTGTTTTGTCAGTTTTATAAAATTGTATGGTACAACAGCTCCCAACTTTTAAACATCAGTAGGAAATAAGTGAAGACACAGCAATCCTTGATGGGAAGTGGGAATGGGAGAGAAACAACAGGACCTGTATCTCTGTACAGAGTACTGTGTCCCTGTGTGATTTAGGGCAAGGACTTAATCTTTTCCCATGTCTTGGATACATTGGAGCATCCTTGTATTTTCTTGTGAATCTGTCATCCCAGAGGAGACACATTCTTTGATCCTTTAATACAGGGAATGTTAAACGTTACCTCCCTTCTCCCCTATGAGACATGGAAGATCCAAGCTGCAAAACAAATATGGAGTTTATCCTGGTTTTTATCTTTCATAACTTGGGTGGAAACAATATCTGGTATTTTCAGAAATTTTTTTTCACAGAACTGTCTTTACCAACTGCCCTCTCTACCATTACCTCATGTTAGAGGTTTCCTCTAGCCTGTGTTTTATGCAGAAGTTAAATTATAATTGTTTGTCTGAACTGATTTTTGTTAGTCTTTTCTGACCCAGTATGTCATTAAATACCAATGCTAGAGGGTTAAAAAAATATTAAGGTCTTCATATCATCTAACCCAGGTGTTTCAGAAGTCCATTTGAAATTTCACTTTATTTTTGATTGGATTTCAAGACTGTAGGAATGCTTGCAGTGAGGCTCATTCTCTCATCATTCAGAGGCAGTGTAGTGTTTATTGTTGGGGTTTGTTAGTAATGAACGTTAAGAAGAAAATTTGGTACAAATATGAGTAAATACAGAGTATCAGAATTAGTTAACTAACACCCAAGAGCTTTACAACTGGGGAAAATGAAGATTCATTGTTTGAAGTGTTTATTGTTTGAAATGATAAATACCATATGCTATCTTGATCTGATTTACATTGATTCTGTTTATAGCCTGCAGATTGTTGCATTGTCATCATTGTTCACAAAGGTAGTGGAGTTAAATTCAAAGCAGTTACAACTCCTGGATGACTTTGTTATCTGGCTTCTGCAAATTGGTGTAACTCCACATACTTTGATAGATGTACTTTAAGGTGGAACTGTTGGAATTTTGTCCCAATATGTCTAGTCTCCAGCTCATTAGCTTTAAATGTGACTTTTTGGTAGTGTTTTAGATAATTTAAGACCTTGTTTAGCCTTATACACTGAATTAAACTTCTTACCTTTGTTGCATAGAATAAACTGCTTGTTTTAACTTCTTTTAAAGTATTTAGTGTCATACTTAATTCAAAATGCAAATAACTCTAATAACATCTCTTGAAACTGCCTGCTCCATCTTTCAAATATCCCTTCAGTTCTGCTTAGACTTACTCTTTGAGAGAGAACTGCTACTAAAGATGTCTAAAGAAGAGAGATCAAGAAAACTTTAATGACCTTTGCAGCTCAACTTCAAAAAAATCCACAGCTGCCTAACTTCTTTGTGGTGTAAATGTATTTCTAGCCTCTTAAACAAGAGTGACATAAATTTTCATTATGGTAGTAGAAAGTTAATTTATTTATTGGAATTGTGATCTTGAAATCCTGTACATAATAAAGTTGTCCAGTGTGCACAATATGCAGGTAATAGCAAACTTCAATTAATTCCTAGATAAAATTAGCATGCATTGCACTTCAAGGATTTGTCTTTGTTTTGTTTTTCTAATCAAAACTTCAGTTAATTTCAGCTTTGTTCTCTGCCTCCCCCACATTAGTTCCATTGTCTTGATTTGCATCATTTGTGGCAGCTGGGTTTTTATCAATCTGTAGTTTAGACTTTTATATCAAACAGTAAATTAATTAGAGGAAAAGAAATCCCAGTTGTACTTCTTGATAATTATGTGAGCCTCTAAGCATAGAAGTGAATGTTGCTGCTTCTTGTCAGAGATGAGAAGTGTAACTTGGGGAAGGAGGCAGATCATGCTTCACATTTAGTGAACCAATAGTTATCTCTAGAAGTCACTGTCACTTACCTGTGCCTTTCCTTTCCTAGTCCCTCCTGTCTTTTGTTATGAAGTTAAACTAGGAAAAAATAGCAATTTAAAAAAGTAGCATTTAGATGTGGGGGTTTTTATAGGATGCATGGCCTTAAGGCATCACAAGATGCAGATGCATCCTAAGTGTTACTTTCTTTTCCCTAGACCACAGTTTAAAAACATAACTAAAACTACTGGAATTCATTCTGTTACAATTTGTGAACTATTTTTCTTCCTATAAAGAGAAATCAAATGACCCTTTTCCAGTCAAGCAACTTGTACAAAAGGCTCAGGAGCATATTCTCCAGAAGATGCTCACAGACAGAGACTGTCAAAGTACTGTAGAGTTTAGATCTTAACTTGTGTTTTTGGCAACAGAAAGTGTTCTAGTGTTTTGTCAAATTGCTGCACTGTGCTAAATTCCCTTTTCTTCTTAATATCAATTAGTAATAGTTAGGAAATTAAGACTGCTCTTAGCATTTTGCTGCACTTATATTGTTCCTTTTAAAAAGCCACGGCAACAAAACAGCATTAGAACCACACTAGTTACTCTGGGGAGGAAATAGGCAAAGCAAGTGGAGGTGAGGGAGTCATTACACATTATAAACCTGAAGAAAGTCTTTTCTACTTACCGTGAAATAATCTATGGAAATGATGGGCTAGTTCAGTCTAATTTATTTGCTATCTTCTATTTCTTATTTTCCCCATTTTTGTTTCTTTCTTGAACAAATAGGTATGATTTCCTTGCCTATCAATTCAAGATATGTGTCATCTCTGACTTTCTGATGTTTTTTGCTGTCTTTAGCTGAGCTATCTCATGCAGTTCATCTTTTCAATAGTGTGCAGATCACGAAGGAAGGTAATACCTTGCCTAGCTCTTCAGAGAATATTGAATTTGGTTAGATACAGTGTCTGTTTTGTAGCAATATCTTTCCTCATTTCCCAAACTGTATTGTTAGCACAGTTTAAGAGCTCAGTCCAACATTATTCCAAGGTCATTTTGAAAGTCCTGCTGTGATTCTGATTCTTTTATATTTGTCTCCAGTTTTGAGCTGAATATGAAATTTAGTGGTTTAGCTTTTGAATAGGAAATTTAATTTACAACTTGTCAGTTCGTTTACAAAGCGGATACCACTCTGAAGGATTCTCCTAAATATATATGAGGCTTTTCTCTTTTGTCCTCTGTTCATTTCTTTGTTCCCGTGAAGCCTGGAATTGCAGAAATCATTTCACAAATCAAAGTTCTAGTTGTCCCTGCTGCCTGTATCCTCCAGGCTTTCTAGGGCAGTGCAGGCTGGGTAGGACAGCAGATGGGTGGTGGATGCCCATGCAGGGTATCCAGCCAGGAATCTCTTGCCTTCCCTTGGCATCCCTGCCCTTTGTCACCGTACAAAGCTCCAGTTCATTGGCAGAACTTGAGGAACCATTTGTGGAAATGTGAGGATCCTTTTACTATTCTTTTTTTTTTATTTGTTTGTTTGTTTTAGTAGAAAATGTCTTAAACATCATAATATTACTTCCCATACTTATTTCCAGGTACATGTTTTTGTCTCTGTTTTATGGTGAGTGGGTGTTGTGTAATCTCTGAAATATTTGTCATGAATCAATTGTTGTGGGCTTTTAAGTGAGTGTTTAACTTGCAGGTACTTGATACCCTCTAATCCTGTGTCAAATGAATAGTCCAAAATGACAGAGCATCTGCAGGACAGCAGGTTATAGCATGAGTTAGAAATTTTAAGTGTATTTGGAGTTGTCTCAAGCTGTAATAATGACAATATATAAACCAAGAAAACTTTGGATACATTAAAGTCACTCAAAATATTGAGTCTCAAATGAGGTCCTGCTTTGAATCTTTAGCTTTGACAGCTAAAGAGATTTGAAATTTGCTTTGGAGATTCTAGATAAGAGAAGCTAAACTTTTTTTTTTACTAAATTTCAACCATTTTCCTTCTTTTTGAATGTGATCCAAGTTTGAATAAACCTATTCTTTGTCTTCAAGAGAAGTCTGTTCAGTAGTTTTTTGGGCTATATAATCTGGGTGAGACTGGCAGACTTGTGAAGCTACTGTTGTAGAAAACCATATTGAAATATAATTGCACATAGACACAGACAACAATTTTTGGGAAATTTTTAAGCATGGCATGATAACATGGAGTTCATAATTCATCCCTTTATACTTCCCCTGGAGTCCATGAATATTTTGCTCTTGTAGTTTTAATGGCCAAACCACCCTGCTAACACAAATGGAAGTTCTGAGAGGGACATTAAGAAATGTGAGACATTATAATAAAATTACTGGTTTATATTTAGAAGCAGATTCTTTGTAATTTAAAACTTGCAGAAAGGAAATACAATTAATATCTTAGCGTGTGATTTCACAGATCCTTAATATTTTTAAATACAGGTAATGAATTTGGACATCCAGAATGGCTTGACTTCCCCAGAATAGGGAATAATGAGAGCTACCACTATGCCAGAAGACAGTTTAATCTTACTGAGGATGATCTTCTTCGCTATAAATTCCTAAATGCCTTTGATAGAGATATGAATAAATTGGAGGAAAGATTTGGCTGGCTTGCATCTCCCCAGGTAAGCTGTGCATACAAAATGATAAGTTTTAGTCACCAGTTGGGTACATGTGTAGAGTAACAACATTTCCAAATTTGCATGCTGAAATTTCAAACAGTACTTTATTATGCGCTGTGTAATGCCTCACCATATATTTCAAGTTGTCAAAACATGGCACTGAAATGTCTTCCACAGATAATAGAAACCTGAAACATTCTCCTTTTAGCTTCATAACAAGGTCTTTTCCTATTATTTTCCCTATTTTTTATTTAGTAACAGTGGATTAGATAAAGCAGACCATAAAATTGTCCATAATCCAATCCAAGCATTGCTTTGAAAAAAGTATAAGTTGTTTTGACATTATCTTTATAAAAATAATTACTCCATTTCTGAGGAAAAACTTTCAGCAGAGTAGTATCCTAGTCATCAGTCTGCTGCTTCTGTATTTGCATTTTTTACACTAGTATCACACTGTAATTTTTTTGAAAGAAGGTCAAGTGTTATAATTTCTCAGTATTTAATTATTTCATACTAGTCCAATTTAAAGAATAATCCACTTTAAAGATATTTTTTAATTGGTGTCGTTATTTATTAATGCCTTTGGCAAATAAAACAAAGGTGGTATATGCAGCCATTTATTGTGGCTTATCAAGGCTGTTTTTCATACAGATTTCTAAAAAACAAACAAAAAATGAGTGCTCCATTTTCTGAATTCATAATAGTATATGTGATGCAGATCCCTATAACAAATAGGCTGAAGATTACATTTGACAAAAGGAGTCCATTTTTTACTAAAAGAAAGTGTGATGAAAACACCATGTTACCAACCTTTGAGCAAGAATTTTTCAAGTGCTCTGTGCTGAACAGGCTTCTACCTCTAATTTTATGTTGCCTTGTAAAAAGTAAACTACAGTTTTTAGTAATCAAAAACCTTATATGACATTTCATAGATAAACAATTTCAGTTTGCATGTTAATGCCTTTATCTTTGTTGTTTGAATATTTACCTATATTACTTGAAATGAGAAGCAGTGGGATTTTTCTTGGTTTTATTAATTCAGTTAGAAATTAAATATTTTTAAAGTTTTGATTTTTTCTTTTCTTTCTAGGCCTATGTGAGTGAAAAGCATGAAGCCAATAAGGTCATAGCATTTGAGAGAGCAGGTCTTATTTTTATTTTCAACTTCCATCCATACCAAAGTTATGTGGACTACAGAGTGGGTATTGAAACTCCAGGAAAATATCCTTTTCTTTACTGTTCTGTTTGTGAGGAAAAGTTTTAGAAATTAAAAGCTGATTTTATGGGGTTTTTTTCCTAATATGAATTCAACCTGTAGTTAAAAGGCAAGAAATCACTTATTTGTCCCCAATATAATATTGCTTTAAGTCTTTGTGTACAGCAAAAACAAAAAAAAAATCTATAAATTCATCCTCTTCATAGGAGATAATTTTGTAGAAAGCAAAAGTTTTTAAAAAAGCAATTTAAAGACTTGTGAAGCTGTTTTTTGGAATTCTGTTGAGGAATAAAAAAAGCAAGTAACTCCCACTTCTTAAATACATGACAGAAAGCCCCCACAGTGGGATGATACTGCATGGAGTCACACAGGAAAGTGCATTAGTGCAAACCTTCGTCAGTAAGTTTGTATTTGTGCATTTCTACTTTAAAATTGGATGGGCTGAGAATGAACTCTTACATCAGCTGAGCAGTAAATGATTACTCGAGTCATTGACTGGTTTTGCATTTGTGTCCAAATTCTTAGCTACTCCAAAAATTAATATTTATTTTTGGAGGAATTTTAGTTGCCCAAATTCAGTTTCCTTCAAGTCCTTTGACAAACACAGCTTAGTGACACTTGCTGTGTCAGTTTAAAGCACTGCAGTTCCAGTTTTAGCCTACTCTTTATTCATTAGCCATTCAGACTAATTCCCTTCCAATTTCAGTTGCTTTAGTTCAATCATGGAATTTCCCATCATGAGGATCCCAGAACTGCACCGAGTACTCTGTGGGAGGGGAAGCTCACCAGACAAGAGTAGAGGAGCTTTTTAATATCTAGAGGAATTTCCTTATCTATTTTCTTTAAATACTTTGGGGTGTTTTAATGCTGACTGAGGTTTCTTCCTAACTCTTCTCCTGTAATTAGAACCATGAATTTTATGTATAGCTTTTTAATGGAATCTTTTAACCTAAGACTTCAATCAAGGATGTCCTATTATTAGGACATATGGTAATGTGATATTAAATCCTAAGAACAACTTCTCCACTTGAAAAGGAATTATGATCCCTTTGAAACTTAAATGTGAAGAGGAAGTACCTAAAAGCAAAAGTTAGTCTGTTTGTTTCTTTTAAAAAAATTAGTGGATTTTTAATTTGACACCCTTTGCTGTTATAGGCCGCAAGAGACAAATTGCTATACTAAAATCATCCAATGATTTTCAATTAAACATTTTTCTGAATTATATTGGGAATTGTGGGAAATGGGATGATCCTTTCAATAGTTAGGTTTAAGTTTGTTTTTGTGGATTGAAGTAGACAAATGAGTGCATCTAACACTTGTCTGCCTTTATTAAGTAGATGGCTTTGGTGTATCCATATACTGAAGTGTTATATATGTCCAAGCTGTTTTTATGTACAGCTTCTCAGATATGTTACCAGGTGTGTTGAAAGGTACAGAGTTTCCTGGCTAGCTTGCATTTTTGTGGGCAGTCCTCTGTTCTGAATTTACAGAAAATGTCATTCTTCTTTCAACTGTTCTGTATTTGTAGGGTGTTGGCATAACAACTCTAATTCTACTTTTATGAGAAGCTGTAGTCAGTAGACATTACAGTTCTGCAGGTCCCACATGGTTTGGAAAATCTGTGGACATTCAGCTAGTCAATGTCTCTATGAAAAGTCAAAGACAGTTTGTGCTCAGGTTTTCCTTCCTCCTTATGCTTCAGTCTTTTCTCTTGACTTATTTTCCCTGACATTGGGTTGCTCTGTTCTATGATTTGTGCTCCTAAGATGCTGTACCTTGGTGTGAGGTATTCAAGGAATGAGACATTAATTTTATATGTGAGCATGGCAGTCCATGGATGTTGAACAGTATGAATTGCTGCTAGCTTCTCTGTATTTTAACATTTCATGTTGCCATATACTGCTCAAGTAGAAAAAAAAGCGCTGTCATGGGAAAGAGTGCTTTCTTTGGCTTTCTTTGTTTTACATATTGCTATTTTTGCATAGCATGTATCAAAGCATTGTAGTCTCAGAGTGAATGAATACCAGAGTGGCATGAATTAAGGGTTCATAAGGACATTCAGATGCTAATCTTTTCTCTCTGGTGACCACTGACAGGACCTGAGGAGATGGTATGAAGCTGTGTCAGGTTCAGGTTGAATACTAGGAAAATACTTTACCCAGAGGGTGGCTGGGCACTGGAACAGGCTCCCCAAGGCAGTGGTCACAGCACCAAACATGACAGAGATCATTTGGACAGAACTTTCAGGTACATATGATTTCCTGTGGCTGTCCTGTGCTGGACCAGGAGTTGGACTTGGATCCTAGTGGCTGTCTTCTAACGCAGCATATTCTGCATATTCATATGGTTTGAAGCCAGAGTTGTCCATAAGCAAATAGCTAGATTTTACCTGAGGAATCACAAATATTGTCATCAAAATGCTGCAAAAATATACTTTTTATAAAAAAATCCCCACGTTAATTCAGGCTCTCTGACATTTGCAACGTGCACCTAGAGCTTCTAATGAGCAAGGAAGGTCATTTAAATGAGTCACTGGCGTGCGATTGCTGAAAGCAAAGACGAGGCTTTGAAGTGAGGTTGTGTAACTGTCCCTGCCTGGTAGAATTCCTGGCACAGTTGAGACAAAGGACTTAATTTAGGATCAATCAAATGCTAAATTCCATCAAGGTAGTTGATACTTAAGGTTAATAGGTGTGAATAAGAAATACAGCATACTAATGTGGGAATGCCTTTTTGATCTGCACAGGAGAAGAGGAGGTTTGCAGCACTGTGAGTCTGTGTAAGTATCAGAGTGGCACATCCTCAGTTTCTGAGTCATTATGTGAAGGAAAAAAGAAAAACATTTCTGTGCTTATGCTGGAATTTTACTTCATAAATTATGTTCTTTCAGAAGCCTTTTCATGAGAAAGGCAGCTTGAACTAGGAAATTATTTCTGCCTAATTTGCTTCAGTTTTGAGGTAGATGAACAATCAACATCTAGGTCAGCTGTCTCTAGTTTTCTGACTGTAGATAAAACTTTGAATGTTAATGGAGAAACCATTCATGAGTTTCTAATTTTCTGTTTTTAATACTGCCTAGGCTTTTCTGTGGGCTAGTGCTTGAATTCCAAGGCCAGTCTGCAGTGAAAATTCAATATGGAAACCTTCTTTCCTCTGTTCAAAAGGAACATGCCTGAAAGGATGGAGAAAGAGGAGGAAAGTGGCTAAAAAATTTCAGAAATTTCTCCTTTTCCTTCCTTGAGATTCCACACTTCATTTTATAAAATAATCTTTCATCTATGTTGGAAGTCTCATTAAAATTAAGCTATATGTGTAGTGAACATTCCCCCCCCACCCCCATTTTTTTAACTAGATTTGTTATCTTGGCTCAAAAGGAAATCTGCATTTTATGTTTATAACCACCAACCAACATGAATTGACATATCTGTAAATTTACATGTGGTTTCAACAAAAATCATATTTGGCAGAAGCAAAAAGAGACTGTACCCCGCTCCCTCTCAGTACTTGTGCATAAGTTGAGTACTTAAATGGCTTCAACTGTCATTGAAATATCCTGAGCTGAATTGTTTCAGGCCAAGGTGTTTTACCTGCATTACAAAATTTAACCAAATACTCTCCATCTGCTTTTTTGTCACTTCTAGGTTGAATCTTTAGTCTTCAAAATTAGCAGTACGCAGAGAGAAGCAAAAGTGGTACCCTTCATCTTGAAATTAGTTATTCTAGTTTTTTCAGTGAAATTCAAGAATTATTAAAAGCAAAATGGACTTACCACTTAATACTCTATCACCCCCACAAGCAGTACTTGGTTTCTTTTATCAGCAGTAAGTGTTGGAACAAAATACAAATTATGCTATTTCATGATTTGCATTGACTTTCTAAATGTGTCACTAAACGTGCAGTAGATTATATTTTAAAATTATGTTAAAATATGTATTTTAAAGCATTATAAGAGCATAGTAATTCAGTAATTAATGTGCCAATTTTTCCATTTTCAGCTCTATCTATACAAGGGTTCATTGCTTTTGCTGCTTTCCTCCCTTGTAGTGGGTGGGAAATTTAGTTGGAGCACCAAAAATAGAAATCAGGCTTTTTTTTTTTGCTTTTTTTTCCCAGTGAGAATACAGGCTAGTATTTCCAACACTGTCACAGAAACAAAACAGACTCACTGCATAAAAAGATACTTCTATAATGTAATTAGTTAAAATACACATCTGTTGTTTAATGTTTTTGTGAAAGTAATCTTCAGATGCTTGTAAAATTCTGAAATGTGAAAACTGACTTTTTTGTGAGGCTTTAAGGTGAAAAGTAAATGCACATGTTTACCAAAGTAGTTATTTTTCCCAGACAAATACCTGATCTGTGAAGATTTTAAAATTCTTTTGTGACCCCATAATTCAGGATCTGGTTAATTCAGATTTTACACAAAATATGCTATATAAGTGTGAAAATGTGGTGATAACTTAAACAGTGCTCTCTGGCAATACAGACATAATTTTATTAATTCTTTTTAAAACAGCACAGCCATAACAATGGCATTTGCTGTAAATAGTTTTGAGGGAATCATTAAACGTGTCAAGGCTTTCTACAACATTGATAGCTTACTGAATTTAATGTATAGTGCAGATAACCAAAGCAAGGTGTGAAATGCTTGATGGAGGCATTCTCCTGCCACGTTAATAAAATATGTAGTGGAATAATAGCAGACGTTGCTGCTGCTGAAAGGACACTGAAGAGAGTGGCTGGATCTTGTAGTTTGTGGTTTTGCATGTTGTTCATGACAAAAATGAATGGCAATTTGATCATGTTTATAAAATAAAGGAGGGGGAGAGGTGCGTGTGGTGTGCACGTGAAAACTTTTGAGGGCTAAAGCTGGCAAAGTATAATTTTCCAATTTCTTTTAATAAGGAAAGATAACAAACATGATGATTTTGCTGGAGAATGTGGTGATCTTTGGGCACCTGCCCTGTAGAACTCAACAACTAACTTGGCAGTTTTGGACCATTCTCTCATTTTGCTGCAAACACTTGTAGGGAAGGGATTAGTTGCCCTTTGTGATTTGGGAGCTAATTGACAGCTTTGCTGTTTTCCTTATGTGCATTTACTTTTCTTCATTGCACTCTTCTAGACTGAGGTGTCTCAGAGTAAATTTGTGGTTACTTCTGCATGGTGTCATGGTACAGCCTTCCTTGTCACCAGAGATCCCAGTCAGTAAGGCAAGGTGGTTGGGAAATTTCCCACCTCGTCTGATGGAGCTGTGTGAAGAGACTTGAAAACAATTCTGTTTATACCACAGTCCTTCAGGGTTTGAGCAGGTCTGTTTTCAAAAGGTTGAGCAAACACAGAAACCCAAGAACAGTTTAAGAACCGCTGACTTTTTTGAAAGAGTGTTGCTTCACTCATCCCTAATCCTATTAAATAGAAGCTCTAGGAAAGTAAGATTTTTCCTTGGTTTAGAATAAAGGCAGCAGATAGTGGATTATAGAGCACTGTTATTTCCCTCTCTTTTTTGAGTGGTGGGGAGTGGAGATTGTTTTTTGTTGTAACTTCGGGGGGGGGAAAGATGCTTTAATTCTGTCCAATCAAGAAAAGTACAAGGTACTGAAGTAATAAAAAAATGAAATGTTTTATTTGTGGTTGTCCCAAATAAGAAGAAATTAACTCTTGAATATGAGTTAGCTCTTTATTTTCCCATTTATTTCCTTATGTTTTCTGACTTCATTGTTTCAACTTTATTTCATCTTTTATTTTTTGCAAAATCTGTTTGAATCTTTTTAAGTATCTACAGGTATTCCAACTCATTGCTATATTTTGTTAAATAATTCACCCCATTTTAACAACTGCAGTCAGAATATTTGTTTCTTAAAGAGCCTTCTCTTACAATATATTCTTACTTTTGTCCCTCTGTGCTATAATAGTTGCAGCTTTTTTCAAGAAGACTCTGAGGAGTTGAGGGGCTCTCTTCTGTAAAATTACACGCTTTTCTCATTGACACTTGATCAGATTCTGACAGACTGTAAAATATTGCTAAATACTGATTTATTTTCATGGTCACAATTGTGTTACTTAAATGCAGTTCAAATGCATTGTTATGTTTAGTGGTACATGTTTAGTCTAGTTCACCTAAAATGCTGTGCATATCTGCTGTAATGCTATAAATTTATCATTCATGGAAGATTGCAGAAGAGACTGGGAGGTACTTGCTGTAATAGGAGAGTCACTGTGCTAAAATTAAATTTTCAGGATGAAACTTCATATGACTTCTATATGTTTTCCCACTCTTTTCTTAGATTTTGTTATAATTTTCCTTTATGTTGAATATATCAGCATGCTTCCATTACTGCATTAATTCCATTACTAGTTCTAGATTTTTGCATTGATTTCTTTTCTGTTTAAGAGGTAATTGGCACAGTTCCTTAACAGTTGCCTTTAAGTATAAAATCCTTCTGGATTCTGATGCTGGAGAATATGGAGGGCATCAAAGACTGGACCACAATACAGAGTACTTCTCTGAAGAATTTCCTCACAATTATCGACCTAATTCAATTATGGTGAGTAAATTGTATGGGGGTTTGTTTGTTTGTTTAATTTTACTTTCATCTGTGTAAGTTTTGCAATTCTTTGGACAAATATGGATTATCTTCTAATATTTGGGGGAAGGGGGTATTTTTAATTTATTTTCTGAAATTAACCTTTGTCTAAATACAATATAAATGATATTATGATTTTATTATAACCAATAATGTTAACTAACTTTTTCAACCTTACTTTTATATTTCCATGCACTTTTGCAGCATCCGGCCCACAGTGTTTCTTGCCAACATGCATGAAAATATGTTACTAATATGCTTTTGAGTTGCTATCCTTAATATTATATACAATTTGCTTTATTTTTATGTAGAGAAACTGCATCTTCATGTTTGCTTTGTTTAAAGCTCTGCAGAATCTGATCCTTTGCTGTTTTAAAATAATGAGTTTAACTCTACAAACATGAATTAAAGCCAATCATGTGTTTGCTAACTGGCTTTTTCCTCCTCAGTTTACAGAAAAACTTTGCAAAAGGGAACAGGATTTCTCTGTTCACATCAAGAATTTCAAGGATTTCCAGTCCTAAAGTGGTATAAATAATGGATAAATAGTTTCCCACAAATCACCAATTTCTGTTAGCTGAGGTGGTCACTAAAAAAATTCTATCTTTCTTAATTGCTTTTGAAATCAGAACCATCACAATTAGCAATTTAAAAATGTTATTTTCCCTTCTCTTTATGTGTATATATGCACATATTTCCCATTCTTTTTTACATGCATTCAGATGTGTGTATATGCTCACAAACACAGGAAAATAAGATTCAGAAAGGCTGGGAATTAAGGCGAGAGTTCACTGAAAAAATTCTGAAATCACTTATATTCCTGAGTAGATTTTTATATCTGAAACATTTATGTGGGTGAAGGGTGTGTTTCTATGCACAGGTATATTGGTACACATGAACACCTGCAAATAAGTTACATTTGTAACCTTAAGAGCCTGCAAAAATTGTGCATCTGCACTGATTTGTATGGGCCACTCCCCTTCCATGGCAGAACAGAACATGAATTTCTAGTGCCACATCTTAACTTTTCTCATGAGATCTAAGCTCCTGAGAATTATTGTCACTTCTAACCCCCCCCCTTTCTTTCATTGTACCCAGAGCATCGGCATCTTTTTCATTTGCATGATTTAAAGTATTTTCATTGCATGAAAGAATTTTCATGCTTTTGTTGTGGTTGCTGTAAAGGATCTTAGGAATGGGTTTTGAGGGTTTTTTTAAAGTATCTGCATGTGACAGGGTCTTCATAGTGTGGGTAAGTATTTGTGCTAATTTGAAATGAAAGGTCTAAGATTTCATTCCTGAAGGTTATGTAGCAAATTATTGCTTCCAGAGTTCTTGCTTCGTGCTCCCAATTCAAATACATTGCCTGTGTGACTGGAGAGCATCTTAATTATCTATCACTAACTTAATTTTTGCAAGCCAATTAACTGTAATTCGGAATGTATATTTCACATTTAGTTCATTAGATTTAGTCCAAAGCTGTGGTTTGCTAGGAGTATGTGGAAGATAAGGCATGTGGCAAACACAGCAGCAAATGCACTTTTGCAGCATAAGCTGTGGCATGGCAATGGCAAATCCAGGTCAGAAAGAAACCCAGGTAAACTTTCTCTTATGTCCTTCTGCCACCCAATTAACAGAGCACCTCCAGCCAACTCCCCAGAGGATTCCCCATGCACCAAATAAAGGTAAAGTACCAGTGAAAGGACATCAAGTAAAAGTAATTGAGAAAAAAACCTGGAAAACCTAAATTCAGCAAATAAATCTTCACATAAGAAAGAACAAAAGTTACAGTAAATGCATCCAGCTGCTGTTTTGCAGTAAAACAAAGATGTTTTATTTCAAATAGCAATTTATATCCAAGTTATTGTGTAATTTGTCCTGCTTGGAAGTTTTTTAATTGCAGTTTCTTAAATCCAACTCAAAAGTCTTGCCACCAACTTTCTTTTCAAATAACATATGATGCCACCCCAATAAACTCATGGAAATTCTTTTCCTGTTGTTTAATATTTTTCCCCTTGTTTAATAATAACTAATAATGTGTGAAACCTAAGTTTCTAGTTTCAAAAATTTTAGTTTCTCCTCCACTACAAACTTTGAAGAAGTAATTTTTTAATGAGAGATGCACCTCCCTTAAGGTGTAGGAGTAAACATTGTCAGCAGAAGATGCCCAGAGGGTTGTGACAAAATGAAATCACATGCAATAATTCTGTTTCTCAAGTCAAGCTTAAATAGCACAGAAATGTGTTTCAAAAATAGAAGGTTAAATATGACATGATTCATTCTAAAACATCACCTAATAAAAGAAATATTCAAGATGGCATATCAAAATAAGAAGAAGATACGAAATTCCTGGAGCAAAGAATCCTGGAAGAAGATGAAGCTTTGTAAGCACTGCTGAGCATTTCATTGTACAATTTTCAGGTTTGGTTAGTAAAGCTATTAGAGGGCCAGAATTCAAAATTATCAGACACACCTTGAAAACTCCATAGAAAATGTACAGAAATGCCCTTTTTAATATGACTTATTTAAATGACTATACAGATTTTTTCATTTCAGTGTTTTTTCTGTAATGGATTGTTAACAAATACATTAAATGTACATAACATTCCATATAATCAAACTTTCTAATAACAAGCTGTGAACCATTTTGTCACTATAAGAATAGACTCTTTTTACCACAGCTTCATTTCTGTTGACAACTCCCCTCTGGTATTCTCATACTAATCTTTTTGGAAGTAAGTTTTATAAAAGATGTGTGCTTTTTGAATGCTTCTGTAAATCTTTAGTCTTGCTTAAGTCTCATCATCTCCTTGCAAGATGTAAATTAAGTGCTGCAAACACATTTCAACCCCTGTCAGATCTTAGTGCCCCTTTATGGATTAATTCATTTGTTGGTACCTAACTTGGCTTTTTTGGTTGGATGTGAAACTTAGATTTGGGGCAGGGGGAAGAAAAACTATAATTTTTTTAATAACGCACCACTCAAAATGTCTTGTTAGCCTTTTCTAGGGTATCCAACTCAACTGAATTTTGCTGTAGGAAAGAGCTAGCTATCAAAAAGTTTTTTGTACCACTCCAAAAGTTTGGATTTTTATGAAAATGGAGGGGTTATACTTTTCTACTTCATGCACCCACAGAAACTGAGTAATAAGCAGGCTAAGTGGAATATTATAGAGGATGTTGTGTCATTGGAGGAGTAGTGTACAATTTATTGTGAAATATAATTGCTTAACATTTTCAACTTTCACAGATTTACTTTTTCTGTAGTTCATTCCAATTAGTTTAAAAAAATAAATAGATGTCAGAGTATTCCTTTTCCCCTGTCCCCAGTGCTGTCTTTTTTCTGTTTCTCTATTTTTGACATTCAGTGATATAATATTTTCACATTAAATGAAAGTGAAATTATATAGTTTATTTTAAAAATATCCTTATTACAGGCTTGAGTTTTTAACCTTGACCTTAATGTATACTATTGAATATCGAAATGCGACTTCCTGCTTCCTTGAGTCTGTGGACAAATTAAAATACTCCCATAGATTGAAATGATCCAAAAGCTTTTAGTGACCTTAGCTTTGAAAATACTCATTTAAATAACTTTCATGATAAGGATTTATGTATTGAATTTTAAGGGAATGATGTAATCTTTAACTGTTTTCTCCCCTGCCGTGCACAGATATACAGATTAAATGAAAGAATACTTGTAGTTAAAAACTTAACTGTTCAAACTACATGAATCAATCAGAATTTAATGCCCCAAAAGTCTTTTAGATTTTCACCTCTTGATGATTAAGACTTCCAAATTCATTTGTTCATCTTCATTGATCGTTTGACTTCTTAAAACCACCAGCAAATGTAATGTAAAGTTACTCTGTTAGTAATTTTATTTCATTCTACTTTCCTATTCAATGTACTTGTTTTTCAGAGTGTTTTGCTGACTTTTTAAACATACTTTTTCTCAACCTGAAAAAAGAGTGCAGAATACAATAGAGGAGAAATTTTGAGACACACCCTGTGCAGTACTTGGACTTCTTGTGCATAAATGAAGCAAGACAGTCTAAGAAATTATTTTCTGCATATTCATGCTGTATAGGTGTAAATTGAAAAGCAAATTGGAAGGCAGAACTTCGCATTATTTTAAGCATACCTTCTTTGTCATGTGGAGTATCTGGCAAAATGAAAACCAAAATGTGTGAGTTTTGTATAATAAATTATAGTCAGAAAGGAAGAGCTATCATCTATTTTATTCTTTGATGTTTAATTATATTCTCAGAATAGTGTCCATATGTGACAATTAATGGTGAAACAGAGACAGGAGATTGTCTGAAGCCCTCATTTTAATTAAAAGTTTGGGACAATGTTGGCACAGGCGCTTGTGACATTGCCTTCTGCATCTACCAGCTGCAATATGTGCTACTGAGTATTTTTCTGCAGTGCCTGATCTAGCTCTGAGTTCTAGTAATTCTCCCATCTGTTACAAAATGACCTTGAAATTATTTTTAGGGCTTGGTGTTTTCCAATCCTGAAACTCGGATGAAGAGTAGTTCATTGCACTTGCAGCCAATTTTGGTTGTGCTTGCACCTGGTACTGAATTAGTCTGACAGATCTGAAAGTAGCAGTTGTCATTTGCAGAACCTCTTGCTTGTGGGTTTTTAGATACATTTGGAGATTGTTGTGTATTTTAGTCCTCTCCTGAAATATGTAAGGTGATATTTCTGCCTATAGTTGCTGCTGTTCACAGGTGCTTCCTACATGTGGTATTCCTGTATTCTTCTTAACTCTTTAAATCTCTTTTTTCCCTGGATGTTTTCTGGATATTCACAAAGAAAAAAATTATAAGGAGTAAGAATTTGGCTGAAAACATCTTAATTCATCACCAGTAGTAGTACCAGTTGTTTTTGTCTTGTTTGTGAGATAGCCAGCATAAATAAACTATTATTTTGGTGGATAGTTGGTGGAAAGAGGTTGATTATAAAAAATCTCTGGATCTGTGCAGGACTTGCCTAGTTTCAGATAGTGTAGCTGCCTCATATGGACATGCAGTATAAGGAGGTCAAAGGTGCCAACAAAAACCCATTTTGAGTTTGATTTATAAACAAGATTCCTATGCCCCACCATCTCTGTTAGCACATCTGCCAGTGAAGTAACAGCAGTTACTCCATTCCTGCCAAATTGAGAATAAAAAGACTTTCAGTGATATTTTATGACTAAACATTTGTAAGTTAACTTAGTTGAAAACTCTCTTTCCAGCTGAGTCATCCTGTCTCAAACAGTTCTGATATTTTCCAATCCCCATGTTACACTCCCCCATCACAAAAGGCCTCGTGAGCCTTCCTGTGTGTGTTTTTGGATGTCTTCTTGGTGGAAAATAGTGGAATTTTTGTGAGCCTTGGAGGGCTCAAGGTTGTAAGTTGTCAGTTGGTATAAAGAGCAAAGGGACAATTCACTGGGATCCTGAGTAACCTTCTCTGACCTCAGAGCTCACCCTGCTCCCAGCAGGGAGTTTGTGTCTCCTGAGGTCCTTTCCAACATGGATGAGCCTGGAGGGGAGGAAGAGCCTAGAAAGGGTGTTCAGGGTGAGCAGAAAGCTTGAAACAGAAGAGAGATTCTGAGGGTGATTTGATTGATGACAATCAAGCTATGAATGAATTCTCTTTAATGTTCTGTTCTTTGGGTTTTCACTTCTGTCCATGTTCATCAAGTGAGCCTTGGGAAATGTTGAAGGAGACATGAATAGGATAAAACTGGTGATCAGAAAAGGCAGGTTAGAAGAACAGAGATCAATAGAACTGAAGCTGGTAATTGAAAGTGTATAATTCAGCTACAGTATATGAAAGAATAAACTTCTGAGACACTCTTCCTAGGGTATGGATAAAGTAAAAAATTTCCTTTCTCTGATAGTGATTTTTGCTGATGAATACCTAGGTTTCCTGTAATGGTTTTAATCAGGAAACCTCTGTGTACTTTTAGTATATTTGTATATTTATAGATAGATATATATCTCAGGCTGCATACTATATATATATATATATATGTCATTAAGAAGGACAAGAAGGAGATTCTGCAAATCTCCTGATAAGAAAAAAAAAAAAAAAAAGACAAGTCCCTTCAAAAAAAACTTTGCTAGGCAACATGGACAATACAAGAGTATTCAGTACCTTTTTCTTGGCTCACACTCCAAGGGCAAAGCCTGCTTTCAGACCCTTTTTGTGTGATAGTACACCACTGAAAATAGAGTAGTAGAGCAGAAGGTTAAAGAGGCTGTATAAAAGTGGGATACACCCAGAGGCTTGGATGGTTTCAGTGATGTAATTGCAAGGCTGGTGACTATTGTCTGAGAAAAATTGTAGTGGTCAGGGGAGATTTCTGAAAACTGAAGCAAGGCTGAAAAGGAAGGCTGAGGAATCTGTAGCACATTTCCTCCAGAGGACAAAAAAGACCTCCTCTTGCAGTCTGTGTCCAGGCAAGAGGGTTACATGAGATGGGTCAGTCAGAAAGCCAGCCTGGATTTAGCAAAGTCAGAGCATGCATGGTCAGCCTGATTGCTTTCTTGATGTAATTACTCAAGCTGTGTGCACAGCTTGTGCACTGGAGCTGTGTGATCCAGTCAGTTCAGTAAGACTATCAGCCTTGTCTCCTGCAGAATTCCTGCCTAGGAGCTGAGGAGCTACAGGGGTGGATAAGATATTGTTAGGTGGGTTAACAGCTGGCTGGGCCACTGCCATTTCAGCAGTCAGAGGCCCTGTGTGCAGCTGTTGACTGGTATCAAGGAAAGATTCTTAGGAATTGTGAGGGAGCTGATAGTGTTTGGAGTCTGGAGCAGTGATCAGCAGGATGAGACAGAGCACAGTTGTAGATGACACTGAATTAGAGTGAATCATTGATCAGTTGAATGTCCAAGGTCCAATCTAGACACATCTAGAGCTAAGGATAATCCAGACATTTATATATTTGAAATTGTATGGACTCAAATATACAATAAAATGCTTGCATTTCAGTTTATCCTGTCAGCAGTGGATTTCTGACTTTTTTAATAGTGTCACTGGGTAGCAGATTGAAGCATGTGCTTGGAGCACAGTTGACTTGGTACAATGGCTTGAAACAGTCAGTACTCTCAGGAAAAATATAGAGAAAATAAATTTAATTGAAGGAGGGTATGTTACTACAGGAGTGGTAATTCAGGTGAGAGGTGCTGAAGGAAAAGGAATCATACTGGAGTGAAAAGGCTGAGGAAGTTTCACAGTTCAGGCTCTGAGAAGGAGGAGTGGAGGTGAGAAATCTGGGCTGAAAACCCTGCTGGAATCCTGGGCAGATAAATCTTCCAGTTTTCACCTTGCCTCAGGGAAGGCAAGGAATCTTTCCAGCCTCATTGGTCGCATTTTTCTTCCTCAAACCATCACACAAATGTTCTGAGTTGTGTCTATTTAAACAAGTAATAAAGCCAGAGCACATAGAATGTAGTATTTCTGGAAATATTGTTGGGCTGGGGGAAAAGAATAATATATATTTGTAATGAGTATTATCTAATAGTTGTGTAATATTTTTCCTTTTTAAAAAATTGTACACCAGTGGAATGAATAATTAATAATTTTCTTTTAATTATTAATATGTTTAATAAATAATTGATATTTTTTCATTATTCATGCCTTAATTGTTGCATTTCATAGCAAATAGCCTTGGAGGTGGTTACACTTACCAATGAAATAAGATTAGGAGATAGTGCCATATGTGGCTTTTCTATGATTCAACAAGACCCCACCAAAATAAAAAACTCTAAAAATCGTGTTTAATATCCCTAGGTCAGGAAGAAACAAGTGTCTAAAGTAGTAAGGTGGCAGATACATCTTTTCATGGCAAATGCAAAACATATCTGTCATTAGTTTGAATGCAATCATTTGCACAAGTTCTAAAATTGTGCTTAAACCAGTTTTAAAATTCTGGTTGTCAATGAAGTGGTTGGAGTTGGATGACCCACACTGCTCTCAGGTTCTCAGCTGATGTAAATTGACTTTAAAGGAATTGGGCTAATTTACTCCTCCTAGCATCTGACACATTATTGACCAGAATATAATTGAGAATTGCTGTGCCCTACATTAACATTTTTTTTTTCCCTTAACTGAAGTAACATTTTACAAATTCTTTCTTAGAAAACTTATTTCTGTTTGTTCCTTCTCACTTCATCATCCAAACCCAGAGCACTGAATTTCTCAGTACACAACTTCAGAATCTCTCCTTTATCTATATGTTTTGAGGTAGTTTTCTTCATTAAGTATTTCCTCTCCGGCACTGGTTTTTAGAAGCTATTTATCACTGAAACCTTAGGGGAAATCATTATGTTTGCTGCCTTTCAAGAAGCACTGGACACTGCTCTGTCTGATTCAATGAAGATCACCTGTTCTTTTCCTTTTTCTCCTTTTCCTAAAGCTCTTTGCTTTATTGCTTTATTCTGTTTAGAAAACAATGAAAGTCTTTATGCCATCAGGCTCTCGTTAGCAGATAATGCAGCTGAAATTGTAGAATATTAGACATTCCACAGGGATGAAGGATAGTCTAAAAGAGGACGTTGTCAGAATGAAGCCAATAATCTTCAATCTTGTGTTACCTTTTATAATTGCATTTTTATTGACTTGTTCATAAAACACATTCATAGACCTGACAATTGATGGAGTATCATATATCAAGGTAATTGGTAGATACCACATATCAGTCTTGTTTTCTGATTGTGACTCTACTCAGCTTGGAAGGAATGTCATGTAAAATACATTGCCACAAGTTCTTTTGTGATCTATGATGAGTCTTTTGATTATATGTGTGTTGGGTTGGACATTTTCTATCTCAGGGAAAAGAAAGAAAAGAAAAGAAAAATGTAATCATTTAAATGGTTAATTTTGGTTCTGTCCAATCTTGAGAGTGAGTTTTATTGCTCAGACTCTGACATTCCAAAGGTGCCGAGAGTGTGAAGAATATGCTGCTGTGTCATATTTACCTATATGAAATGATATCACAGACCTTGGAACAACTTTAATTCACAGCAAAAGAGAATTAGAAAACTTTGTCATTTATCACTGACTAGTCAGTTGACCTAGATGTTCTCAGGTTTTTGAAACTGGTCATTGTAAGTCATATGAGGCCCTCTCCTGGTAGCCACCTAAAAGATATCACAATAAGCTATTAAAAGAAAAATAGAAAAGAGATAGTAATCAGGCTGCCTTTAAAATTTTTATTTCATGCAATTTCAGTGCTAGGGACTAAGCAGTCAATAATCATTCTTTAAATATGATATTTATGACCACAACAGTGCCCAAGTGACAGATTTTTAACATGCTGTTTTTTAGAAGCTGTGTGCTGTAAGATTTTTGGGGTTTTCAGCTGTTCTTGTCATGTTTTTCCTAGGTGTACATTCCAAGCAGAGTGGCTCTGGTGCTTCACAACACGGACATCCCAAAGTGAAGTTCTCTCTAACTACCACCGAAGAAGCAAGTCACAAAGAAGTGCTGATGCACTGTACTAGTACTAAGTATAACAAAGCTTGCTCTAAGGAGGCTTTCTGAGGCTGAGTATAGTAAAATTAGGTGTTTAAAACGTAAGATTAATATTCACATGTAATTGCAGAGCTCTTGACTTGCTAGACCCTCTTTTGAGGAAGCTTTACAAAGAGGCAGAAAGGAAAAAGTTGGGTTTGTAGTTTTAGTAGTACAAAATTACACTTAAGGTGTTGCAAAGCAGCAGGTATTCTCAATTAAACTGTTGTTTACAGAATTTTATCAGGAATGATAAGAGTGATCCTGCTCCAAAGTTTGTAATTTCTTATAATCCTCATTTTGATAGTGAATTCAAATAAATAGTCATTATATATTAATGCTTCTTACTAAAATTAAGCAGTTTGCTTAAATAAAACAAGTTTTTGGCTAAAAGGCAGCCTTAACGGTTTGTGGGACCTAATTTGAGGCTCCTCTTCTTCAATGAAGTCTAACATGGAATTAGAAATGTTTATGCAAATGGATGAAAAGGTCCTCTGAGTCTTGTACTTTGCCATTTTTTTTATTTAATTACAAATGCACAAAAATGCTGTGCAGCAAAACGAGCAGGCCGATTGAGTGGGGGCCTGCTGATGCTATTGTGTGTGCTGGTTATCTGCTCCCACCCAAATAACTTAGTCTGAGCATCTCACTTGCTACAGCTGGATAAAAATGACACAACTATTTTATTTAGATCACTAAAATGTTCAGTGAGAAGCATGTTTTGGTCTTAATGCAACAATACCATACTGGAAGAGTACTTAAAATGTAGTTCTTCCCACTGTATTTATTTCACTAACATCAGGACCTTGCAATACTGATTTCACTACTTCCAGAAGCTGCCTTTCAGCTTGGAACATGATGATGTTCTTGCACTTTTATAACTTTTGAAACATTGCTTCTTGTGAAGAAGCAGTCTCAAAATTCAGTGATCAAACTAAGAAACGAAGGTGGTTTTATTGATTAAAATTAAGATAGTTAATTATTGGAGTGCTGCTAAGATAATTCAAGTGAGTTCCTTCATGAGCTACAACTTTTTTGTAAAGAGTAAGATTTTGTATATTTGAAAATGTATTGCAGAGTATTCTGGAAAATTAATACCAAATTAACAAGACATGCTTTATTTTGTTCCATTTATTTAAAAACATATTTGAATTGGTTCTGAAATGAATGTCTTTTGTACCAATCTGAATTTTCTAACTTTTAAAGTAGCCAAAGAGGAAGATGTCCGTGACCATTTCCAAGTCATAATTTTACCCAGTTTCCTTTGTGAACCATTGTGTAAACTACTGAATAGTTGGTGCCAACACTGACAATCTATTGACAATTCCTGGAATGCTTACTTGTGGCTTACTTCTTAAGCAAAATAAGGGATGGAATAATGCAGCATGATGGAAAACAGTCTTTTGCAGAGTTCACACTGAAAGGATTTTGTGAACATCCCCAGTCTGACATGTTCTGTGTGGCAGAGAATGCTATATTGCAGTTGAGTACCATAGGATCATGCTTCATTTTTCTCTGCAGCAGTTTGATCATTGTTTGGTTGTGAGCTAATAAAAGCATTCCTGTTACGCTATGACTTTAAATAAAATATACTGAACTGTTCTAGCAACTGGAACTGATTATCTTTTTTTTTCCTCCAGATTGTTTTCCTTATAGTGAAATAACGAGCAACTTCTAATACATGTTATATTTACACTGTATTGATCTAATATGTTTTATAGGGGGTTTTTGTTGGTTTTCTGAGGGGTTTTTTTCTTTTTTTTTTTTCTTTTTTTACTGGCACCAGTTCCAGGTTTCAAAATGTAATGGCAAGCGTCTGTGTCAAACCTTTTTTCAAGGGAAGGAATAAATGTATGATGTGAAGTATAAACTGTAAAATCACATGCAAAATAAACTCTGAGGAGGAGAAAACAAATGCATATATGGTTTCATTCCTTGCATTGTAAATTGATTTTACAGCAGTCTTAACACTGAAAGGCAGATTAGATTTTGCTTCATCCTAAAATCAGGGACTTGTCTTGGTCAGAAGCATTCATAATGAGATTGATAGAATATTTGACCTATGCATATTTTCTTTAACATAATGATAGATTAATAAAAGTAAACGACAAAATTTGCAAGGTGAACATATAAATACAGAAAGCATAATAATTAGGGCTTTTTGGAGTCCCCCTCTGCATTTTAATGGTAAGTATGTTACTGCCTATCTTGCAAGACTGGAAAAATTTTCCCTTTTAATACCCATGGAAAGCCACTTTCCTCCTCCTGCTCTTTGAATATTGATGGATTACGAAGAGAAATTCAGCTTTCACCTTCCTTCTAGTGACACTCTGATTGCAACCAAGGCCCCTCCTTACAGTCCTGTGCTGAGGTTGTCACCATGTCTGTTTGGAGCCTGGCACATTCTGGGAAGCAGATGAGTTCCAGAGCTTTTTTTGCTTGGCCACACCTCAAATCAGCACTCAGCTCTGTCAGGGAAGGAAGTGAAATGGTGATGTATCCCAGGGCACAAAGCTTTCCACAGATATTCAAATATAGTGAAGGAACACTCTTTAAAGATAACCTCTTAGTGTACAGGACTGATAAGGATTTATATTTCAACATTTTGAAATGCAGTTCCCTGTCATTTGAGAATTCTTGCTGTCCCTGGCCCCAGAAGCTGTTGTTCCCTGGTTTCTCTAACATACCATGAAAACTCAAGCTCACCTTCACCTGACAGTTTATCTAAAGATTTGGACTGACCTTCCCTCTGTCTTGCACTGTGTCTGTGAAGGGTTCTTTGTACTTAATAATTCAAGTTACTCTCCAGACCAGGTGGTTACTGTGATAACAGGCAGGCATCCACTACACTGGTGTGCTCTGTGAGCAATGAGTTTTAATTTCCCTGCTGTTTTCTCCTCTTCCCACAACTCAGGGTTTATTTTGAAGATGAAGAAGGGAGTCATTATTAAAAATTGGTAAGTTCTTCTGGAAAACAAATTTAGTTGGAAAAATCTCTTAGAGCTTTCTGGGTTTTTTCCTATGAAGTTTTTCTTGCTCATTGTATTCAATTCAGTAAAGACTTTTTTAACCATGTGCTCTGAAAGACAGGAATGTGGTGCTGGTAATACTCTGCCAAAGGGAGAGCAGCAGCTCAGTAAGCAACAGTGAGATACCAGATAAGCAATTGTGTGGTACTGGCAGATACTGCAAGGTGATATTTTTTTGTGTATAAATCTGTCAGTCACAGTTCTACTTTCAAATGATCTTTTATGAATCTTGAAATAATTTTAGCTTCCTCATTTTTTTTCATGACTCAAGGTTCTTAACAGCTCATTAATGGTTAAAGGAAGAACTTCCTATTTCAGTCTCATTTCTCAGAGCTTTAAAGTGACTCAGTAGTTAAAAGTAGTAAAGAGTGAAGGTTAACTGAATGAACAGCAGAAATGGTTTTCTTTAACTTAAATAAATGTGAATGTATTTAACTTTAAAAATTTTCTTCAGGATATATTAAGGTATGTAGTTTGCCTGTCTTCTGCTTCATAATTTAATTTTCTAGGAATTTAAGTATTCTGCATTTCAGAATTTCATCATTGACTGCTGTTTCCAAACCGGACACATTGTCATTGTTGAACTGCCACTACAGAGATGAAGCAGTGTGCTTCATAACAATCAGCCTGTAAGTGGCATCTTTGTAACAATTGGAAGGGTTTTGCCAAGGAAGGCTCTGCACATGTGTGTGTTTTCACACCTCAGCGTTTATGGTGCAAGTGTTTGGAAAGGCTTGAGAGTGTAATTTGCTGTGATAGAGAGCTGCTTCTTATGCCAATCTTACTTTTTAATTCTATTTGGTTTTCCTAACCAAATTATCTAGAGCTGGTGACAAATTCTTGAGGAGAGAAGCAGCATCTTTCTGAAAGTCTCACAAGCATTTAAAAAAAAAAAAAGGAAATCCAAAAGTTTTGGTCATGTTTACCTTTATATAGAGGGAAAAGTATTTTTTCTTCTTGGAATGTTTCCTTTAAGTAGGCTTTTTCAGTTTTTCATTTATGTGCAAATAAGTTGCAGTAGTAGTGATGGGCTGACATATGACTGCTCTTCTTAAAAATAATTATATAAGTTGTTGGGTAAAAATAACTCCAGTTGAATACATTAAAAATATTCTGCTTATAGAAAGATAGAAACAAAAGCTAATGATGACTCATTAGATGAGACAAATTATATTTTTCATGCTTGTGAATACAATATGTACCCTGTAAATATAAATAAGTTTTGACTATTCATGGTAAATTAAAGCCTAAAATACATTAGGACAAAACCTAAGACTTTGTAGGTATTGAAGAAATCAGTCTGAGCTTAGCAGCTGGTTTTACATATTTACAGAGCTATTTTGAACACTGAAAAAAGAAATCTAAGTGTTTAATTGAACTAGGTCTGAAAACCGTCTTAAAAAGTTAAGATGAAGACAATAATTTCTCAGTATTAGGAGAGTATTAAAATTGATGCAGCACTAATCATCCATGCCATTTGACTCCACATCAAATTAACTCCAAATTTTCAGTATCATTAAAAGCTAGGAGCGAACCTTCTCAACTTGCTTGTTTCTTCTGACTGTGCCTCACAGGTGACAAATGTATAGAACAAGGACAGTCTGTTACTGAATATTCAGTGCATTAAATTCATATCACTGTGTCTTTGCTGGTGGTATGAGGTTTATGACAGAGTAGATAGAGTGCATTTAGGAAGAGAAGTGTGTCTGCAAACACTGAAGAAGCCAAGCTGCCAGTGCAGTAATGGGTGTCATGGTTTAACCCCAGGCAGCAGCCAAGCCTGAGGCAGTCACTTGCCCACTGCCCACCAGAGGGATCAGGGAGAGAATCAGAAGGGTAAAAGCTAGAAAACTCATGGGTTGAGGTAAAGGCAGTTTGATAGGGAAAGCAAAAGCTGTGCACACAAGCAGAGCAAAACAAGGCATTCATTCCCTGCTTCCCTTGGTTGGGCAGGTGTTCAGCCATCTCCAGGTGATCAAGGCTCCCACATGTTACCACACATAAAAGTGACTTGGGAAGACAAATATCATCAGTCCAAACATCCCCTCCTTCTTCCTCCTTCCCCCCACTTTATACAGTGAACAGAATATCAGGTAGGCTGGGATATTCCTTTGGGCAGTTTGGGTCACCTGTCCTGGCTGTGACTCCTCCCAAAATCCCAGGCATCCCCAGTCTCCTTGCCAGCATGGCACTATGAGAAACAGAAAAAGCCTTGGCTCTCTGCAAGCCTTGCTCAGCAATAACAGAAACATCTCGATATTTTCAGCCCTGTGTTCAGCACAAATCCAAAACACAGCCCCATGGCAGACACTGTGAGGAAATCTAACTACCACACCAAAACCAGCACAGCAGGACTTGGGGGCAAGCACCCAACTGCCCTGGGGTACTGGGTCTGGTGGGGCAGGTTCATGCTAAAATAGTATTGATAAATCAGTGTTTTGGCTGAATGTCCTTGCACATGTGAAGGCCTTCTATTTCCTACCCTGTCCTCACTCACCCCTTGCTGGGGAGTGCCTAGACATCTTCCTGCTCATGGAAAGCTGTGAATGAATTCCTATTCCTGCTTTGCTTGCACATGCACTTTTTGCTCTCCCTGTTGAAGTATTCTTACCTTCCTTCTATTCCCTCACCATCCACTGAGTGAGCAGTCCACCTCAGAAGGAAATTGCCTGGCAGGAGGAAAGCAGGTGAAGTCACTTGAAGTAATCTGAAAGTCATGTGAAATAAAAGGGAGGAGATAAATCCCAACTTTCCTTAGCTGCCTTTCACAAAACACTGGTGTGTATCTTGTGTTTGGTTGGTTTGTGGAGTGAGACAAGTGGAGTAGGTTAATTATCCTGCTGTTCAGGTATCACCTGTATGAAGGAACAGTCTGTCTATACATTCACTCCGTTTCATGCTTAAAGTTCTTGGACCTGTTCTTTTGCAGTAGTAGCATATGATTATCCCTGTAGAAAAGTGTAAAAATATTTTTGTACTTCAAAATGGAAGTAAGTTCTAATGTAAAATGTTTCCTAAAAGTTTATTCATTATTAAGGGGGAGGATGGGCTAGAAGCTTCTAGCAGACTACCTTCTGGTTCAGTAAAGATATGAAAAATTAAATTTGGTCTTTAAAATGTATGAAATTTTAACCTTTACTTTTACACAAAGCTCCTTTCAGCTGTTGACTGCTGCTACTGGGTTTTTGTTGTTTTCTTTTTTTGTAACAGTGGTTTTAAACCAAAGGCAACACTGGCTCTTTTTGTGTTCTGTAACCTGTGTCACTACTAGTTACGAATGTTTGAGGCAATCCCAGTTTTCAGCCATCAGTCAGAAGGTGGGGTTAGCCTTGCTTTGGGAGTTTCTAGGGTGGAAATAAGAGGAGATACTGAAGGTATTTCCTAATTTTGTTAAATACCACTTAAATTCCTGCTTTTGCAATTCCACTAATCGTTTTAAATCTTTGACTGTGGCGTGTCTTTGTCAGAAAACAGCTAGCTCTATGCAGCACCAAAAAAAGCATGTCTTTAGACTGGCATGAGAAAATAAATTATGCAATCACATCATGTCCAAAACTGAAATGAATTTTTCTATTCAGGTTTGTTTATCTGAAGGGACCTAGTGTTGATCACTTCATGAAATGGAGCAGAAGAGCTGTATGGCATAGAGAACAGGTTTTTGTACAAAAAAAAAACCCCTATTTTCCCAAGGCAAAAAATACTCCAGTATTTCAAATATGGAATTTTTTTTCATGAAAATTAATGGATTATCACAAGTGAACACTTTCATATTTTCATAGGAAGAGATTTGTCAAAAACCTTTCCAGAACAGTTCTATTAAAAAAAAAAAAAAATTCAAAATCAGTGCTTACATTATGTCCAAAGCATGAACACTCACAGCTTTAACTCTGTTAGTGTATGCAGCTGCTTAAAGGGGGTTTTCATTAAATTAATTGTGTAATTTAATTACTGTGCCATTTTTATGGGGAAAAAAAACGGTTTTTAATAATCACGTAAAGTGATAGGGCTATTGAGCTGGCTTTCCATAGGCTTCCTTGGACTTCTAGAATTCCAGTCTCTTCTGCCTGGTGCCTTTTGGGGAGCTTGGCAGGCAGTGGTTTGGCCAAGTTGCTGCCCTCAGGATCATCTTTCCCAGGTGGGCCAGGCTGCCCTGTTGTGGTCCTTGCACAAATGCTGGTGATGCCAAGTGGTGAACTGGACTGGGGAACTGATTTTGTGGAAATATTATTTAGAATGGCATAAACTGCTGAGATCTGTAGCTCAAGCTGGAAAACTGACTCTATAATTGATGGATATCTCAGTCTCCCTGCAACCTGTCAGTGGGGGTGAGTGCTCCATTCAATATTTGTCTTTGCTCTAGTTGTGCTATTACACAGAACTAACTCTTCCTTCTATTTTTCAATAACCTTCTGGATCTACCAGCCCATCTTCCTCAAGCTTATCAGACAAGTGCAATGCAATTCCTCATACTTCTGGGTTAACACAGCAGACAATTCTTTATGACAATTAACTCCATTTTAAAAATTCCCAAGGAATTCAGTAATGTGACTAAGCATTTAGAAACAAGCTGAACATGATTTGCCCAACTGGGTAGAGCTGGTACAAAACATGAAAGGAGCAAATATCCTGGAGTTGTGCATCTGCTGCTGCTATAGAAGCTCTCGCCAGGAAACACTTGCCTTGCACTGCCTGCTTGTTACAGTGGCTGATTGTAATAGTCCCATTTAAGCTTGAGTGGTGATACACACCTTGTTATGTAAAACACTGCGCAAGGTTGTTTAAACATGAAAGATAATTGCTGATTTCTCTCTGTCTGTAGCTCACAGGTAGACATTCCTGTGACTGATTAAAAACACTGACCTTTAGTATTAACAGACTTGATGGGTTTCCAGCCATGGTATGCTTTGATGTGAGGCACAGCTTTCAACCTGCCTGTCTGCTTTAGCTTTTTACTAAACAGAGCTTGTCAATCTTTCTGTTTATTCTGGACAATTTAAGCAGATGTCTGGTGTGGTTATGCTCCCTGCAGAGTCCAGCCACATTCCAGGACTATGCCATGGTCAGCCCTGTGTGCCTCTAGCTGTTTTCTTTCTATTGCATCGAGCCACGTGGATCTTCTGAGAAGTCCTTGTGTCCCTATTCCCTATCCCTTCCTATTTTTCTGACTCCCACCTCCCAGGGAGGTGGAGATCTTGATGTGCAGGTATTTGCAAGTGTTTGGGCCCATCAGAAGATTGATTAAAGACAAATCTCTCAGGAGCTTGGAGACATAGGGAACTGCAGCACAAACAAATGTGTTGGCCCATGTTTTACTTAATCCTGAAAGGTTCAGTTTCTACCTCCCCACTTCCCCAAATTTCACAGATTTTGTCACTCTGGCCTGGGGGCCCCTTTTCAAGGCTGTCCATGACCTGAAAGGATCAGTAGTAGTGTTTCAAGTGTTGCCTTCACAGCAGTGACTGGAACAGCACAGATGTGAGCTGCAATCAGAGGTGGGTGGATGAGCCACCTTCAGCTTCTTAAATTTATTCCTCCATGTCATCTGCTGAGCAATGCTTGTATGCTGCAGTTTGGCATTTTCCCCATGAGGAAAAATGGTAAGTCTCAGCATGTCTTTGCATGTATCTCAAAGTCAGTTTTGTGTCCCACACATCTTCACTTTGCAGAGCTGATATGTGGCAGATGACTTGCCCAGAATTTGAGAAAATCACTCCAAAAACTCACTAAGTACAGCCTATTGCATTGGGGGAAGCAAAGCAAAGTATGAAGACATGAAGAGTTTGTGATGACACATCCCCTTCTGAGGTTGCTCTGATGCCGCTGTATGAGTGAGAGTGAGATGTGAATCCTGCTGCAACCTGCTGGATTGGTACAAACAAATTCACCCTTTTACCATCTCTTTGAGGGGAGCCAGCCATGTCCATACCAGTATGCAGGTACTGCCTATGCTCCAGGGATTACAGGTGCAATGTCAAGAACTCAGGTGACAGAATGACCAAGGTGAATGAGGATATGAAACCTCAAGTGTGCTGCACACACACGCAGAGTTTAGTGTTTCTAACTCCCAGTTCCTACTGGAATTGATCAGCTGCTCACCTCATCTTTCACAGTGACTGCTGCTGGCAAAAGACCCAAGGAGCCAGCAGCAGGTACCTGTCTGATAATCCAGTTTCTGGGGAAGGCAGGTTTGTTTGGAGATGGAGAGCACATGACAGAGGAATCAATGTGGAGCACAGATATCCAGATATCTCTGCTAGGTGTCTGTAGTGCAGCTGTTTTTCCTGCTTTGAAATCTTCTGTTTATGTATCTCTCCATCACAGAACCATGAGTAGTTTGCCTTATTTTTAAGTACACATTATATATATTGTACCCACTTATTTTCTGCATCTCTAAGTTGCATCATTAGCACAATATTTCTGCAAATTATGCTGCTTAATTAACCAAGTGATGTGTAATAATGCTATATGAAATTTTTCTAGAAGTGTTACCTGAAAGGCCTGAACCTCTTAAAGTGATAACAGGAAAGTGATATTTGAGTTCAGAAAGATAAATGTGCTGCAAATTGTTTGGTAGCTCTGCAACTCTGTGTCTACAGCAGTGGTTCAGATCAGAGCAGTAATGTTTTTTGAAGTAAGTCCCCAGATAGTCTCCACTTACCACGTGCTAACTTGGTTCCCACAGCTATTTTGGGACAGAAATGTAGGTTCTTTAGAGGTGGAAGTGAACAAACAGCTTTTCTCCAAAACCACTCTGAGTGTCCCTTGGTGTGTTTTGCTTAGACCCCAAATATTTCGATGCACGGCCTCTGTCTACTGCAAGGACTTCCCATGAGCATCTAATAAATCTTCCTGTCAGGAAGCTTCAGCATAGGAGGTAAGACTGTCTGTAATCCAGAGCATACTGCCAAAGCCACATGGAATAGCAGTGTGAGGAGCTCAGCAGCCACTTTGATCTGTTCCTAAAATATTTGCTAACACAGATGTAGCATAATAGGCCAGCACTATTATTTGTAAATTTGCAAGACTTCGCTATTGTCAATCCCTATTCCTTGGCTTAAGCCATGTTCTTTATGTAACACTGCAAATGAAAGTTACAGAAATGTTTCTGGAGCTGTTTACGCAGAGCTGACGTTGTGAATCTACAATTATTTTTGCAGTTATCTTAATGTAGCTGTTACAGCATAATAACAGCCTTTAGTCATTGTTTTTCTGCCTGCTATGGCAAATAATGTGCTTGTCTAATACAACAGAAACTGCAGTCAGTAGCAAAATCTTTAATATCTAATTTACTAGACCTTATTTTGCACTTTTTCATCTGAAATGCAGATTCATAAATTGAAGCAGTGCATGTAACATTTCAGTGAACGAAATCATTACCAACAGGATGTTTGGATGGCAACTGTAATTTGGCTTGGGAGGGTTTTTTAGCTGGGACTAATTTGTCTTCGTGTGCCAGAAGATTTTTAAAAGCTAACAAGTTTTATGTTGTTTTGTTGTTGATTTTTTTTAATGTGAGGGCGGTTTTAATTTATATAACATATGTTATGTTATATTATGTTATATTATATTTTTATTTCCTATAGTGAAACAGCTCCCCTCACCCCCTGAAGACTCCCTGTTTCATTCCTAGGCTCCTTCACCTGAGGGTTGCCATTCCCATTGGTACAGCCATAAGTTCAAAATCAGGAGTTGGTTCTCAGTCTTTGAGTTTTTGGTGCTTCCTGGTGCCACAAACACCTGAAGGGAACCCACAAGAATGATGGAGAGGGACTATTAACATGAGCATGTAGTGACAGGACAAGGGGGAATGGCTTCAGAATGAAAGCAGATTTAGATTAGATGAGAGGAAAAAATATTCTACTGTGAGAGTGGTGAGGTGCTGGAACAGGTTTCCCAGAGAAGCTGTGGCTGCCCCACCTCTGGGAATTTCCAAGGCCAGGTTGGATGGGGCTCTGAGCAACCTGGGATGGTGGAAGGCGTCCTCTGTTCATGTCAGGGGGGTTTGGAATGAGATGATCTTTCAAGTCTCTTCCAACCCAAGCCATATTCACTAAGGGATCGTGGGGGACGATTTTAGTCTTCAGCAGAAACTCAGAAGTAAAAGTGATCCAGGCCCACTTGACAGATCTGTCACAAAGAGGATTTCAGGATGCTCATTCACTGCTTTCAGAGCTTGCAATGCATTTCCCTTACTAAATTATTCCTTAATTGCAGTAATGAAAAAAGCCCACCTGTGAGCTGGATGGGATGAACACTGCCCTTGATGCCCTTCACATATTGATTTTGCTCATTTTCTGCTGCATTTTGTCATTGCACTGTAATGTTGCATTGTGCAGCAAATGGAGTAATTGTGGAGGGTGTCATGTTCTATGATAAAGGTTCACCAAAAGTATGAAAAGGTAAAAATGGCAACAGTTCTATTTCTGGAGTAGGTAAATGAGATCTCCAGGTCTCCAGAGACAGGCATTGCCCAGGCATCTTGTGGTGGCAACAGGAAAAATACTGACTTCAAGTAGATTTGTTGCTTATACAATAATCCCTGTTTATGTTTTCATTTGATATCACAGAGAGCAAGAATTAGTTATAAATACAGTTTAACTTCCACTAAAGCTTAAAAAAAATAAACTTTTAGGAGGGCTAAACAAAAGTATTGAAGCTGTCTCTCTCATTCCAGTCCTATAGGAAAACTCATTCCTCAGTTTCCATAAAAATCCAGCAATAACTTAAAACTAATTTCTCCTTCTAAACAGATATCAGTGTCTTTCTGGGTGAATTGATTTATTTGGTTTTTTCGGCACACTGATGATATACAAATATTTAAGAATCATATAAACTTTTTGCTGCCAAGGTGAAAAAATGTTCTGTAGTTCCTGAAACACTTAATTTGGTCCAATCATCAAATTTGGACATCTTGGTCTTAATGTGCCTGGGGAACTGGGCTCCTTGATCCTGAATGGGGGAAAAGCCAGACCAGATCTTTGCCAGGACCTTAAGTGGAAATGGTACTAAAGCATTACTTTTTTCTTTTAGGAATGCCAGGCCCATTGTGACTGTTCAGTCTCTCCTTTTTAAGGCTGTTTTGTCTCCATAGAAAGCATAAGTGTACATTTCTGTATGTGTGTGTGCCCTATGCATATGCACACAAAATAGATCTCTTATTTTTCTCTTTGAGTGCAAGATTGCATCAATACTTATCAGATTCCCTCTGTTTTAGGGTCAGGAACAGCTTCTGTTTGAATGCCTGAAAAAACCAACCTAACTCAAAAGTTCTAGTTTACTTAGGAATTTCCTAGACATATATGCATAACCAATAAACAATGAAAACTTTCTTAACACGTCATTAGATTGTTCATTTACGGAGGTTTTGATTTTTTATTTTTATTTTTTTTTTTTTTTTAGGAACAGAATGAAAAGACTGATCTTCCTCTTGTGGAATTCTGCTAATGAGCCTTTTTTTATAGGCTCTGTATTCATTAAGGAAAATATACAGACAAACAAATAAGCTTGTGTATTTCTTTCACGTTAATTATATTTATTTAAATATTAAGTGAAACTGTTGCCTTGCCTACTTGCTAAAGCAGCCATGGAGTCTGTAGTCCTGAATGCTCTTGCTTAAGTGGTTTCCATGCTATTTGTTTGTTCAGTAGATTCTATTGAATCTTCCATTGAACTGGGTTCTGTTAAGGAAGTGAATGAGGAAAAGTTCTAGGATCACAAATTCTAGGTTGGTGGGAACTATTATACTTCCTCATTAAAGCTGTGGTTTTGTCTTTGTGACACAGAGATGTAATTACCAGGATTCTGATACCTTAGCATCAGAATTGCATGAAGTGGAAAGCAGGATTCAAGGTTCAGTATACTGAATTCGAAGAAGGGTTTTAATATTGTAAATTTGCCAAAAAAATCTGCCTACCTCTCAGACTGCTTACAAGTTGTGAAATGGAATTTGGGTTCCTACAGTTCCTGAGATATAGGTATCTCAGCCAAGTAATAATCATATAATAAGATCTGATAATGATTGGAAAACTACTTCATCTTTTTGATTACTTTGCTTTCACCATCAGTACTTTTGCTACATCCCCAATCTGCTCTGCTGTGATTTACCTTGTTATTTTATTGCAAGCTCTCTCAACAAGTTCCCAGAAGCCCTGAAATTGTTGTGCCAGTTATCGCATAACATTTGATAACCCCTGCAGCCAACTCCCCAGGGTCAGAATTTGTCACTCAGGTTCTTGCTTTTGGGATTGGCGGTGCCTTGGATGCTCCTTTAGCACCATGGAGCCTTGGCCTCAGGACCCTTTGGTGCTTTCCCATCTTGTAAATACTGCATGAGAGAAAAGGGATGCACAGGACTGTGCAGAGGTGAATAAGCAAAATTAACAAGTCTACAAGTGGTATAAACCACTGCAAAAGCAGTCAAGTGTCACACCTGTCAGGGAGGTGCTGCTGTGCCCCACCCATTCTCTCTGGCCACTCTAGGCAGGAATTTAAGAGCTTGCTTAATTGAAGGATGCCAGTGAGATAAAAGCCTTAAAGAAGAATATCTATTTTATGCTTTTTATGTTTTGCTCCTTTTTTCTTCAGGGCTGGGGAGCTCAGTTTCATGTAGAAATGACACAGATATGCAAGGAATCACTCTGCCCCACTCATATCAGATCACACTGGACCTCCTACATTTTGTCTTTTGAAAGAAATCCCTGAAATTATTCTGTAGGAAATTCTACAGAAGCTCATTTAAGGTCTATGAAAGCAGTCCTAGTACTTCAGAGTTGCCAAGTCCAACCCAGGCCATTTATTTTCTGGCTCCCTTTTGCTTACCGCTTGCCAATTATAAATGTGTTTTTTCCCTTAATTATTGAAAAGTGCAAACGCTTTTATGCTCTCCTGATTTATATATATATTTTTAATTAAATTTTGAAGGACTGTGGTGCTTATGATGAGAGTTAAACACATTTCATATCTTAATAAGCCTATTTTTATATTATGCTGCTTGAACTACAATCATACTAAGGAATGGAGTGGGGGAAATAAAATTAATGGGTTACTCTTGAAGTAGAAAAAATTATTCATTTTTGATAAAAGATCTTTTTGATAATTTACTCTTGACTTCACTACTTGATTTATCTCATCTTCTCACATTAATTTGTTTTTAATTTTTTTCCCTTATGAGGTTTTTTAGCTCCAGTAGCAGCTCTGAGATGGTTGGATTGATGGACTACAAAATTTAACATTTTTGAACTAAAAAAGAAAAGGGCTTAAACACTTGAGCTAACAAGCAATATAATTTTAATGTAATAAACTAGAAATTCAGCTTTCCAGTGCCTTGATTTAAGATGTTGGAATTTGATTATTTAGTTCTCCTACTCCATCTAGAGTAGATATGCACTAAAGCTGCTTGGTCTCTCCTTTGTTTTTCCTGAGCTGTTTAGTTTTTTCCTTAAATGTTCCCAGTACATTTCCCTGAATCCTCATTAAAATGTTAGCCTATGTAGCATTATCAGTGTTATTACATCTCAACATTTTCAGCACACTTGTTTTTATCTCATTTGCAGCCTGTTGGTGTGTTCTCAGAATGAACTAGGCTGGTCAGAATTTAATAGTCCTTGTAGGGCAGCTATGTTATTTAACAGAGATTCCAGATATTACTTTCACTACTGCAATGATTTTAAGGACCAAAGTTACTACTTACAGCAAACACAGAGAGATTGGAGTGAAAGGGAAAACAAAAAGGCAGATGAAATGAGAAAAAGTCGAGTAATTGGAAACATTCAAGTTAACAAGAATTTTGATGAAACAGTGGATTGTACTTAGGACTGTGAGTGAATCAGAAGAATAAAAGGAGAACACTTTCTGAATTAGTTGACCGAAGGTGACAGCTGGAGTCACTGAAAGAGGGAGAATTTTAGCTGTGTACCCTGGAGAGCTTCCTACTACTTTCCCCCAGTGTCTGCTTTGTATTTTCTTCTGTTGTTCTCATCCACCTTATTCTCTGATCATGCCCCAAAACAGCATCAGGTGATTCCCAGACAGCACCTGAGAGGCATCAGGACACCTGCCCAGGCACCAAAGTGCCCAGACTGGCCAGGTGATGGTCTAGACCAGATGGCTGCAAGGAGCAGTTTCAGCTGAGATGCACAGTCTCTGCCTTCATGGATGATGGATCACATTTTATCCAGTTATATATAAAATAAGCATTTCCCCCCTTTACTAATCTCCTGTGTTTGTCTGTGTTGGCAGCAACACAGCACAAATCAATTGAGATTCAATAGGAACACTGTTTCTTTCTTCTTTAACAAGAAATATTACTTGATGTTCTATAGTACTGAATATCCCCTCTCTAGAAACATAAATCCGATAGTTTTTAGTAAATTTATCTTGTGCAAGTGTTGAGTATAAAAGTCACATTGTTATACTAGAATTTTAATTTTTAGTGTATTTTAATTCTTTCTCACTTGTTATCTTTGGACCAGTAACTTATCAAACTGTGTATCAAAAGGTGTTCAAGTTGTAACATTTGAAAGATCTTAATTTTTCTCAACTTACAAGTTCTTGGTCAACAGCTCACATATATGGCATATCTATCTTTAACATTTTCTTCATTGAGTACTATAGATGGTCAATTTGGTTTTTGATTGGCTAATATTTAATATAAAGCTCAACTTAAATTTAAGTTCTTTTGAAGAAACTGATACCTTAACTCTGTGGTCTTTACATACAAATATTTTCTTAAAGCTTTGCTGCTCAAAATATAGTGATTTCTTTATTACTATTTAGTAATTATCCCTAATTTGTGTGACTTTTATTCTTGTTTAAGGTTGTCTAAGAAAGTATAAGTTTCTGCCCTTGTTGGGTGCTTACAGCCCTCAAATGTTGCATATTCCATTAACACACATACATCCTTTTCCACACTTCACCTTTTAGTCAATTCTTGGCCAAATGGCACATTTGTAGTGATTTTTGTCCTTCATTGTTAATTAGTACCTCAGCAATCACCGATGATGTTCCAATTTTCTGGGATATTTAGTGGATTGGAGTTAGGTATGACATTTCAGGCACCTGCCCTAGATTCTAGGCTCTTCTAGTATATGCTGTGATTAGAATAATGAATATAAATGTGAAGGAAGAAAAAAAAATTTTAAAAAATCAGGCTGTTCCATATCATAGCTTTTTTAGTCTCGGCTTTTGCCTTTTAAGTCATTTTTCCACTTCCATGAAGGAAAGAGATGAGCTGTGCAGCTTGCTCTGGAAGGTCAATGGCCCGAGGCTGCTCTGAGGAAGAGGGGAATGATCCCAGCACTGTGCCTGCCTGCATGGAAAGCCCTGCTCACTGCTGCTCCTTTGCCTCTGGCCACAGCTGGAGTTGAGAGGGGTTTTCAGATCACTACAAATGTCTCAGGTAGGGTAACTTTCCCTGGAAACCTCCAGGCAGTGTGTACATCTCCTGGAAGAGTGGTAGTGTTTTCACAGAAAAGCAAAAATGGGGGTGAAAAAAAGGGGTTGGGGGGAGAAGTTAAAAAAAGGGAGAAAAAAAATCTTCTGGTGAATGCCCTTTTGAATTATTTTCATAATTCAAGTTAATGAGCTGCATTTTTCAAATTCAGCTTGACATTAAGTGTGTAACACCACCAGAGGCAATCCTTGCCACAGCATCAGCACACATCTTCTGTCTGGCCTAAACCCCTGATGAATTTTTGCTCCTATTTCCACAGATATCTCTGCCTGAAAACAAGGGTTTGTATTTGTCTGCAACAGTGTAGTAGACAGGACTGCCAAGTGAAGTTTGAATCTACTTGGCTGTTATTTTTCAGTGAGTTATGCCAAGTGGTCAGATTTTAAATAACAGATTTTAAATAATAATTTCAGAAGAAATGTAGGTGTAGGCAAATATCAGCTCCCCTGGCTCAAGTGCTGGGTTTTGTCTGCTTGGACAGAGTCTTTTGACAGCTCTCTAGAAGCTGCCCCTGTGCTGCTGGCAGGAGCACAGAAGGGTCTGGTTCCCCGTGCTAACTCCATCTCCATTTGACTGGAGTTTTTGCAGATCATTAACAACCTTTCCAACCTCGTGCAGTCTATTGTGTCCACTCACTTACTGAAATCTATCCTCCAATCTAAATCTATTCCATCTAATCGATGGAAGGGACACTGCACTTCTTGGGAATAAGTTTTGGCTTGCTTGCTTTACTTCCTGTAAATCTCCAAAGGCTCCTGATGGAGACAAGCAGATCTATTGCTCCTTAAACTGCCAGGGATGGAATCAAATCATTGTTTGGCCCAGACAATATTGGTAGATTTGTAAGGAGGAGCACCTTGTAACTTGAACTGAAGAGGAGAAGCATGAAGAATTATCTGGTTTTGAATAGATTGACTGTTTTCTGCTTCTCTAGTGACTTAATTTTCCAGGTGATGCTGTCACTTCACCCAATTCCCGCGTATAAGCACTACTGAATAACCAAAAAGTCATATTCATCTGCCATTGTTTGTTGTTTGTAAAACTTATTGTATACCCAGACTTAATGAAAGAGAAGAATGCATTTCAAAATATTCTTTTCTTTTCTCACTAATTTAGACAACCAAAGCAATTACTGAAAATTTTCCAGTGCTACTGCGTTAGTGACAGCTGTAGTTGACCCTAATGTCAGAAGTCTAGTTGGAAAAGAGTGAAATGGTAAATAACAAAAGAAAATCTCAAATATCAGGTGTGTCAAAAGGGTATGAACTGGCTAGATATAGATCTTACAGTTTTGAATTTTGAAATGTTGAGTTTTACAAATGTTGAATTTTGAATTAAATACATATCAAATTTTACAAATGTTTGCCTTGTGCATTTTTAATGATCATATGCATTCAGAGTGCTTAACCTTGATAGATATCCTGGTTTTAAAACAAGTCACATGCAGGAAATGTCCTATAAATATATAAAAGTAATGAAGATGTGAGTGTGGGCTGTACAGTGGCGGAGTCAGTTTTGCTCAGTGAAAACTACAGACAGAAAATGTAACCTTCCCCCCCAGTTCAACTTCACCAGTTTTTTAGAAGCCCAGAGAAAGTGACATCTGTTTTTAGAATAGAAAATATTTGCATTGTAAGGATTGCAGCAATTTGTTAAAACATTAGAATAATCTCTATCTCTCTCTTTTTTTGTTTTTTCCCCTTAATCTTCTTATTCTCTTTTAATATTACTAATTTTGTAGTTTTATGCAGTTGTACTTTGGGGAAGAATTATTTAAAAAGCTATGTCTTAAGGTTTGTGTTGGGTTTTTTTTGGTTTGTTCTTTTTCTTCTATATGCTTACAGGTTCCTTCTTTGCTTTTTAAGAGGCAGTGGTTGTTAGAGTTTCTTTTTACCTAATTACTGTGGGGAAAAGTGGCATCTGAAAAATCAGAATAGTGTTTGTTTCCTGTGTGATCATCTGTTCCTGCTGTTTATGCTTCACCTGGATACCTAATCCTTTTAGCAGTGCAGAAGATTATGAAGCTACAGACAAGAGATTATGGCTCCAGGTGAGGGATAAGCAGCTGATCAAATGAATGAAGGAGAAAAAGAGATTGTTTCAATGCAAATATTCCCTACTAATTAGGGCTAGGGAGAAGAATTGAGAAGAAATGTGATTAGTAGTCTCTCTGTCAATCTCAATAGGATTTGTTTTTTTTCCCCAAGCAGTATGACTTAAAATTTTCATAAGGAATTTAATCAGTTCTTCAGGAGACCAGTATTACCTTTACACTTAGTACCATACTCGTCTGTCAGCTTTGTGAATGTCTTTTCTGTCATTAGTGATATATGTTTGTTTTAAACTTCCTTTGTAGTGGAATTTCCCAGCACCAAGAGCCAAGGATCAGGAGGAAGGATCTGTAAAGGGTGTGTGGTCAATGATTTCCATTACTTTGCTTGCAGAAATTCACATCACCCCTTCATTCTGCAGTATATTTCTGGATTTTATTTATCTTGGCAAACACTGAGTGAAGTAACAACTCAGCAAAAGTCTTCCTCACTGCAGGATCACTGTCATCAGTTTATGAATATATTGGAGCCCCCAGCAGCAGCCAGTGCAGTCAGGTCTTTAGAATGTTTAGCACTTTCTCCTTGGTGTACTCTGTGCTCTGACTTGTACACAGAAAATCTTTCACACCTTGTGTAAAACAAAGAGCAAACTAAGACACTAATTAACTAAATAGTACTTGAGCTACTCCTTTCCCCACATCTTATTCCTGAGAGGAGCACATCAGAACAGAGGTAGTTTTCTGCTGGTTTTACCTGGGACCTCTGGGTTCTGCTGCAATCCAAATATTTGGAATTTTTCTCAAGCATTTAGTCATGTCTTCCCTTCCCATTTTCTTTGCAGGAAGTTGTGACCACAATTGTAAGTCTGTGGTTTTTTGCTGAAGTTAATCCAATTTGCAAGTAGAGGCAAACTGGAAAATGCAGAATTAATTTCATCTTAGCCTAGGTTGGTGTTCGAACTTCTGCAAAGCAGTCACGAGGCATTTTGCTCTCATGTGTAAGTTTTGTATCTTCAGTTCTGCAACAGGAAGGGAAAATACTTCAGTCTCCAGTGTAAAAGCCAAACTGAGGGTGACATGGCTTGTCCTAATTCATAACTGGTGCAGCTGAGAAGAAAATGGAGCTGTCCTGTTCTGACCCAAACCCTGCTCCATGCCACATTATTGGTACCAGGAGATTGTTTCTCTGTGCTTTTCATATTCCTTGAAAAGAAAGAAAAAAAAAAAAACCAAAAAAACAGAATACCAACAAACCCTGGCTCAAAGATAGCATGTGAGTTAAGTGCAGAGAGAAAGAATGATTTATTGTGTGAACTATGTTGTAGACTCAGAAAACCTCATGAATTGTTTCCCAATGTGCAAGACTCAATTAAAATCAGGTAATTAAAAGCTCTTTCACAGAACTGACAAAACAGCTTCCCTACATGTAGAAACATTCCTCCTGAAAAGAAATTACCAATTCCCAAGCATGCTTGGGATTAAAACTGGAACTTGCTAAGCATTTTCATGTCTTTAAGAAGGACACTCTTGATTTACTTGTGACAGGCATGCTATTTTACAATCCTTTTATTTAAGCTAAGAATAAAATTCTGTCATGCTCCACAGAAAATAACAGAGAACAGAGAGAAGAAATGCAAAATATTGTTTGTTTTTATGGATGATTTAAAGTTTTGCCACCTAGCACAGCTGTCTGAATAAGTGCAATAAGGTGAACTCAACACACAATAGACCACATGATAGTAGAGAAAATAATTTGCAATTAAATTAGGTGGCCCATGCAGTCTAATATATTCATCTTTGAAAAAAAATTATGGATGCTAACACTTGAGTCAGTATTTAAATCTGAGAGTGCTATTAATAATCAAATTCATTAAGAAAGGTATGTGCAGTATATCTAATTAATTGACTGTTGCACAATACTAGTCTTTTCCAGCTTTTGAAGTCAGACAGTATTTATAGCAAAAAAGTGCTGCTAGGGACTTTTAAGTTGTAATTAATAATTGTTACGTCCCATCATTTAAAAGCCTTGTCCCATCAATATGTTTCTTCTGTTTATTGCTTAGGAGTCTTGTAATAATTAAAAGTAAAATGGTGGAAAGTAAATTAAATTCCACATTATAGAGATATAAATGGGGGAAAAAAACACCTTGTGCAATTAACAACAAAGGAGTCAAGTATTTCTATAAAAAATAAGAGCCATGCTTCTATACTGAAATATGTGAAAGACATAAAATATGGAGTTTTAAATCAGAATTTAATCTATTGAGTTTAGTTATGACAGATTGCCGGTTAAAATAATAATTTTCAGGTGCTGTACAGGCAGAAAGGCAAAGGAGCAGAGCGAGGAAGTGACGTTTTCAAGGTCAGGGCTGATAGCAGCCCTGCAAATGCAAGATGGAAATCAGGTACTTTTCTGAACAAAAAAGAGATGAGAATTTTCTCTCATCCACTGATGCTGACTTCTGCTCCTTCCCTTGTTAAAGCACATGTGAGCCCAGCTGCTTCTCAAAATTTTGCATCTGGTCACAGCCTCTGCTAGTTCAAAAAGTAAATATTTGAGAAGAACACCTTTCCTGAGGTAACTTCAGAACAATCAGTGAAGCTGCACTGATGTCTTTTCCCACCAGCTGTTGCTTGGCCCTAAAGTTGTGCATTGAGTGAAAGATATTTTTCCTGCTCAGAGGCAGAAGCCCAGGCTGTGGGTTCTGCTGATGGCATTCCTCCATGCCTGGGTGCTCCTGTTCAGCTGCACCTCAGCCTGCAGACAGTCCTTTCTTTATTGTTTTTGTATGGAAACATTCTCTCCAGTTACATTAATCTAAGTTATCTTTATGCTGTTACTATTGGGAGAAACCAGCTTGTTTCAGAGAGTGGAAAATGCTTCACTGTTCCTGAGTGGTAGCTTCTTCTGGTGAGATGGTATTTCCTCAGTGATGCAGAACAGTTGTTTGATAATTTTGTTCTACCTTTGTCCTTCTAAGCCTTATCTTATGTGAGTACTGATATTCTAGATGCTAATCTTCCTTCACAAGCTTCTTAATGTTAATTTCATTTGCTGTACCACTCAAGCTCTCGGTCCCCCAGGCAGGGAGACAAGAAAACAGCCAACCCAAAACTCTTTGGGAGTTTTCAAGGTTCACCTTACACTACCCTTTTGGAGGTCAGAGTACCTGCTCATCAAATATCAGCTACCAGCTGAGCCATTTTGTTCCCCACAATATTTTTTGCTGTAACACGTTTTAATTTTTTTTCAATATTTCTTTTAATTTTTCCAACCTTAGGGACGTATCTATGAGGTTTCCTTTGACAAGCAGCCTGAGAAACCAATACCCAATCCATTTGCTGGTTTTTCCTTTATTTTGCTCACTTTAGAGCATGACATGGTGTCCTGGTTTAAGGCAAATTTGGGAGGAAATCTCCATTTGGGAGATGGAGTCCACCATCTTCTGGCAGACAATGCTAGAAACATTTATTGATAATTCCTCTCCACACTTCTTTTCACTCCATCCCCTGGGTTTCTACATGAGCATAGGTAGCTTGCATAATTTGGCTGAGAAAGTTACTGCCCTCAGCTGCAGAGTGTAAATCAGCAACTACTTCCATTTACACTGGAGTTCTGCACTGTAAACTATTGGTTTACAGTGGTTCAAGGTCTGCTTGTTGATCAGCTAAAACATCTTCACTGCGGTGGCAGGGCGAAAAAATTAACTGTGAACTGTCTGAAAATACAGCATCTTGTTTGTAATTAAACCCCCTTTTTATATTCTTTGCTGAGTAAATCTAGATGACTTTTCTCTCCTTAGTAACACATTCATTACAGAATTACTGTGGTGATTTGAGGAGCAGCAGCTGAGATTATTATGAGTTCTTCTGGAATTGGTGGGACACAGGCGGAATATAGCAGGAGTTTTCCGTCCAGCAACATTTAGTATCTGGAGGAGGCAGATTGATGCTACTTGCTGTTGCTGGCTGTCTCGTTCTGTGTGTGTCTGGCACCTTAGGGCAATTGCTTTGGATTAGAGATGGCACTGAGCACGCAAAGGAAAAATGGCACTTTGTGTATGGTGAGAGAACGCCTCACAACAGCCCTTTGAACCAGCTCATTTGTTCTAGTCGCTGGCTGGGAGTCCTGTGACTTTATCTGGTACATGCAGGCATGAAAAAGGGAAAAAAAATTAAAAAAAGAAAGAGCTTACTTATGCTCAAGGTTGTGCAGATTTGGTCTGTGGGCCAGTTTTTCAATGTGTGAGTTGTGCTATGAACATTTGTTTATCCAGGCACTTATCTGCTCACCTGCGTGCTCCTTCTGGTAACCAGGAATAATGGGCACTCTCTGTCAGAGCCCAGACACACAACTGCACAATTGTTTTATTCTTCTGCAGCCTGCTTTATTTTTGTTTTGTTTCTCCAAGTGGCCTACTGCACATCGAGTAGCTTAAGCTGCCATTATCTGTGACTAGCAGCAGTTATTTAGATAAATGAAATCATTGTATTTGCCTTATTGGCAGCGTAGTGGGTGGAAAATCTAATGGCCTCGTTTGCTGGAGCATTTTGGCATTCACTTTTAGCTTCATGGGGCTTCTATCATCCATTAGCTTTTACTAGTTAATACTCTCAATATTTACTCTGGTTCTTAAATAATTCTGTTTTACATAAGAATATAAGATAAACCCAACAGGAACATTTTAATGTTCTGATTATGTTATTATTTAGGAGAAGAAAAAACAACCTTATGGCTGAATTTTGCACCTTGCAATTTGTAGTTAATTAGCAAAATCCCCTCAGCTGGTCATTTGGGCTGACGGCAAAAAAAAGTTGTGATGGATTGTTAAGGGGTGGGAAGGATGATTTGTTCCTACAGAAGACACAAAAAATATCTACATATGGTACACCTATTTTTCTTTCTTGAATAAATGGCAGAGGACACAACTATGATTATCCATTTTCCCATACAGATGAACATTTTGACACTAGGAAGGAAGCTTTTTTTCCCCTTAAGGAATTTGACAAAACAACTCAGATTAGAGTTTTCTTATGTGACTTTACCTTTCATCTCTGAACCACCAATAACGAAATCAAAAACTTTAGATGAAATGTGGATGTTTTTCATTTTGCAGATTAAAGAAAACCTTTCCCATCTTTTTAATTCCTCTTCTCTTTTTGCTGTGTTTACCTGAAGACGTTTGCATGAATCTGTAACCTCTCCCTTGCAATCCTCTTTGCTACAGGTGTGGTCACTTGTAAACCTGTCAGGAAGGACTGGATAAGAGGTAACTGGCACTAAATAGATATTCCCCAGACCATTACAGGGAAAAAAAAATAATTAAAAAATTGATGGATAATATGAATTTACAATATTTTTTCCATTTAAAATACATATTTAAAAATATTTCTTAGTGATGTCTTTGCTTTTGAAATATTCATATTGTACTGCTGCAGAATGACTCTGTTTAGTCCTGTGCTTCATTAGCCATTCTCATGTCAATTTTACACAGCTCCTTCAGCCAGATCCCTTTTGGTGTGCTGTGTTCCATGGTTGGCTTCAGATCAGAAATTGTGTTTTGGAAAGTAAAGAAAATTTATTTAGCTTTGGATTTTTCCATATATTTTGAATCAGGAGAGCTGTTTAATGGACGATGCAACAGTTGGATTTTAGATCTTTAGAAAAGGCAAGACGGATTTGAACCCAGAATATTTTGTAGGTTTGCACTCTGAAAACATTTGATTTTTACTTGTTCTCTGTAATTAATGGAAATCTGATGTAATTTTTCATACTGTGGGATGGATCAGCAAATGGACTGGAGAAGTATTTCACCCACTGGATTTTAGACCTCTAGTCTCACTTACATTCAGCTGAGATCAGGCACACTCTGAATAAACCTCCACTTCTGTGTTATAAAAATCTATTTAACCAGCTCTCACATACCCTATACATTATAGATGTATGTTTGGTAGGCAGGCAGATGAGTCCTGAACTGACTTCAGGGAAGTGAAGCACTGCAACTTCCTTTGCCTTGCAGTGTTCATGAAGAGAAAACTTTGAATTTTAAATCATGTTTAGAAAACTCTTCAGGGAGCACTAATGGTATGTCTGTATATATATATATATAAACACAAATAGAAGTGTGGCTCTAGATTGTTTTTAAGCAAAAATTTGGATTAGGAAGAAATTTTTTTGGTTACTTTAAACATTATTACTATGAGTCAAACAGTCCATTTTTACAGACAACATGCACATTCTGGTTTTGTTGGATATATATGGATTTGTGGTTGTGCCTTCTGAGTCCAGATTGGTTTAAAAGTTTGATTACATGGAACAGGTTTCAATTTTCAGAAATCAGCCTCGAAATAATCAGGAAATGAAAAGTGCACCTGCTTTTACCTTTGATTAGATATTTTACTGTTGTGTAGGCAGAGGGAAGAAGCTCCCTGCAATAACCTAAAATAGCAGAGAGAATCAGGTACTTTCAATATTATTAAGTCCCTTGGTACTAATCCTTTAAGCAGCCTCCAGCAGATTGGGAAGTTGATCTAACCTTTGCTGTCAGTACCTATCAACCAACCTTCCACTCAGTAAATGAATGAGCTGAGCAGGGACAATGTTGCAAACTTACTGTTTATTGGAAGTGCTCGCAGTAAATGGTGTCTCATTTCAGATTCACAGTTGTATGTTGTTGTTATTGCAGAATCTGGTTTTAGGTATATTTTGGAGGTTTTTCGGGTTTTTTGTTTGTTTGTTTGTTTGTTTGTTTAATTCCACGTTCTTTGCTTTTAAAAAAGGACAAAAAAACCCTCAAAATTATGTGTTGTTTCTTTCTTTTGTTTCAAAAGTTCTTAAAGCTTTTCATTTCAAACCAAGCATTTGAACTTTTTTATGACTTGGAGTTGCCAATACTAGAGGAAATCTGTATCTCTGTTGTTAAAATTTAAAGATCTCTTGCATCATGGTCCAATAAAAGATTTTGCACCCTACCTAAGCTTGTCTAAAATTAGAGGACAGAAAGACTGAAATACAGCAGTAAGAGTTTTGGTAATTGTCCTTGACCTTTTCTGCACAGTCAAAATAAGTGCTCTTTGACCTTTCTGTGATAGAAGAGGCTGCTGCCTTTTTTTCACACACCAGAGTGTGTGTTAGAGGCTATCAGGAGTTTTACTGCTCCTCCAACTCTGATAATCTTTTGAGACATATACTATAAAACAATAAACCAGGTAAAATGAGGCACAAGTACAGGAGTGCAGTACACAGAATAACTGTCTTGGTGCTGGAAGGACTGTGAATACATACCTATAATATTTTAGTGGACTATTCAAGGTGGGTAGGATTTTTTTTTTTTTCCAATAGTGTAGCCAAGATTTCTATCTTCATGAACAAGTATTTATTTCTTCAGGCTTGATTTAGCTTCCACCACAAGATAAAGGTATCTGGAGGAAGAGTAAGCACTGAGACGGCTCCCCTGACCTGATACATATCCCTGTGTTATGATATGAAGGTCGAAGTCCTAATTGATTCTCTACCTGAGGAAGGCAGACCCTTGCTTGTCCTTTCCCAAGAAAGTGTCCTAATTGTAAAGCTGGAGGCTAGATTTGCCAATCTTTAAAAAAAAAGTGAAGGATTGTCTCCGCAGCCCCGTGATGAGGGCACTCCCCGGGCAAAGAGAGGACTGAAGATTGATCCATGCTTCCTGTATCAAGTGCAAAACCCAGTGCAATCCTAATTACTGCACTGCTATGACACATTTATTATCACTCTTCCCTATCCACTGCCTCTGCTTAGTGTTTCACAAGACAAGAAGCAAGCTGAGAATGCCAGCCCTGTCACTGCATTCCTGGTCTAGAGAGGGACAAAGGCAATGGTGATTCTTATTTATTTTGTCCATGAATGAAATGCTCTGCTCCTAGGTTATTATGAAAAGCAAAATAGCAGCACAATTTCCACGTCTATTTCTGAATGTTTTCTAAAAGGAAAGTGCAAGTTGCCTGCATGTGTTAAAAAAGGTTCTCAAGTCCTGCAGGGCTGTGGATCCTGACTGAATAAAAACACAGATCACACAGAGACACCTGAGAAAGATGAAATTTTAAGCACTTCTCTCTTCCACATTTCCTTCTATCTAGTTTAGATGATCTTTGAATTATATAGAAACTCAGAGCTTAAAATAGGGCTTCTGTAAATTTTGTGGAGGGATGTGGGTGTCAAAAAATCATCATGTTTTAGTCCTGTCTAGTGTTGGACTGCAGTGACAATGCTGGTATTCTCAGCTTGCTTTCCTGTCTTGTGAATTATTTTAGTAGAGTCAGTGGATAAGAATGAGTAATTATGGAGGTGTCATAGCAGCACCATAATTAGGATTGCATTGAGCTTTGCAGTTAAATTTTATGCCTAATGCTCCCCTGCTGTCCCCCATCAGTGCACCACATTTGAAGTACAGCTACAATTAAACCATCACAACACAGAGTACACAACCAGACAAAATGATTAAAAGGAACCTGAATCCATGTGTACTTAGTCTGGAATGACTTTGTTATGACATTGGGTGTTCTTGCTCTAGGTTGTAGATTTCCAATCACTTCAGTTTGGTAATTTCTCACTTTGCCCCTCTATTAATATTATAGTATGTCACCTTGGGCCCTATTATTTGTCCAATTGCAACATCCACTATGACAGAATAGAACTATAAATATTCTTGGCTCTGTTTATGCTTGAATAGTTCAACATGCCTCAGATGCCTAGGCACAGTTTGTGAGCACAGCTATATAATAATCCATAGGATATAAAGCCAGTTGTCCTTTTGAAATATACATTGGGGTTTGTTTTTTCTTTAGCTTGGATATTCACATCAGTGTTGTTTTCCAGGAAGCAAGCAGAACATGAATGAAAAAGTCTCACTGTGCTGTTGAAGCCCAGAACACCTGCAAAAAACTGCTGGAGTTTGAAATAACCCCGGGGTATTTTTGGCTTGTTCTTCTTTTATATAACATTTGTTCATTTCTTTTTTCCTGTGGTATTCTGCATAAGGCATGAGGTAGCATCCATCTGGTAGAATGCAGACAAGAGGGAATACATGGCTTCATTTGGGGGGTTTAAAAACTAAATGAAACACCTATGTACTTATTGAATCAAACAAACTAATGATTTGGGTGTAGGGGTTAGGTTTTCAAGTCTGCTTCAAACACCTACGTTCTTTAGCAAAGCATGGAAGGTTGGAGACGTGCCCCAGATTATTATCAGGTAGATCTGTGTGGGTCAGGAGTTCAGAAATCTGTTTGGGTCCATGTGCTGGACTGGCACAGAAGAGTCCCAGTCCATATGTGTGTGTGTGTTGTGTGTATTGATGTTGGACACTGTCACCTTATTTGATGGCAGTGACAGAATCTGACTTGCCCTTTTCCAGACACATTGCCTCACTGCTGGGATCTACTCCTGCAAAGTTATTGGGCTCCATGGAGCAGTAACAGAGAGCCTGAGTTACACATGGATTTGTGTTTGCTCATCTAATGAGACTGACATTTGTGGGCCTACTGCAAATTAATGCAGCATTCTGATGTAAAGCTAAGTGGGGGTCCTAGCAGCGGGTTTTCCTTTTGTTTACAAGTTGTTCTGCTTGTAAAACCATTCAGAGAATCTCTGCCATAGAAACTATTCAAACTTAGTGAAGTTCTCATTTTATAAATACCTTACTTCAGGAGGAAGATGGGTTACTATAATTTTTGCAGGCATGTGTCCTGTTCCAGAAAATATTTAATTGCTTGAAAATACTGTTGCTTTTCTTTTCTCTAAAGCCTGCAATGCACTTCAGACAGAGAAATATATTTTACTCTAGGAACTTTCCCAATAAACAAAATGTTATTTATTCTATTTTTGTTACACTTTGCACTACAAAAGCATGAATATCTTTTAATAACTCATTAAACTGACAGTCATTACAGTAGATTAATTTAAAAACATTAGTGAAAACACTGTAAACTGCACTGAAGCCAAAATTCATGCAGTGACCAAAGTTTACTAAAGAATGCCATCTAGAGGACTTTGGCAGAGCAGAAAGAACACTAATGTTTTCAGAGAAGCATCACTATAGTATCTCTGTAGTAATTTTGTCTTAGCTGTATGTAATCTTAGTCAAAATTCAGCTTTCTGCATGAAACCATGGGCAAGCATGCATGTTTTGACTGGTGACAGGGAATAAGCTGAAGTTAGTTTCATCATTTCTCTGATTCAAAAAAACAATTTAAAACAGAGTGCAGTCTACAGGTTAGAGTTTTTATCTCCTATGTATGCAGCAAGACTTTCAGCTTTCATTCACTTCATCTTTTTGTTGTAGAACATAAAAAAGACTTTTCAAATGGTGCTGCATAATAAATATTTGCATCATCCTTACAGTACAAAATAATAGGTAAATGTCTTCTTGTGAGTATAGATGAGTGAAATTGTTGAAAACATGAGGAATAATTTTTCTTTCTACTGCTGCCTGTGTCTTAATTGTGAAACAATAATTCTGAAAGCAAAGAAACTTTTGCTTGAAAAGAAAAAAAAAAAGAAGAAAATGGAGCGGCAATAATAGTGTCCATGAGGTTCATTCAGTAAAAAGGAATTTGTAACAATCCTACAAGGTAATAAAAAACTTATTCCATCTAGTTGTTTTTTTTCTTTCCACCAATTGCTCATCAGTTAAATATGTGGGTTTCTTGTCAGGACAGCAATTGGCATTTCATTTATGTGACAGGGCTGTAGTCATATCACTCCCTTAGAACCGGGGTAAATGGGCTTTGGAATGCATTTTGTGTGATTAGATACAGCAGGAGTGCAGAGTAAACTTGAAATTTTGAGCTTGAATTGAGTCATGTTGGTGATCCAAAGCTTTCTTATTGCAAAGATGATCCTGAACCTCTTGGTGAGGTGGGGAAAATTAATACTGTAGTATATATCCTACTCTGTCTTCCATAAATACCTGCTGGGTTACCTTTCAGACTGCAGTTTTCTTATCTCAATATTCTGGACTAGACTTGAATTTATACCCTATAGCTCCTGGTGGTTCATTTCTGAGGGCAAAAGGAGGAGGGAGAATGGGAAATGGAAGCAGGTGGCCTCTGGTCTTATTTTGAATGGGTTGAGAACTTAAAACAGCACAAAAGTGTGTGTGTGTCAATTTCCTTTTTGTGTTTAAAAGACAGGAAGGTACCAATTTAGTGCACTTTTAACTTTATTTTTAGGGGAAAATGAAAGCAAGAAGTCTCAGCAGGAACCTCCCCATGTGGATACAGAGAGGTTATGCAGGGACATGTAGAGAGATCTGTCTTGGGCAAATCTGAGATTTGATTCAAGTTTTAGATGTGCCTAATTATGAACTGGCTTTACCTTTTCCTGAGGAAAAAAATGGAGCAAAGATTGCCCATGAAAGGATTTTCTTCATTTCCTCTTTTATTTCTCACTTTGGTTTCCTTATAAATGATGTAGTTGAGTGCACCCATTATGGAGAAAGGACCAAATATTACATTCTGATAATAAATGTGTAGTCAAGTCTGTGATGGAAATCCTTGCTGATATAAAGGAAGATTTCTCAGTGTGGTTTTGTAGAGGGGGGAAAAAAATGCTTTTGCACTTTCTAGGGGCTCAGGCAGAAGGGAATAAATTGTGCTGGTTATTTAAGTCCAGATTTTTGTCAGGAGAAAAATCAGTCTGAGACAGTAAAGATTAAGACAGGGAGAAGCTCAGGTCTCCAGCAGACTCTGTGCTTTTGCAGTTAGATTTGGTCTTTCCAAGCTGAAAAAGAAGCTAGTCTGTTTTATTTGTATTTTAATGCAGCATAAGATTAGATGAGATTCCATGTATGTACAGGCTTTCTTTTTATGGATGATTCTTTAATATTTCCCTTCAATTATTACCTCAGCAGATCAGTATTGCAAAAGCTGCTGGTCAGAGGCTCCTGGAAGCATCTGGCACAGAGGTAATTTCGGAGAGACAGGGAGTGATGTTCAGCCTTGGGTAGAATTGTGGATGTGCACATAAAGAGCCTGGGAAGGAGCAGAGCTGCTGTCAGCTCCACAACCTAGATAGCAATATTAACAAGTAATTAAAACTCCATTCCCTCCTCCATCTTCCCCTGCACTGTTCCTCACCTACCTTTAAAAATAACCTAAAAACTGGTTATGAATATTAACCTTTCTGCTGCTACAGAGAAACACAACATGCGGTGGTGGATTAATAATTAAAATCAGGAAACTAAGAGCACAAGCACTCGAGGGAGTCAGCAGCAATAACGTTATTGAAACAGCCAATTTAAGAGCCAGAATTTCTCAAATAATTTAAATGTTAACTTTTAAGATGACCTATAAAAGATCAAACAACATATAAATCATCAGCAACTACATCAACTTTTTGCATAATTGGAAGTTTATAATTGTCTTGTTTCTCTGCCTCTGTGTTAGGAGAAACAGCAAAGCCTCAAAAGCTCAGAGACCTTTTTAGAGAGGGTATACACAAACAAATGAGATTTGAGCACTTCAAGTAATATAAACGCTGCAGCCAGAGGAGAAGAGGTGAGGGAAAAAAAGACAAGTGATTAGATGCTGAGCTCTGTACAGCCAACATTAGGTTTTTGCCTATAATCAGGGCCTGTCCAAGTACAAAGGTGATCTGAATATCTCTGTCTTATGATATAGCCACTGGTATACTTGAATGAAAACCAAACCTGTACTGCAGGTTTTGTAAGGACTACTGGGAATTGCTAGCCTCCTTCTAAAGCTGTGGCTTGTTGATTTTTAACCCAGCCCTTTTTTTTTGTCTTTTTGTCACATTTCTTGTTTTGCTCTAATTTTCTTTCTGCCTCTTACTTGTTGAGGAGAATATCTTAGTCTGATCTGCTGGCATTCTCCCACAATAAATTGTTCACCAAGCCCTTCCTGGCTTTGCCCTTGGATCAGACACCTAAAGCCCTTTAGACCTTGGGAAAAATCTCCTGTGAGACATATATGTGTCACAGTGGGTTCTAAACAAAGCAAATTAGTCCATGCCAAAAGTTGGTTTAACCTTCCTGCGTGGCCCTGTCTTGTACAAAGTAAATGTGAAAATCTGAGCCAAGATTTTCTTCTCTTCTAGCTCTGAGCCTGCATCCATGACATTTCCTGGTAACAGCTCATAGAGTTATTGTTTGGTTTCTATTTCTTCCTCTTTTCTTTTCTTTTTTAATTTAGGAATGGAGGTCATTGTCAAAATAACATTTTTTTCTCTCTTTAGTTTTCCAGCTGCTGCCTCTTTGAATACCTATTTGCACTGAAGGGCCTCTAGATGTGCTTCAGAGGAAGCCTGCCAAAATTTCAGAACCCTGCTGTTTTTCAGTGAGAACAGACCACCCTCTCAGATACTGATCTCAATAAAAGAGTTTTTGTCATTAACAGTGACTAACAATGGCAACAGCATTAAATCTCGGAGATCTAAAATGAAATAGATGAGGAGTAAAAAGCTTTCATGCAGTGAAATTTATTCCATAGATGTTAAACGTATCTTCTACATTATTCTTCTGAATTATTGTATCCTTCTGGTTGCATAAAGAAACAAGAAGCCAGGGGAGCTAGGGTTTCACACCAAAGATCTGAAATCTTCAGGAATGTTTTAAAAAAATGTGGTAATGTCTGCTTCTACTATAAGTGCTGAATATTGCTCATTTTTCAGTGGAAAGTTATCTCTTCTGTCTTTTCCCCTGTCTAAATAGTCTTGCTGTTGTCACACTGATTGAAAGTAACTTACCTTTTCCTTACCTGAGGTAAGTTCCTGTTGTCTGAGAAATGAGGGGCAGCACTATGCAGCATTTTGTCTGGAGTCTTTCTAATTGGGTCTCTGCCTGTGTCCTACAGGTCCTTTTGATTTTCAGCACTCCAGGAGGCAAACTTGATTTAAATCATAACACTGGGAGTAAAATATGTATGTGTGTGGGGAAAGTAGTTTTTTAAGTAGTTTGAGTTATGTAAGAATTTATAAATTGAAAGTCTGCCTTTCTTTTTCCCTCTTCATCATTTGTGTGCTTAGTCTGCTGGTAAAAGCATTAAGGGTCCAGTTTCTAATCTTTATAATTTGAAACATGTTGCCTTTCCCACAACCACACCATGTTTGTTAATTCTACATGCTGCTGTATCATCCAGAAGCCAATATTCTGATGTAAAACTTATAATTCCCTTTGCTGTTTAGTGAAACAAGAAAACACAGTTTTCCACTCCCCTAAGTCCCTGTCCTTCCCTTTTTTTTTGGAGGTAACTTAGAATATTAACTATTCAGCTACGTGCATATATCACCTTTCATCCACTCTTCTCCTCCTTGACCAACCATCATTAACTGTTTGACCTCTATGGCTATGAGAGCGAAGATCAGGTTTGAGGAAATGCTTAAATGAATAAAACAGTACTATGTGAGAAAGAGATGGAAATGTGGGTTTTTGAAACTTGATTGATGGTAATTTAAGGGAATCTTGAATACTCTTCACTATCTCTATTCTACTTCTAGGTGCCTCTGATTGCCCTGCCTTCATCTCTCTGCTCTACCTTCTTTTTCTGCACTGTATATTTTCTTCTCCCCCTGTTACTCTGTTATATCCTCATTGGTATACGGTGTGTTTTTCCTTCCTTTTCCAGGAGTAGACCTATTTCTTCCCCTTGAGCACTCTCATTTCCCTCTCCATTGCTCCCCTCCCCTTGCCTGAGATTTTCAATCATCGCTTCGTGGCAGTGGTCTCTGAACCTCCCTGTGCTCACATTGCTGTACCTGCCGTGGAAAGAAAAACACATTACCTGATTCATTTCAGAAATGATTTTACAGTGCATCAAGATAAAAGGGCTTGGGGATATAAACAAGGTCAGAAATATTTTGAGATCAGGTAGATGTAATTAGAACACAGGCTGTTGATTAGATTGCTTTATTTTGCAACAATGTGAGTTTAATCATGTTGGAAATTGGTTACGGGATTTCTTATGGTGATTAGATATTTCTATCATGTTTTAGTCTCCTTTAATTACACAAATAAATACTGGTTGTTTACTTTTTTCAGTTTACTCCTTTTCTCTTGGTGTGCAGACAGTATCTAGGCCTGCTGCTCAGCAGCCACGCTGAGTGTGACCAGATTCCAGAGAGGAGACAAGAGCTCAGTGCTCTTCTTCCATGAGAGCATCACTCACTACCTGCTTCCCAATTCATCCCTCTCCCTGATCAAAGCTCTGTCTGACTCTGTCCTAAACCCCACACTCCAAAGTATGTGTGACCATGTCCAGTTCAGGTTAGACAGAAATGCTCTTCTTGAGCAAAAACACAAAAATCAAAATAGCATCTCAATTCCTGAATTGCTGTGCATAAGTGCAGGGCCCTGTTGCAATGTGCTGCACTGAGCAGGATCAGAACTCAGCCTAGATGTCTGGGACATCCTTCCAGAGCAGTGTGGTGGAATGTAGGGATGGCCCAGGACTGGTGATGGCAGTGTTGAGGAG
>VXBI01010452.1:777836-888664 GCA_013397375.1 Toxostoma redivivum | reverse complement strand
GGCAAATACCTGTCACTTAAACCAAGACACCTGATTACAGAAATACTTCTCTACATAGCATTCAGCATTGACAAAAAGATAATGGAGCTGCATTGAAACTCAACATCTAAAACTAAACATATAAAATTTTGTAAGACTTGCACTTTAGACTTTCATGTTTCAAGCTCTCAAGTTTGGAAAAAAACCCACACAAAGTATCTAGGGCCAAAATTTAAGAAAAAGGGTTAAATGGGGATTTAAGTACTGCTCTGTATGTTGCAGTCCTATGTGATCTGTGCTGGCCTAAGTGAGATCTGTAATTTTGACTCAGTAACCTCTTCTGTAAAAAAGGGATATCTGGGGGTTTTACCTAAAGGCATAGGAACAAATTCTGTTGTTAGGTGCTGCTGTATTTATTTCTAGAACCAGACTTTGTTTTCTATTATCTCAAAAGCTGAAGTAACTGATAGGATATTTTAATTGCGTGCTTCAATACATATTATTATCAACTATTTTATATAGAAACCATTTCAGTTACTTTAGAAATCCTAAAAAAACCGAGGTCGGGCTGTCTAAGAAAAAACCACTCTGGGGCTGGGTGCTCATCTAAGGGTCCCCAGAAGTGCTTCCATGCAAGTGAAACCTTACTGCAAAACGCTCTGCAGACCTATCCTGGCACATCCCAGTTCCAGAGCAGGCTGTGCTTGTGGCTGGTACCACCCTCTTGTGGACTTTTGCTAAATTACACAGCAGAACTCCTATTTTATCTCTGAATCAGTCCCGCAGCTGCGCTTCTGCCATGTCCACTAGTTTGTGATAGAAACGGACCAAAGCTAGAAGGGAGGATTTCAGTAGAGAAATTTAACTTACTTTAAACTTCACCACTAATTTCGGTTTATGTGGGCTTCTCAATCTCTGCTTCCAGCTTCTTCTGCTTTTTGTGTTTTATTTTAACTGGTTTATGCAGCATTTAAAAAAAAATCTTACAGGTACTTGATGCTCGACTAACACTTATTTATTTTTAGCATCACAGATTTTCAAAGCTCTCTTGAAACTTTAGTCAATACAAAATGAGGGACTGGTGTGGAAAGCAGTAACTTCACTAAATTCACTAAACATGCATATCCATGAAAGTGCTGTAGCAAGAGGTATTAAAGCAGGAATTTTTGCATATATAAATGAGCATAGCAAATAGGAAAAGTAAAATTATTTCACTGTGGTATATGGTATTGCTGCTGCTGATGCCAGAATGGCCTGTGGGAATTTGTGTTCTCAAGGACAAAAATCAACTTTAATGAAAAAACATACGAGAAAAAGAGGTTTATACCTGGTTTCTTGGACTTGAGAAAATGCATTTCACTACAACATTTAAGATATTGATTATGTTGAACTTGTCAAATAAATGACTGAGAAGTGACTAGATTGTAGCAAAGAAACACCTCTGGAATAAAAGTTCTGTGTGCCAATGGGTTTCTTACTCAAACAGCAGTGGTTCAAAAGCAGGCTGCCAACAGATCCAGAGTCATTCAAATGGAGAATAAGGACAAATATTTAGTGCTGAGTGTGATTAATGCTCGGAACCGATCCCTGGCAATATGATAGAGACATTATTTTAGGTCTGTAAATCAGGTGTCATGTACGTTTTTTGTCAACCACAAGCTATGCTTTTGTTCAACACAAGTAATTGGGTTAAGTACAGAGGTAACTGGTTGACATAAGATGGTTTGTATTACATGTGACTGTTTAAATTACTGTGTCCCCTCCTGGAACTCAGTTCTATGAATTTGTATTATCTTGTGATTTCAAAACCAGCTGTTTATCAGCTGGAAAATTGTGCAAGGAAAGTAGAGCTAATGGGTGAAGTAGTTCTCCTTGCACTTCTTGTGAGCATGTATAAAACACCAAGGGAAACTAATTAAATTAAATATTAGGAAAAATCCCAAACACAAAACCAAAGTACTTGACTCTAGCAGAGTCAACTGTAGATGTCAGATTTGATGGTAAAAGCAGACTACCATGTGAGTGTTACAACAGCCTGTTTGAAAATGCCAGCTGAAAACCCTAAAGCAGTATGCAGCTCTGCATTGCAGAGGGAAAAATTAGCTTGTTACTGCTTGATAGCTGACATAATTAAATGAAGATTAATATGACTATACCAGTGGAATAATTGGGAAAGGGGAGGGACTACTTCTTCCATGAGCAAGTACCTGAGCTGAGCTTGTAAAGAGAATTCCCAAAAATACAGTGACTCCAAGAAAATTAAAAAAAAGACAAGGGTGAAGTGTCTGAAGCAAGTGCATCAGAGTGTGGTGGTGCATCCCACTTTCTTCCCCATGGTCTCACTGTCATCTGAGAAAGGTTCCTTAGGCCTTGACCTTGATGAGCAGCACCTGGCTCAGCTCTTGAGTTTGTCAGAAGCACTGTCTGCTCCCAGGAACTAGTTCTGTCTAATGAGCTCTTGCTTTTTAAAAAACAGCACTGGAAATTTATTTTTCTTGCCTGAATAGCAACCCAAGAGGAACAATATTTTCATTATCAAACTTTCAAAGAAAGATACTGATTGCAGTCAGGATGGACAATTACTCTGGCTAAAGCCAGCTCTCTTGCAACCCTATATACAACAGCTCAAAGTGAGACCCTGGGAGCTCTCCTGGACTGCAGCAGCAGCAAACAGCAAAATCCCTCTGAGCAGGGCCTCTAAGAGCCAGCAAACTCTGAAGTTTGCTAAACCTGAAGTTTGCTAAACTCGGTGGACAGCTGAATGATGTGGCTGATATCCCCACATCTGGTATCACCTCCACCCATTGAGAAGATGCAAAGGCAGACATGAGTAATTCACTGAATTCAAGGGGAATTTTTCACAGATATACCTTGTACACATTTCTTTATGTCTGTGTGCATGCAAGTGTGAATATGCTATAGCAAATGTACTCAGAATGCTGCTCTCCTAGATTCTTAAGTACTTCAGATTTGTAAGCAAGTGAGACCTGATGTAAGTTACTGTTGTGGTATAGTAAATTTTATATGAATCCTTTGCCAAGTTGTTTAACTTAAGTTATTGACTAAGTGATGTTAAGTGCTGTTAAGGTTAAGTGCTCTAAAGATTAAGTGCTGTTGGGCCCTTAGGCCTTAGGATTTTTGTTTGCTGTTTCTCTGTGTGCTTTATCCACCTGGTAAGAAATAGCGTGAAATCTTGCCAACAAACTTTGTCATGCTTTTGCTTTTATATTAAACCTGGTCTTAGCAATATTTCTCCTTTGAAGGTGATTCTTTCAGTGACCTTAAAACAGGTATTTGCAACACAGAAGGACAAAGAAGAGCCTAGAAAAGGAGGCCTCTTCTGTTTTATCATCTACAGCAACCTTTCCATCTGTTCTCTACTTTGATAGTCTGAGTTTTGATGTGAAGAATCATAAAATCATAAAATGGTTTGGGTTGTAAGGGACTTTGAAGGATCATCTAGTCCAACATCTCATCTTGCACTGGGTCAGGCTGATCAAAGCCCCATCCAACCTGACTTTAAACACTTCCACTGATGGATCATCCACAGCTTCTCTGGATAACTTGTTCCAGCATCTCACCATCACTGTAATTTCTTCCTTATGTCTAATCTAAATTTACCATTTTTTTACCTTTCTTATGTCTAATCTAAATTTACCCTTACCTTTTGTCCTGTCACTGCACTCCTAATAAAAAGTCCATCTCACTTTTTCATATAAGCCTCTTTTAAGTATGGAAATGCTGCAGTGAGGTCTCCTCAGAGCCTTCTTTAGGCTGTATAATCTCAACTTTCTCAGCCTTTCTTCACAGCAGAGGTACTCCAGCCCCCTGATCACCCTTGCTGTCCTCCTCTTGACTTGGTCCAACAGTTTAATGTCTTGTACTTTCTTGTACATCCAGAGCTGGATGCAGCTGGAGGTGGGACCTCACCAGAGTGGACGTACAAAAACTTCTCCTCTATCACAACCTGCAGGACACTTTGATACAGACCAGAATACTGTTGGCTTTCTGGGCTCCAAGTGCATAGTGCCAATTCATTCAGAATTTTTAGTCTACCAGTATACCCAAGTGCTTCTTCATAGGGCTTCTCTCAATCCCTTCATTCAACACAGCCTGTGTTGATGTTGGGGATTGCCTCAACCGAGGTGAGGGACCTTGCTCTTGGCCTTTTGAACTTTGTGGGGCCACTCCTCAAGGCTGCCAATGTCAAGATCTCCAGACTCAGCTGGACCAGATGATATATATTCTATTTTTAGTTTTTAATATTTTGTTAAGCACGCCACCTCTCTTCCTATTGGCTGGTGGCTGGGATGGTTCAAGAATGAAAGCAAGCGATGTGTTGCTGGGTAACAGTTTTTTCAGCCAAAGCTGAAGTGCTTCTGCTAAAAGTGATTATCAGTGACATGAGCCTCATTCTTCACTATTTACCAGAAAGCCAGACACAGGCATCAGGAGAGACTGAGAGATGAGCTCAGGGTGCTCTGACAGAAGAGCCAGTGGTAGCAGGACTCTTCAGGGAACTGGACACAGAATGCTCCCTGCTACCCAAGAAGCCCTCCCTTTTCAGCCTACTGTACTGCTGACTGAGCTTTCCCTGTAGTTTTGGTTGTTCCTTGGTCTTGCCAGACCTAAATAAGTCTGAACACCCACCATGTTCTGGCATTTGAGGAATCCTGGTCTGTAATTACCTAATGGGCTATAGCAATTCAAATATTCCTGGGAGATCTGGTCTGAGAAAACGCTGCTGGGACTTCACTGAGAGTAACAAAGACAAAACATGTTCATTAGAATGGTGTCAAGTGAGGTCTGACCATTAACTTTCTCTGTGTGGGATGCCAGAAGGCATTCTTGTTATTTGGAGCCAGATACAAAGAGAAGATCCCAGAGAAGTCCTGATTTCACATTTAAAACCATGCAAGGATTGTTATGACAAGCAGACCGTGCAAGGAGCATTTGAGTTAGTGGGCAGTTCTACTGTGAAAGAAGTCATTAGCTAAGGTCAAAGTGGTTTGGGGCATATTCATGCTACTGTGCTATGAAGAAAAAGATCTGGCTACATGAATAAGGGTATTTTTTGTCTCCTCTACATCCTGTTCCCAAATAGAGTTGATGAGCTAATATTTAAAGATCAGCTAATACCTTTAATAGAACTGATCTCACCCACAAAACTTCAGTTTGTCTGGCTTTCAGTATGGTTTTTTTCTCACAGATGAGACTGAACATTTTTGCTCAAGTTTGTCTTGTCCAATGACATTTCTTGGCTGAAGTTTCCTCTTCTCTGGCAGTGGCAGAACTGTACTTAATGCTTAAACACAATGTGGTGGCAGATTAAAATTGATGGCACATTCAACCCACCCCATGTGTGTGCCTCACCCTTCCATGGAATAAGTACTGTGATAAGGCAAGTTGTATTTAGGGTCAGTCCAATTTTGGATTTTTTACTTAAAACACTCTGGCATTAGCTGTGCCTTAAAGGTTTGGTGGATAGCCAGAGTCAGAACAATTTCAGCCAACCAGATTTAATCTGTCACTACATATGTGTCAAGGACCTAAAGGTGAATCTGCAGCTTCAGAAAAATTCTGTTTTAATCTGATTTATTGTCATCTATGACAATCCTTTTTTTCTAAAGTGAATTGATATTTTATTTTGTTAGCTTCTCACTGTTTGAAATTTTCCATCTAAAATAAACCATACAAATATATATTTTCCTCAAAAAAAAACCCAAAACCCTATCATTATGTCACAAATGTCAAGTATTCCTCTTTGTCTAGAATTCTGAAGTTTTTTTCTAACATTTTCTTTTGCATTTCCAGCTAGGTCTGTAGAAGTTTCTGTTATGTGAAGTCCTGCTTTTGCTGTAGGAGTATCAAACATGTTTGAGACTTCTGGTCCATTTCAGACTTCCTGGTGATTTGCATTTATTTATTTTCCAAACCTTTTCAGTTTCTTTACTTGTCTGCTGTATCCAGATTTGCCTGCTCTGAATATCAGTTTGAGCAATTCTCCTCTCAGTCTTGTTTTATACAGAAGAATCACACACACTGTTCTTCAGTACAGGAGAAACACTAGAAATGTAACGTGATGTTTTAGTTTACTTTGTGACCTACCTACCCCCAAAGCAAAATACTAATGAAAAGTAAACTCTTCAAAGACTTTCAAGGTTCATTGAAGAGTTTTGTATTTGAAATACTGTTGGCTAGTGCTACCCTTCCCACTCAAGTACATCATCAAACTGCAAGGCCTTGCAAGGATTTTTTTCTACTGGAATAAAAATTGTTGATACAAATTGGATATGCTCTTAGTATAATCTTGTTTATTTGAAAACAAGGTACATAGATCCTGTTTCTACACAGGCAGATGTGTGGGATGTTTCATTGCCTGTATGATTCCTGGGTTTGATCCCAGGAAGAACATCTCTCAGCTTCCCCTCAAGGTCACATCCATAATCTTTCCTGTGCCTTTCTGCTGTTCCATGTTCACAGCTTTCAGACTATATCACAGCCTATCTTTTTTCAACCATTTAAACCTTTCTGAATTTATCTCCCTTAGTTCTGGGTATGCATATTCCTGTGCATTTGAAAACAAGTCTGAACTGAGAGTCTATTGCGCTGATCTTCTCAGGGAGATAGTCAGGAATTTCTGATGCTTTAAATTGAAAACAGCATGGCAAAAACACTATTTGAGTTTATCTTAGAAATTTTGTAATCGCAAGTTAATGTTATTCAGAATTTTTCCTTTGTACCCACTGTCTTTTCATAAAACTTAAGTTGGAGAGGTCAGATTACCAAAATAATCATTGTACACTTTGGTAAACATATCAGAAAGGTCAAAAAATTCAGTCTTTGGCTCTTACATGAATCCAAAAGCTACCACTGGAAGGAAAGACAACCTTTTCATCAGACTTTTACTCACTTTTCTGACTAGCAATCTTTTTAATCCTTAGGTGAAAAATTAAAGTAAGTGTTAAAACATTTCATGAGACAATAGAATAGCTGGCAGATTCTAAAAATGATCACCAGTACATCAGACCCAAATAATGAGACATGCACAGTCAGCAAGGCTGTTGTTCAAAACGGAAAGCAAACATTAGGGAGAAAAATAAGAAGAAAATATAAGAAGAAATCAATCAGACATCCACAAAGTTTCACATGGTTAAGTAAGATTCCTGATTTTTTAAATTTTGAGGCATTTTGTATAAGTTATAGGAAAAAATACAAGTTGTTCCATAAGTATCTTTATAATTTTTTTCCGCAGCTATCAAACTATCCCAGCCTCAGCTGCAAAAATAGCAACATTCCCAGTGGGAAATAGTAGAAGTAAAATCCAGTTTTAAAAGTTCCTGAAAGTACTGAGTACCTTTTTTCCATCATAACAGCTGAGGTAGCTTTTTCTTGCTGTATAGAGGCAACCTGAAAATTTTCTGAAGATAGCAGAGCCCTGCTGAACAAGGTCAGCTCCCACAAGAGCTTCACTTGCCTTTGGTTCTCACCCTCAATATGAATCACATAAACAGCAGTGGGCAGAGCTGTAACAAGGTTGAATGCTTCCTGGATAAAATCCCTAGGCAATGACCCTTCCTAGGAGTGGGAATGAAGTGATACTGCCTGGCTTTAATAAATGTGATGGAGAGCAGTGTAAGTATGGGCCAGTAGGCCAGCAGGAAGTGCTGCACTTCACTGCAGGGGGGTGTTTGTGCCCATAGTGCTGCTGTCAGCCCAGCCAGCTCTCAGGACCACACTGGTACAGCCTGACTGCTCTTCCTGCACATCTGTGCCTCACCTCCAGCAACCTGAGGCAGGTGTCCCTGTGAGCCACTTCTGCAGTGGTCCCTAAGTGAGCCAGAGGAGAGAAAATACATCATAAACAAATTGTTAGATAAGGCCTAGCTGCTACTTAGTACATTCATGGCTGTCCTGATTTTTTTTAATTTTTTCTTTCTTCTTTTTTTTTTTTTTTTTTTTATGGGAGTCTGAGGTGTATTTTAGCAACACTTGGGAGACCTTCCCTTAGGATCAGAATGAAACCACTCATTTTAAAAAGGGTTTCAGCATTTTATCTTGCTTACTTTTAACACTGCCTAGCCAAACAGGGAAACTTGATGACTTCAAAAACCATTTTTCCTTGGATGAAACTGCAAAGAACCACCCTTAACTTTGCCTTTTATACCTAATTACATCTACTTCCCTTGCTCAAGCATTTCCTGTTTGGTGTTTTGTAAACACTGCAGTGTCCCCTCCAGGCACTGGGAAAGGTAACTTTGAATTTGACCCAGGTTTGTTGGCGGAGTTGAACCAACCTACCTCCAGAGGTTCTTCCAAACTGAATTATCATATGACTTTAGATTCCTTACCTGCTGAAAAATCATTGCTGCATCAGTTTTACTTCAGCAATTATTATCTCACCAGGATGATTATCCTCTTGTTCTTAACCTTGCACTTGCTCATTGACACAAATTTTAGTCAACAAGGTTAACTTAGGAAAAATATGTCCATGTTTTCTCTGCTAATCAGCAAATAATATCACTATGACTTTCCCAGCTAATTAGGTTCCTTATGAATATTAATATGCATTCAATAATTAATGTCAAGCATTTTTCTCACACAGAAATTTTCCTGCTTGTATTTTTGCAGAGCTTTTAAAGTGCCATGAGAAAAACTCTCCAGCTGAGCGACAGAGGCAACGACACAGTCCCCACTCAATTAATAGGCTTTTTAGTATACTGTGAAGAAAAGCTGTATAAGAAAAAGATGCAATACAGAACAAGCTTCACAGATAAATACTACACTCAGGCTGATGCTGGAAGAACCAATGAATTTTTATATCTGCCAAATTTACTACTAAAATCAGTATAACTTGCATGTTTAAGTATCCCCCCCTTAAGTCCTTGCTGCGTAGTTCTAAGGAGCTAAAAGGAGCAGATCTTCTCTGCAGCTTAATGATAAGGATTTCATGAACAAAAAAGGGCTAAGGGGCAAGACAAAAGGGGAGTTTTTTGCAGTTATCCATGAAAGATAATTATCTATTTACAAGATTTTATCCATGGAAGCTTTACTTCCTGCTTTCAAACCGTTTGCATTTGAGGTTCTGATGCTGCAGTTACTGAGTTGCCCTCTTAGGAAGAAAACTAGGATGAAGGTCAACAGCCCTTTCAAAGGATAGGCAGGGCTTGACCATTTATTTAAATGCTCAAGGTGATTATCTGGCTGCCCAGGTAAGGCACCCAGGATGTGGGAAAACAAAATTCAAGTGCCATTACTCTGGAGAAGGTGTTAGTCCAGAGCTCCCTCCTCTTTGCTATCACTCTATCCATCTGCTCCAGGATATTCTGGGAAGTTCTGCTTTGTATGACATACCTGAATATTCAGTAGGCAAGGAAAGCAATTAAGTATACTACAATACGGTCTTTAAAATACTCAATAAGTGGGTGCTTTACCCAACTCTTCCTGGTATTTAATAATTTTATGGAATACACGGTTTAGAACTTCTCCCCTGAACAGCTGGGTGACTATAGCATTTACCTAGCCAATTCCAATGTCCTGAGATAAAAACTGGAGGTGTTTTAGGTCTTGGTAAATGCTTCACTTCTGAGCTATTATGGATGGAAACAGACACCTCCAGCCATGACTGTATAGAATTACATATCAACATATACATTGTATCAAATCCTGCAGATTAAATAGGAGGGGCAAAAAAATTGTCCCATGAATCTGGAGTTTCTGTCTAAATTCAAAGTATCTGGGTCCTGTAAAGATATAGATGTTAGTATCATCAGGTGGCAACATCTAAGTAATTCTCACTAATTTTCTCATTTTTAAAAAATGTATTTACTGATTTATTACAACTAATAGCACCCATATTTTAGTCAAAGTCACCTAAATGACATAAAATCACTTGAATCCTACTTTTGTAACTTCATTCTGTGATGCTTTAAAAATTTGCAGATTTGAATACTAATAAACCCAGAGTATTCAGCAGTCCCTCTCAAAAGAGAAACTAGGAACCTCAATTAAGAAGAATTCATAAGTTAAGAAATATACAAAGGTAATTCTTGCACAACTCTGAAGTGTTGAAGTTTTCCGAAAAAAGCTATGAAACTAATATAATTGAAGGATCCTTCTGAGTCTAGCTGCCAGGAGACTTATTTCCTTTCTCTTGTTAAACTAAGACACTGAATGTGTGAAAAGCTCTAGTCTGATCTGCACTACCTTGCACAACTATGTCAAATCTGGGACATGGAAGTACAATGTTCTCAGTCAGATAATACCTTTGCTATTGATACCACATATCAGCATTGAAGCTCTATAGTCATACTGTTCCATTACTAAACCACTTCTTTAGTGCCTTGCAATTCTATTTTAAAAACCCAAACTTGTAAAAACACATATTAATTTTCCAAGAAACCTTAAGGTATGTCATGAACAATTAAAGACATTCCATGGCTAAAAGATTTGGTACAGCATACAAACATGCAAAGAGAGCAGAAAGAAGAGAGTGAAAACAAGAAAATCATCCCATTAGCCAATTAAGATAGCATTGATAATTTACTCATTCTTACATTTTTGTTATTCAAAAATGTGAATTCCTGGGAAGTTTTGAGTGAGTACGGTGATATCTGGTGAATAGCTTTGGGAATAATACTGTAAGCATACCTTCTGCCAAATGGTATCAGCAGCAAGAGGGAGCTGAATTTAAATATCAAAGAAATTTAAATTGACATACACACTGGCTACTGGCCAGAAACCTAAGGAAAGTTGTGCTGTTGGGTTTGTTTTTTAATAAGTTCCTTTTTTGGATCTCAGGGAACTTGGTAGCAAGCTGTCTGTCAGGATGTAGCACTACGGAGGCAGTGAGATGAGAAACCAATGTGTGGAAGATCAACAGTAGGTAAGAATTTTAAAGGTGTTGGATAGAGGTAATAATTACATACATATCAGCGGGAGAGGTCACCCAAGGACAGAGGACTGAGGATGGGGGGGAAGCAATACCTGAGGTGGGAGGAAAAGCTTTGGGGAAAGATGCTTGAGGGAAAGTCTGAAACAAAAAGAGCATAAAAAATCCTTATGCCCAATGCTACAAGGTATCGAAGGACAGACATTTAATAGTGGTGTCAAGGGCAACAAATACATCAGAGAGAAGAGGATCATCCAAGATGTGCAGGCTTGAACCTTAGTTAGGAAGTAGACTTTCAGTGATGGTACAAGGAGGATGTCTGTGAAGAGGAGACATCAGGAATAGACTGAAACTGGTCTAAGACTCAGATCACAGCTATTTATTTCCTTATTGCCACCACAGTCACTTTGTTCATCTGCTTCGTTTTTTTAACACCAAACATCAAGAGCTCTAGAACCAAATGTTCTGTCTCTATTCATTCGGAAAGCACCAAAGGTCAGATGTGAAGAGATGCACAATGGGCCAGGAAGATTTTGTTTCCCAGGAAAAAATAAATCAACAGGGTAACTGAAGGATTAATGCACTGAACAGGGGAATAGGGAAGAAATGGCACAGTCAGCAAAACAAGAATGGAAATAACAAAAGCTGATGATTATTGTATTACCTTGCGGTTAGTGGGTTCAATTAACATTTGTTACCTTTGCTGTGTTTGTTTATGAAACCTGCAACTAGTACAGAAAGTTGCATGTCAATTTAAAAGAAATCAAGAAACACAGATAATATTGTTTATTGCTAAAATCAAAGTAGTCACTTAGTAGCTTATCTTGATAAGGCCTTGCCAAAATGGAGAGGTATCTTCTCTACAGACATCAAGCTGAAGAAACCTCTCAAGAACCACTTCCTTAAGCATACCTTCTGCTGCCTTATTTTATTTAGTTTGCATATCATTTTCTAAGCACTTCTTAATTGATTAACATATTTTTAAGTACATTAGGATATAGCTAATACTGGCTATGCAAATTTGGTAAATCAAAGTACGAGCCGCAGCTCATCTGCAATACATTGAATTTGCATTGTGTTCTTCAGGCCTGCCTTTCCCTGTTTGCACTCTGCAAAGCTAAACTCCGCAGTAGGGAAGGACAGAGGGTGAAAAGATTTCCAGGGACTTCTCATGTATGTTCTGATAAGGTACTGCAAATTTTATTTCCCAGTCTCTCCTTCCTTGGGGCCAGCATGTGGAGGAACACCAGCAAGTATCAAACTGTGCAGGCAGGAATGGTCAGACAAGGGCCCCTACCAATGATGCTTCTGAGAGACCTTGGAGCTTCACCTGGCTTAATTCTCAGTACTCTCTGCTGCAAAATGGGTATAATTATACTCATCTGCCATGCAAAACTGCAATGTTTTCATTAGCTATGGTGTGCTAAGTGTCTGGAAGAAACTTGGCTCACGTAAAATGATTAAAAGAGAACACAAAGGCAATAAAAAGTTCTCAACAGATCTCTTCAGAACGAGAAGCTATGCTCAGATTAAACAGGTGATATTTGTTTAAAAAGGCATTGGTGGTATGAAATACTGACACCCCATCTTCTCCTTATGCCTTGCAGGAGCTTGTGCAGAACATTCAGGATGCAGAGATGAGCCAGCAGGTGGCTGTAGATGGCAGCGGCTGCCTGGAAGGGGGCAGGTCCCAGGATGCCAGAGGAAACCTGGAGTAGGCTCACCGGAGTGATAAATACCAGGTACCTTTACAAGCAGTCTTTCGGCAGAGTCCAGTCCTTTGTTATCCATGCCCCAAACAGGCTCAGCCAAAATCAATTTCTCCTGTTCCCAAGTGTTTTGAAGTCAAACCACTCACACCAGGGAATTTCTACTTCAGAAATGCCTACTACTGAGTAAATGGTTGCTTTGCACTAAGTAAAAGGTAGCAGCAAATCATAAAAATATTTATCAAAGCGTTTCCCAACTCAACAAGCCAGTATACCTCAATTCTGAATTCACCTGAACACATTCACTTACACCACTCCTTGATACTCTAATTTTGTCAGGCTCTTTATCAGAAATTTGGATCCTACAGTCTATCAACCACACTCATTATGGCAAGTGAGACTTTAGGGAGAAGGAAAGCGGCTTGCAAAATATTATCTCTAGTCTCACCAGGAGGGTATTAAAACAAAGGAATCTTTTAGATTTCACTTAGAAAGAGATGGGGAATGATTTTGTACTGGTCTTCCTGCTGGACTCCCATGTTCTGGGATTTCAAAACACAGTAGTGATTTTGGGGGGGTCTGTCTATCAGAATATTCCCATGTCAAAGGATTTAGAAATCACCAGGGCCAATGGAGGCATTAGAGAAGGGAAAAGTCTGGAGCCTATCGTAGCTGCACAAACCAGCACTAAACCAAGAGAATTACACAAGCATTGCACAAGGGAGGCTTCACTGCAAGTGTTGCCTCTGGCTCGCATTCCTTTTAAGCTGTAATAAAACTTTAAATATAATTAATAAATAACAAGGCCTCTCAAGCAGAGATGAGTCCAAAGCTCTGCCCCCTGCATGAACTGTGTTTGTTATTTCAGCTCTGGCTATGAAAGTCTAGCGTATCACCGCAGCGCTGCTCCACCTGCGGGGCTGCCTGCTGAGGTCAGCCAGGCTGGCCCGGCTGCATCGCTGCTGCCAAGGAAACAAACCCCGGCGGCTCCAAAAGTGGGGTAGGCTAAATCACAGCCCTCGTTCCAGGGCAGGATGGAGGCAGCTCCTTCAAACTGGCGTTCGGATGAAGGGTGAGAAAGGTTATCTCTTCCATGCCTGCTCCTCCTCCCCTCCCTTCCTTTGCAGTATCAGCAGTGGCCTGAGCCGCTCTGGTCTCAGGGCTGGGAGCTCAGGACTGCATTTGCACCCTTCGTCCCGGTGCCCTTCGGGAAGGAGGGGCAGAGTGGCAGGAAAGCCCAAGGAGCCACTGGATTGAAGGAAGAAACCTCTGCCTTTTAGCTGCCCGACAAGGAAGGAATCTTCACCTCTCCCACTGTGCCCTCAAAGCAATTCTCTAAAGGAAAACTTTTTGACAATAGTCCTGCCCCTCTTTCTTTTGTTTATCAGTCTTTGCAAAGCTACTGATTAGCTCTGGAATTAAAACACTCTCAAATTCTTTAAGTATGTAAAGACAAGTTTTTAGACCCATGTTACATTTCATTATTTTTATCCACTCAGTAATTTCTGAACTCATAGAAATTTGCTTTCTGAGACACTAGTTGCAATTAATGTATTGATATCACCTATGTTATGGGTTCCCTTTGTGCCACAGCCACTGCTGAAACATTAATATCAAATTTAGGAACTCTTTTCTAATATCAGGCTGTTTAAAGGGAGTGTCTGGGCTAAAGAGGTAAAAGAGATATGACAAGTTACAAACATATGAGAGTCAATACAGACTATTCCTAAATAAAAATAATAATAATCACACTTCATTGATTTCAGCCGAGATTTTATTGGAGTTTTTATGTTTCTAAAAATCTGATAACTTTTATCTAAGGGTATAAAAAAGAGTGCAGCTTCTGACAGCTTTGAAAACATTAGCTGTGGTTGCTAGTATGAGAAAACATTAACTCAATTTTTAGAGCTGAGAAAATCTCTGTGTGTGTCAAATACCACACAGAAGGCTAAAAAATGAATACTATAATCTCATGCTTTATATTGTAGTATTTTTCCTAGTAGGTGCAAATTCAATGCATGAAACAAAATAAGCACTAAGTACCAAATACTCAGCAGCTGGATGCTTGTAAGTAGAGATTAAGAACGGGAATATTACTGCAGCTTTATAAAATGTTCAGCTACTATGAAACAATAATTAATATCAGGTCTTGTTTAGACTTTTAAATTAATGATGTATAATAAATTGCAGCTCAAAATTGACCTAAGGAGGGCATTAAAATTCACCATAAAATATTTTCCAGGGTTGTCACAGAAGATAAAGCCCAGAGTACATTAGGTGGCTAATTTGTCCCCTGGTTGATGATCCATGATTTCAAGACTAACTCTTGTAGCAATATGTTCTTACAATAAATCAATTTAATATTTTACCATGTGTAAAATAGTGAAAGGAACCTTAAAATCTGCGAAGGACTTACTCACAAACTCTGGCTTTGAATTTGGACACGTGAGTATACCAAAAGAATCCATGAACTTTCAGATTTTATCTAAGAATAAAATACAGTAAAAGTAAAGGATATTAGATAAAGAAGAGTCAGGATCAACAAGCAGGTTTTATGCCAAGGATGATGGTGTATTCAGGTAATGCATTTACGTATCATGAGACAATAGGCTTGTTGGTTGCTGCAGACTTCCCTTGTCTTTAAGTGTCATTCCTGACTCATATCCTGGGACATCCAGGAAGAACTGAAACAGAGGTTGGAAAAGGGACAAAGAGAGGATACTGATTTAGGAGCTTCATGCACTTCTTACAGAATGATTTTAAAAGTATTGTTTTATCTAAAACAGAGCACTTAAAAAAGTCTGCTGTGTAGCTATGCCCTATGGATGATATGCAATTGCCTTCTCTGCTATTCTCTCTATTTAATAAGCAGTTTTGTGAAGTTTGAATGACCCCAGGTTTTGTAACATGGTTGAAAATCCCTAGTGTTATTGTGCGCAGGAAACATGAAAAAATTCACATAGAAATAGTATTCTTCTCTTCAAGGAAGGAAGGAAGGAAGGAAGGGCACAATGTACTTTAGGGGAGACAAGGAAATGGTTGACCCCTTCTTCATGTGTGTTAGCAAGTCCTTGCTGTCCTACCCTGAGACCACCTAAGCTACAAGACAAGCTGTGTGATCTCTCTGAGATTTCTCTGAATCAGTGCGCTTCAATGGGTTTCTCTTAGAGTGACCTGTGCCTTTGGAGCCTGGAGCACGCTTGGTAGAATCTGGCTGACAAAAGAGGCAAAGGATGGGTCTTTGTATGGAGCTCCAAGAATAGTTTATGGCCTTGAAGAAAGTCCAAGGACAAAAACAAAAGGGGGTTGAGGGCACAGGATTAAATATGGGACAAGGGGGGTGGCTCTGAGGATGAAGGGCCTATGGGGATAGGTGAAAGTGGTGCAGAGGAGGGGCAGCCAACTGGGAGAAGCAGTGGGGTAGCAGGGGTGGAGCAATGCGGCAAAACAGAGCCAATGGGTATCAGGAGAGGGAAGAACATTCTAGGGAAGGTACATATATAGTAAACAGGGGCTGAACTGGGGTGAACAGTGGTGACATCAACGGTATTAACCAGTAGAACTTAAGGGATTAACATGTGCCTCAAAGGCCTATGGGAGGGAGGTAGTACTCACCATGACTCTCGAGAGATGTTTCTCCTCTCTTTTTCTTTCCTCTAAGAGTTAAAATGTTGAGAGTCTCTGAGCCTCCACATTTTTCTTAGCTGTGTGTGTAAGAGAAACAATTATTGTAGGGGGGAACTATGTTCTATGGGCTTGCTGACCATAACGTTGAAGTCAGGGCTTTCAGGTAAAGTGGGTGGGGGATGTTGTGGCTGTGGAGCTTGACCAGTGTTTCTGAGTAGATCTGAAAGCAGATTTATAGGTTGTTGGAAAAATAGAATATGTATATAAATATATAATATGAAGATTTCAATATTTTAGAGGGAATACTTAAACACCATCAAATAACCTCAATCATTTATGGTCCTTCACAGATCCAACCCAGTGGGCTCAGAGAGATACAGAGGAAAGATCGTAAACCAAGTAAACTTAAACATCTGTAATAAATAGATATTGTGTATGTCAAAGTATTCAAGAAACTCAATTTTTCCAATTCTGGATCAATTCCCTCACATCATCACAACTGATTTTATTGTGGCTTACAAAAGGCAGGAGACTGACTATGGATTTCTATACATTTTCATCCACTAAGCTATCAGCTTCTGTTCAAAGGATCCATTATAGAGAAAAGAGGAAGAGTTTTATAGAGAGATAGAAAATAAATGAAAACAGTTCTTCCAACATTTCTTAAAATTAGTTGTATAGAAGAAGGCAAGATACATATACTTCTCAAAAACAGCAGAATATAATCCTGATAATTATTTTTAAGGGGTTATATGCTGGAAAGTGACAGTAAAAACATTTAAAGGATACTTCCCTCCCCCCATGTTATTTGAACATCATAAAACACTGTTCACCCATATGTTTTGGAAGTCTGAACTGGTGATATGGAGGGTGTTGGGTTTCAGTCGACAAACTCCCATTACAGTATTGTAATAATTTGAAAGAACAGTTAAGGTGGTTTTGGCTGAGAGACAGTTAATCTTCTTCATAGCTGTATGGGGCTGTTTTGGATTTGTGCTGGAAACAGTGTGGTAATACAGGGATGTTTCATTTACTCCTGAGAGGGGCTTACACAGAATCAAAGACTTTCCTGCTCCTCACCCCACCAGAGAGGAGGCTGAGGGTGCACAAGGAGCTGAGAGGGGACACAGCCAGGACAGCTGACCCCAACTGACCCAAGGGACATCCCTCACCATATGGTATCATGCTGAGCTCATAAAGCAGGGAAAGAAGGAGGAAGGGAGGACATTCCGAGTGATGGCATTGTTTTCCAAAGTCACTGTTATGTGTGATGAAGCCCTGCTTTCCTGGGGGTGGCTGAACACCTGCTTGCCCATGAGAAGTGGTGAATGAATGCCTTGTTTTGCTTCGCTTGTGTGCACAACTTTTGCTTTGCCTATTAAACTGTCTCTATCTCAGCCCACAAGTTTTCTCACTTTTACTATTTCAGTTCTCTCCCCCATCCCACCACAGGGGAGTGAGTGAGTGAGTGGCTGTGTAGAGCTGTTGCCAGCTGGGGTTAAATTACAACAATGGTTCACAAATACTGTTTTTCTCTTGGTCTTTTTGCACATACCTTTATAATGCATATCTTAAAATAACACAACAACAGTCTGCAGGGAAATGAGCCTGATCATGGAATAGAGAGACAAGGACTTTCTTCCCATTGCTGCCACTGTCCTCTTGGCTGGCAGAATTTGTGCCTCATTCACTCTGCTGGCTTCCTAATATATTTTCCTGTAGTATTGATTTCCCTTTAAGTATGCTTTACAACCTGAACCTACCAGCTAAAAACACTTCATAAGAGCAAGATCTTATCACTTGATGGTTTTTGATATCGTTCATGTGTTTTAACTTTGGTGTCTATCCAAACAGGTGTTTTATCTTTCTTATGAACAGCTTTCATGATTAGAATTCATGCCCTATTTGCATGTCAGTAATAATAAAAAAAGCCCCTTCTTCTACTTAATATCTGGATACTGTTCACTGGTGAGTGAATATTATAGATACTATTACCAAATCAAAGAAGTCTTTTTTTTTCCTTTTAAATCATCACAGACATCAACACTGAGTTGTACTACTAGTATTCTATCTGCTCAGACATAGAAATGTATTGAATGACAAAAACTTCACCACAGCCATAAAAAGATCAAAGTAATTAAATGGGACATGAAGCAATTTGTCCACCTTATGTTACACCTGGTGTCAGAAAGCAGATGATGTAACCTCAGGCATTTTCACTCACACCTCAGCTGTTGATCCCTACTAAGCACAGAAGACTGGCTTTAATACATCAAGAAGCTGATCTAATACTGCAGCATCTAATCTTACTGGCTAATTAGAAACACTTGGAATTGATTCTTTCTGAGGGCCAGCAATAGCTGGTACATTCAAAGTAGCAGAAGCAGCTCTGGTGTACTAACTGCTGCAACTGAGAAATGTCAGCCCCCCACAGAAAAATGAGTCTTTAGATGTTAGTTCTTTCTGAACTGGTGCAGTATTGTGCTGTTTTAGGGAGCCTCTCAGTGTTACTGGGAATAGTGAAAAAGAATAATAGCAATTTATGCAGAAAATAACCATATCTACTCTGATGAGGCTTCACTGCTTAGAAGCAGCTTTTTTTACTCAGCAGCTACCCAGCGAATCTATTTCTCTTCTGCCTTGCACTTAGGTTGGGGCACATTGTCAGTCTGCCCTTTGTACAAGAGTGCTTTTAAGAAAATCAAAGAAAAAATATTTTTTTTTGTTCCCTCCACCCTCCTTCAGTGTTTGTTCTGCCTGTGCTGCGTTACTGCATAATCTCGCCTAGTGCTGGTTAACTTTTCTTATATTATCAAATACTGATTTGTAGCAGCCTTATTGCTTTCCATTGCTGATTAGCCTCTGATGAGGTCTGGTAATAGTGCTGGCTTACATAATGTACCTGAACCCTTTTGCCTTTGCTTTGAGATCTGCCTGTTTGATGACAGAAGAATTAGGCTTGTGTAGCTTCTCTTCTCTTAGAACTGAAAGAAACAGCACAAGTAGATGTGAGATTTCTAAATCATTAGAATTTGCTCAAAGCCAAATTTAATTTAATTTTGGCTTGAGTTTGGCTTGGGTTTTTACTTCTGTTGTTTGTATCAGCACAAAACATTGACTACTCTTGTGATACCCTGTCTCTGTAAATGAAAAGGCAAAAAACTTTACTAGCATAACTGTGCTTATAGTGAAGGTAATGTATTAAGTAATTTACCTCAAAACATCCTTTTTAAAAACTTACATCTATCTTAAAATGCAGCTGTTTTTAACTGTTAAGGTATATTTGAGTTCACAGTTAAAAACCATGTGAAGAGTATAATTATGTACTCATCCTTAACCCAGATCCCTTAACACGAAGGGAAAAAAGATTCTTATATAAGAAATAGAGGAACAAAAAAGACTATTGGGTCTATTCTATTAAAGCTCACTCCATTCAGAAAACATTTCCCTGTGGTCAGAATCTAATTGCTTTCTGAATAACCATTATGTATTTGCCTTTGCCCACTGGGCCATTCCAAACGTGACATTCCTTAGAGAGAAAAATGACATCCAGCTGTTGTGTTTGAATTTCTTTTTTGCTAGCAAATACCAATATTTAATCCAAGAAGCTGTATTAGGAAAAAATGAGTTACAAATGCAGTAACTCTGATGATAACTGCTAAAATTAACATTTGCCACATTCCTTAGTTTATTACCTGTGTGTTATGATACAGGCTTTCATTGCCTCACTCTATGCCCTGTTTTCCATATGATGCTTGCTTTGCTTAGTACTAAGGAGTGTTGATTTCTGCTGAATGATCAGCTTCAACAGTTTCACTGTGCAGCTTCAGACCACATTCAAATGTGTTCTGTTTAATACTACACCCAAGTCACAAATGTTAATTTCCTCAGAGCCTCCTCTATGGCTCTTGGAACTATCATCAATATTGAATTCATTTTCATACCTTCCTGGAGATGAATATAATTCCTTGTTTTACTAAGGCAGAGCTGAAGCCCGGTTAAGCAAATATCAAAGATATCCAGTTGTTTTGGATTTCCATTTTGAGTTCATGAGAATACTAAGTTTATTTGGAATACTGTTCATGTGCTTTAGATAAGAACATATAATTACCACGGAGAGAAAACATAGATGAGCTGAAATGCAGTGAACTGTCCATCCAGTACAGCCCCATCACAACTGTTTTTCTTTATGCAGTCCCATTCTGTTGGAGCTCTCCCGTCCACTGTCCTAGTCACCTGAATACTATTTTCCTTGACTGTCAAGGTCAAGTCATGCCACTGGTGTTCTGATTTTCCTTCTGCTCAGTCTCCTCTAATTCAACATCACAGGATATATCCAAAGTAATTGCCAGGCTGCTAACAGTGTGGGGAAGGGAAGTATCCCAGTATCATGGCTGTAGTTGTGGCAGTTTTTGAAGATCCTAATATTTTCATGGTTGCTAGTGTCATTTGTATGGAAGGCATGAGAGGGACATGCAGTTCCAGAAGAAATAGCAAATATAAAATGGTGACTGGTGGATGAAGTCACATCAGGAGTGGCACTGGAAGAAAACAAGTACAGCGATGTTTGGTTTTATTTGGTTTTATACAAATGAAATAGCAACAATGGAGGAGCACAGATAGGCAGGCAGGTGATAGCAGCAATCCCAAAGGTAAGCAGATATGGCTAAGACATCAGTAACTGTGCTAACACCCAGGAGCCACACATGGATTTTCAGCAGTTCCTGTGTAACTCCTGGTTCACAGCACCTCGGGCCAAGACAGCTTTGCTGTGGACATAGACCTCACCCTTCGGATCAAGCAAGTCCTCAGCTGCCAAGGTTGGTATCATCAGATCATCCAGAGGCCAGCTGGATACCTAAGACAGGTTTTACTGGCAAGGAAGAAATTATGTCCTTGGAATCACTGATTTCTTTTCCTGGCAAAATCTGTTGGAGTTTGCCATCCATCATCTCTCTGTAGCATCTTCATACTCTTGCTAGAGACAATTTCCCAGGAGATACCTGAACTGGAAGAGAGGCTGTGGTGGAGATATCTGGAGTTTTCTTAAAGGAGAGCTGATCTGTGTGTTAAGCTTGATTGATTTGTTCCAGTGAATCCTGTGGTCTGGGACCTGTGAGAAGAGGGGCTGTCTTAGCATTTCTAGTCCTGAATATCTGAGCACTGTATACACTCTGACAGCTGCTGAGATCAGTTTGTTTGCATCTCCATGTGCCTCCTAAGGCTATGGTTCCCCACTTGAAAGCAGAACCTGTGTCCTGTTGGATGAAATTAGTGTGTGGGCTGCAAGTGTGCTTTTATTCAGCTTACAAAGATTCCTGAGAAGAGGTTTATGCTGGTTTTGGCCAGCTACGGGAGAACAGACAGCATACAACACAGCAATACAATACTGGTTACCCTGCCTAATTTTCAAAAATGGTTTTGGTAAAAAAGAACTAGCAAATGTAGAAGGTATTCATTGAACCAGTCCTTGTGTGTGTAATGTGTGAGATGCAGTACAAGGGCCTTGAACACAGATTTTAGCATCTCATCAAACTGTTGTCTGGGTTGTACTAGAGCAGTCCCACTGATCTAACCTGAGAAGTAAAGATAAATGAATAAAAGACTACGTTTTATGACAGAATTTAGTAACCTCTTATTCTTTCTCTTGAAACATATGTTTCTTCATAATGTACAGGTTTTTTCATCTGATATATAGGCAGCTACAAAAATAAGGTATGTTAAAATGTCAGCAGGAGATTGACCTTTTTGAAACTTCTAAATAGCCATTTTAACTTTCAATCTATCTTTTTCTGAAAATACAGGTCTAAGTTTAAATGCTGGCTCCCGGCAAACTGTTTGAATTGTTCAACTGTCTAAAAATATACTTAAAAGCTGCATATGAGGGGACAAGATGCTGATGTAGAAGCAAAGGAAAAAACAGAAAGTCAGAGCCTTTAGGAAGCTGTAGCACAAAGACTCCACCAAAGTTCTTTTCAAATTATCCTTCATCTGCCTGCTCTTAATGCAGATATTCATGTGGAAGGAGAATGCTGAATTCTTCCATGGAAGTTGCATAAAAAGAAGTAATCTAAAAATAATGTTTTTTGACCAGGAGACCTAGAGGCAATGAAGAACAGAAAGATACAAAATATTAGAATTAAAGAAGGTAATTTGCTTCAGACAATCTTTCTAGTAAGCAACTAGGGACAAAAAAGTAATGCTGTTTGACGTAGCCTCTAAACACAGAAGACCTTGCAAGCTTCTCAGATTTTTCATTGCTAACATGACATAGCAAGGATTTTTTCCTTGTGTGCTGGGCCTGCCAGATCAGGAACTGAGGAATATAAAAGCAGAAGATTTCAACAGTGACCAAAGGGGCAAGGCTGATGAAATCGGTTCTTGGATTTTGTTATCTGAGGCAAAGAAAACTTTGCAAGGCAGATCACCTGATTCCTTGCTCCATACAATCTCTTTTCATTCAGTCACCAGAGGCTGGAGATAGTATGTTTCTTTATAAACAGCTTTGAAAGATTTCTGATCTGCCTTTAATTGGGTTACCATCCCATCTTTCCCTGCTGTTCTGCATGAAATGGTGCTTTGACATACATTTCCTCTTCCTTTCTGTACAAAAGCAAAAGATGAAGATCAAGTTATTTCTGAATAACAATGTCTAGACACTATTGCTGGACTACATCCAAAAATGTTTAAACAGGTCATAGCTTAAGCTGGTGTAAACTGGCACAGCTGCACTGGCTTTGTTCTAGTTATCCTGACTAAGGCAGGTGGGGACATAGCACATGTTAACCATGCCCTTCTTGTTCCTGGTGCACTGACAAAGACTTTTCTTAGCTTTACTCAGGCTAATTCATTTTTGGGTTCTCTGAGTGATGGTTTAATGTTAGAAATTATGAATGGGATTTAAGTGCGTGAGCCAGTGTCTAGACTATTGCTGGCACTTAATCTTCAGCCTTCCGTGTAAGCACTGTTTAATTTACATTGTTTAATGTTTTACTGCTGTTCCTGCCTGTGTGTTGGACTGTGTGCTCATTTGTGTGTGCAACTTAAGGAATGCACAGAGGGGTGGCTGAGGATTGCAGAGAGATTGCTCTAAGTGCACTGCAATCTGTGTGTCTTTCTTCCTCCTCTCATCATCCTCAACCTTTGGTTGACAGCAGGTTCAACAAATAATTATGAATCATCCAATCTGGGAAGAAATACTTCAATTGATTTTCATAATCACCTTTCTGTCATCACTAACCACAGAAAAAACAAAATACTGTCAAGATTGACATCCACACTCTTGTAAACAATATGGTCTTGCTGTTTGCCTGCTGTTGAAACAATGAGGTAGACAATGGGCTGTAGAGAAATGGGCCCAACCCCTTTGCCCAGAGTTTTACAATGACTTCTCTCATCTCAATACGTGTTCATTGCTGGCATCATACAGGTCCCAGCACGCTGTGCTTCATGACAATCTTACTAACTCAGCTTCAATCAGAGGAAGAAATCCTTTCCTTGTTAGCTTTGGAAAGATTTGGGTTCTGTTTCAATGCATTTCATATTAAAACAAAGAAAAATACAGAGAAGTGAGACAAAATTGTTGCTGACACAAAGTGGGAAATGAATGTGTTATCTCACCTAGAGGCACTTTGTTCAGAAAGACTCAAAATGCAAATTTCATAATCTTGATCATGTTCCAGGTGATGGCCCTGGTTAAGCAAATGAGTATGATTTAACTTTGCGAACTGCTGAAAATGCAGGAAATAGAGCAAACAGCATGAGCCAGCAGTTGCCTTGTTGCATGGGGTATGAAGTAGGAAAGGCCCCCGTGGCCTCAGTACTTGGGAGCTGGAAGTGGAATGCAGAGCGTTGGCAGGTGCAGACTGCAGAGGTCACAGAGGTGGCTGTGCTGTCCTGCTGGCAGGGGGTTGCTGCTGGTGGTCAGCACAGGTGTGAGGCAGAGAAGGAGACAGTCATGTTACCATTTTCAGGGCAATTTTAGTTTTGCAGATTTCTCTCTCATATTAATGTCTAAATTAGCAAAACAGCTGAGGACCAAGGCACCCCCCGAAAAGCTTGATTCCATATTAATGGATTTCAGGAGTTTGCCATTTGACTACCTAACTCTTTTAATGTAGGGAGACATATTCTTTGGAGACTCAGGGATCATTTAGACAGATTGAGTTAATACTTCTGCTCACAGGCAAGCCTTGTGTAGGCAGGGAAATGATGGATCCCTCTCTGTGCTTCCTTATAGTCTAATAGATATGTGATGGAACTTGGGGGTATTTTTTTAAAATGTCTATAAATGATAATGCCTGGGAAAGAGGCATCTGAGACATGGTTTAACTGCTGATACTTTTATAGCAAGATATAAAAAAAGACTTCTAGTCTACTTTGCTCCCCATCAACCACCACAGCTGCCAGATCACCCTCCTCTTGTCAAAGCACAAACTTTTACAATGAATTTGCTCTCATCTGATTTGGCTTTTCTCCCTCTGCTGCATCTCAGGAGGCCTTGCTCTTCCCTGGTGCCACCACACAGTCTGTATAGGAGAACCAGAACCTGCATCTCTGTTCATCACCCCATTTGAACCCACTTACTGCTGCTGTCAGCCTCTTCACCTGGCCTTTGTTCAGTCCTCCCCTCCCCTGCTCCGAGCTGCCTTCCGCTGTGACACATACACCCACTCAGGTGTACTGGATGCCTTGGTCCCTATTTTATAGTCAGGAGGTTGAGGCTTGGGTTTCTTCAGGCTCTTCCTGCCTCACAAAGGGGACAGGAAAAAAAGATTGCATGGGACTTCCTGGTAACATGGGAGGAGGAGGAAGAAGTGCCTGGACCTTCTCCAGCAGGCAGAAGCCCTCTGCATCCTGGCTTTCAGGGGAGGGCAACTCGTGGGGCTCCAGTTCAGTGGCTGCTGCATGTCCCTTTGAGTACAGCAGCTTGCAGATGGAGGAAACAAACCAAAACTTCGAATTCTCTGCTTCTCTTGCAGTGTCTAATTTTTCTTGGTGGTACAGGTCACTTCTACATACAGAGCACCCCCATGTCTCTTTGCATTAAAGGACCAGGGAGGGCTTTGCTGTAGCTGGGATAAAAAAATTAAGCATTTGAGGCGTTTGACATAATTCGAGTTATGGCTCCTGTAAAGATTTTACAGGGAAACTTCACTTGTAAGTTGTTCATGAGTAGACTGCATTTTAATGCACTTGGTTTGTTGGGTTTTTTTGGCAGGTTGGGGTTGTTTTGTTGGGATTTTTTTCTATTTTAAACACATTTATGTGTTTTCTGCCAATTCTCTCCTTGATGTTTGTGAAAGATCGATTACAAACATTTAGCAATTAACATTTGAGCTGCTCCTATTGAATATATAGAGATACATGAGATTTAAATTTCACCTAGTCATGACTTGAGACACTTAATTTGACTCTTTATTAAGGCTGATCATGCAGCCTAAGAAGTTTAAGCAAACCTTAAAATCAATTGATGGTTGCAAATAGAGACATTAAGTTGCCTGGGAGCCTAGCTCAGTGCTCCTGTTCAATTCCCAGAGGTATTGATAGGAAGCCAAATACATTCAAATCTATGTCTCGTGAACCTGGGCAGCAGTGAAATCCAGAGAGGAGGAAGATTCTCCCCTTTAGCCTAATGCCAACCTGAGAGGGTATGAGACCATTGTTTCTGCCTCCTCAAAGGATATCTTAACTACCCCCATGTATGTGCAGAGAATGATGTTGTCTGGGCGTCTGCTTTGGCAGGATGCTGGCTTTTGGTTTTGTAGCTATCTACAATATATGCAGAGAACTTCTTGTGTACGTTCCTGACAAACAAATCCATGAGCAAGAATATCCTTAGCAAGTAAGTTGCAGTTCTTTCTACTCCTTGTGCAGGTCCTGGTATGATGGGACGTGGGGCTGTAATCAATATTCCAAGTCAATATAACACTAGGTATGTACCAGTGATGTATCTTCTCATCATCCTGCAGCAGGAATTGCTGTTACTGTGCTGACATGCTGTGTCTGTTGAAGAAAGAGACAGCTGGGTCTGGGAAATATTTCTGTTGGATGATAAATGAAGTTTAAGCATTTTATAGCAAGGTCTTTAAAGTATGGGGGAAAAAAAGCACTAATAATTTGGACTATATTCACAGTATTTTCATATTTTTTTATAGAATTTTATATGGTAGGTTTAAAGTGTAATTGGTTTTGCTTCAATTTCTTAAGATTCATTTCTCCCTGTACTGTCTCAGCAAATTAATTGCCTCAACACTATTCACCCACTGACAGGAAACATGGTTTTATAGGCACTGTCCTTCAGTAACTAAGAGCCAGGGTATGAAGCAGTGGTGTTTAGTAAAATTTTTGAAAGGTGACTAACACAGCATTGCCATGGAAATCAGTGGGATTTATCCAACCGGAAAATCTCTTCCCAAGATCTGTCGACCTATGCAGTGAGCTCAATGCTTTGTAAAACCTGGCCAGTCTCCTCTGCTCAGGGTCGTCCTGTTCTTCTGTAAGGGTATTTCAATTTGGACACAGGGCAGGTTTCTGGCCACATCAGAAAAGCACTGCAGTAAGAGGTAACTGCACTGGATTATGTTATTTCCAAGCTTCCAGTTAGGAGGCACTGGTGGGATGAAAGGCACTGAATCTCTCCCTGGTGCTCACTCCTTGGTTGCAGTGATAAGGTTTGATGGTGAGGGAAGTGAGATGGTTTCACAGAGGGAAACTGCTGTGCTTAAGGTGCCTCCAACCCCTCTGCTCTCTGCAGGTTTGGGACTTCTCACTGTAGGAATACAATGATCATATTCCCTCCAAGGTTAACCTTCACAGTGGGCAGTAGGAGATGTAGTTTTGGTTGGTGTCCTTTAGCTAGTCCCTCTAGGAGACCTTCCACTGCAGCAGGCAACGGCTGGAAACAACCCATTAGCCTCTTGCTAATGCTGAAGTGCAAATTCCTTTTGCTCTGACCCAGGATAAACACACCTGTGTTCTCTTATTGCCTTAGCATTTTATTTTGCCGCAGTGAATAACAGCAAAACAGAAGAGAGAGCTTTGTGGTTCAGGAAGCTGACAGTTATTAAAAGTAAATTTTACAAGAAGGCAAGGTGGAGGAAGGGGAATTCTGATAAATCCCTGATATGTATGGAATGTTTTTTTTACATGGGAATAAAGCAGAGTTCAGTGTTTCTTCAATTACATTTTTGGGAGGGTTTTTTATTTGAAAATAATTGTTTGTAGTTACTTTATTTTTCCTGAGCCAGGGCAATTTTGATTGATGTAACTGGAACAAACAGGATTGCATAAGTCTGCAGAGGTTTCCTGGTATGCTGGCCAGGCTTTGTAGTGATTTTTATCATAGCTGTGAAATTCTCACCTGACATCTGTACTAGCACATCATGTCATTTGCAGTAATGCTAACATAAGGCATTCCCACAGAACAGTCTCCAGCATGTCACTGTGGAGGGATGGAATGCAGATGTCCTAAGTTTCTGTGGGACACGGACAGAGCAGCAATAAAAATAACACCCCTCATTTAGTAAAAGAAACCACAAAGGCCAGGTCAGCTTTGCATCTACTAAAAATGGTCCAATGTGATGACATTTTTTTATATCACTTTTGCATTTAATTCTACCATCTTGTCTTCTGGAAGCAGCATGGACAGGTGCAAGTGAATGAAATAACAGCTCCAGGGGGTTTTCCTAATTTATCTTTTTTAATATTGCCTGCCATTTGTATTTACATCTAATTCAAGAACTTCTGCTTTTATAGTCAATGCCTTTTATAGTCAATGCCTTTTTCATATCAAAAGAACTCTTTGAAAGACAAAACACTGGAGAGAAGGTTATTACCTGAAATGTTTGTTTGCATGTGAGAGAAAAACAGGTTTATAGAAACACAAAATAAACTGACATCCTGAATGTCAGCAGTAAGAAGAGAAAGGACATCTGTGTTCCAGACATCCTGTGACTGTGGTGGCAATAATTCATTACAAACAATTGAGAGCTGCAGAAAATCACCTAAGGAGAACAGTTTGTGACGACCAAAATCTCCTGACATTGATGCTGAAGTGATTTCCCTGCAGGTAATATAAAAGTCCTTTGAGACGCCAACTTGCATCTACAAGACAGATTTACAAAACTCAGAAGGCTGTTTTTCATCATCCCTCTGACATACTCTTATTTCTGCCTGCAGGGATATTTAGTGCTGGTCACACAGGAATGGAGAGGGGTGAGCCCACACAGTTATGCAGGACAGCCCCTGTGCAACCTCACTTCATCCTTTCTGGCCTGAGGGAGGCATCCAGCAACTACAGTGATGTCCAGATCATCTGCAGGGTGGAACTGACAGCAGATCTTTCTCAAGAATGATTGAGCTTTTAGACAGGTGGGCAAGTAGCTTTAGGGTCAGGGTAAACTTTTCAAAAGCAGTAAAAGCCAGACAAAAAAAGAAGTTCTTAATTGTTATTGGTCCTGCTGATGTGTTTCACAAGGCCATATTAGGACAGCTAAGGACTCCAAAAACCCGAGCACTTTGGAGTCTTTATTCCATTTCTTGTTTGTGAAACTCAAGCTCTTGGCGCAGAGTCCCAAAGGTATTTGGGCAAGTTGAATCCTACGGATTCCTGTGATCAGGTAACGCGACTGCAGCTGCCTCAGAGACGCACGCTCAAGGGCTTCCTATCACTTCTGAGAAGAAGATTTGCACTTTTAAGAATTTTACCCATTATTTATGGAAACAAAGAACCCTTTCAAAAGAGAAGCTTCTAATTCCATAGCACAAGGCCAGCTGTGCCATCATTCCCTGGGGTGAGGGCTGCTCTTGCTTTGCTGGGAGCAGCACCAAGCTCCACTCAGCAAGATGCTGAATTAAGGTTGGACTTTGGCACTAGAGTAGCCCTGTTGAAGGATATACCTGCCTGAGGTAACAACTGATGTTTTTGTTCCTCATTCCTGCTTATTTAGAAAGTAGGCAAATAGTGATAAGCTTTAAAACAATTCCAAGAAGTCTGTAATCACAAACAAGGAATGGGAACTCTGATTTAAATCCAATTTTTTGTTCCACAGAACATGCATCTTTTTACACCAGGAAACTTATAAACATAGTATCAACAAGAGCCATCAGATTAATTCTTTAGGATTTGAAGGGCAGTTTGTTCATTGAGTGACTGGCTTCATTCCCTCTCCCTTCTGTGTAAATCTGAGAAACAAAGGGCTCTGAAACAGCAAGTGGAACTTGTGTCTGCATTTAGAGTCTTAGGGATTTTAATTTCATTCTTCTCTATGAGCTTTGTATAAGCCTGTCACTAGCCTTCAGTAATGAACAAATAAGCAGCAATAGCTTGTGTGGTGCCAAAATTATAAAACAGCTGACATTAGTGGGAGCTTCCAGTGCTTGTGAGATACTTAGAAATGTGAGCCCCAATGTAAATGACCCAAGGAATGATATTTCATATTTTCCCTGATAGTACAAAATCCTTAAGTTCATACATTTTTTTTAAGAGGATGTAGCTAAAATTCTTGAGGAAACTACAGGCAGTGATAGGACTGGATAATGACTTTGTGATCTGGACTCCTGCTGTGTCAGGATGATCTCACTCAGGATGTCCTATGATGTAGCTGTTCCTTTTTTCTGAGAGTAACATTAAGATTTTTTTTCTATTTTAGAAGGTCCAAAGCCTTGCAATACCTCTATAAAAAATACAGAATTGCTCACACACAGTAGTAATAATGTAGTCTGATTTTCCCCTTTATTTGAGTCATGTAACTGGATTTTCATTGTCTAAGAAGGGTTGAGTAGTTCCTGCATCCCATTGTCCTGTCATGTGTCTGTCCACTCACTCTGCTCCCCTCATGGAGATGTTTTTCCATGAAATGTGTAGTAGGAACTTTGCATGCTTGAGACAGCTATTTCTCTGAAATTAACTAGAAGATTCAGAAGAGAGCTTCATGTGAAAGAACAGTGGCAGTGCCTGTAGCTTTGCCTAGGGAGGGGTGATGAGCAAGCTGGGATCTTATGGGTGGGGATTAACGGGCAGACCAGTGTGAGCAACTGTGGTGGGTGTTGGCTACAGATCATCTGATTGGGAAGAAGCAGCAGGCAACTGGGAGAAGTGTCATGTTTGCAGGTCTGGTTCTTGAACCACCCTGGTAACTGCTGGGAGCACAGCAGGGCACAAGAAAACCAAGGCTGTTTCTGAATGCATTGGGGATAACTCTTTTCCAGACAGGTGATGGAGAAGTCAGCAAAAAGAATCTGCTCTGCCTGATACTTAATGATGTGGAAAAACTGGTCAGCAGTAGGAAGGTCAGGGGTAGCCTTGGTTGCAGTGATGATGAGATGAGAATGGGGCAGGGAAATTGGTGACAAAGGACATAGAAAAGGTAAGATTTGCCTACAGGAATCCCAGGTACCTGAAACTAGTAGGAAAGTTTGAAGCAAGGAAGACTTGCTCTTGATGGATAAGGATTAATTAAAGGAACATTCAACCAGACTAGACATATACAAGTCCCTAGAATCTGATGGGATGCACCCATTAGTACTGGTCAATATCATTGCAAGACCACTCTCAGTTATCTTTGAAAGACTGTGGTAGCTTGAGGAAGTTTCTGAGGCCTGGTAGAAAGTAAATGTTGCTTCTGTCTTCAACACAGGCAAGGAGAATTTGAGGAACTACAGGCTGATTAGCCTCACCACAATCCCTCAGAAATGGAGGAAATAATCCCAATTGCACAAATTTACAAAAGTCAAATCATATTTCACTAACCCAACAGCTTTTCTCAATGAGAGGACTGGCTCAGTGGATGAAGGGAGAGCAGTGGATGCTGTTAATTTTGCAAGACTCTTGCCATTGTCACCTCAAGACACCCTCAAGACAAAATGTTGAAGTACTAGGTAAGTGGACAGTGAGATGGACTGAAAACTGTCTGAACTGCTGGACTCAGAGGGTGAAGATCAGCAGCTCAAAGTCCAGCTGGAGGCCAGTTACCACTGAAGTACCCTAGGGGTAGATACTGGGCCAATACTCTTAATTCTCTTCATTAGTCACCTGGAAAATGGGGCCAAATGCACCCTCAGCGTGTTTGCAGATGATAAAGAACTGTGAGGAGTGATGCAAGAGCCACAATGTGTGCTTGTGGCAGAGGTGGCCAGCAGCCTCCTGGGCTTCATCAGGCTGAGTGTTGCCAGCAGGTCAGGGCAGGTGACTCTGTCCCTCTGTTCAGCCCTGGTGAGACACCTCTGGAGTGCTGTGCTCAGCTCTGTGTTCCCCAGTGCAAGACAGACATGGACCTGCTGGAAGTCCAAGAAAAAGGTCACAAAGATGGTTCAGGGCCATGTAAGCAAAGGTTGAGTTGTGATTATTCAGCCTGTGGAAGAATAGGCTCCAGTAGACTTTAACAATGTTTTTAAATATCTGACTAGAGTGGAGAGGGGAGTAAGGAAGATGGGCCAGACACTTCACATGGTGGTGCCCAATGACACCACCAGAGAGGCAATGTGCATAGCAAAATATAGGAAACTCTGTGTGAACCAAAGAAATAGCTTTTTTCACTGGTCAGTGGGCTAACACTAGAATAGGTTTCCCAAAAAGGTTGTGGAGACTTCATCCTTGGAGATATTAAAAGCCTAACTGGATGCACCCTTGAGCAAGCTGTTCTAACTACCCCTGCTTTGATGAGGGATGAGACTAAATGGTCCCCAAAAATGCTGAACTGTCTTGTGATTCTGTGGGATGGGCACATCTGTACATTTACATGTGTGAACACACAGTATGACTGCAAAAACTTCTCAGCAAATCAGGCTTACAAAGATAACAGAAATTCTATGAGGTTTGTTTGGCACTCATATGCAGAGCACCATTTTAATCAGTCTGTGTTTAGGTTTGGATCTTTTGTGCAGTACAGACCACAGACATTTTAGCATATAATATCCAGAAGTGTATTTAATGTATTTTGATGCAAATCCTTCAAAACTAGTGGAAAATGCCTATTAAATGCAACACCTTGTGTTTCAGCTAAGCACGTTGGAGCAGGTTTTGGTTGCCTTACAACATCCCTCACCAAGCCATGGTGTTCTAGCTCTGTGGGGTCTTGGGCCACCCAAACTGCCTACCCTGTGTTTATTCTGTATAGGGAACCCCACATCAATTTGGGACTACCCACAACTGCCACAGAAATATTGGGAAGGACCTTCCTGCTTAATAGCTATCTAGTGCTATAATTAAAAACACTCAAACAGCTTCCACATTTTGTCCCTTCCTCAGGTAGGCACCAGCATCTTGCTTCCATTACTTCTCTCCTCTGGCAGTGTTTAAGCCCCTTTGAACGGCAGCCCATGGAAGGCAATGGGTGGGCAGATTGTCTACTATAACAGGTAAGTTACTTATTGTGCAATAAATAATTCAGCACAAATCATAAAAGTCTAGCTAGTCTGTTACTTTGGATGTCTTTGAATCAACACATTCTATATTTTATTTTCCAATCAGCTGCAAAGATGATGCAGAACACAAACAAAGCAAGATCAAAGGCTGCATATTATTACACTGTGTAAGTCTATAATGGAGATACAAAGGAAAACAATTTCTCCTCTTTGGTCTATCATGTCATTGTATGTCAAGGATAGTAAATGAAGGCTCTTCCCTGATGCTGAGTAAAAGATTTAGCAGGAAATCCTTAAGCTGAAGACAAGGCAAAACAGTTCTGGGAAGTGCTCTTACTCTCCATCACCTGCCAGAGTCTGGTGTCAATCTCCAGAAGGAGCTTGGATCTTGAATCCAATCTTGTTTTGAACCAGTTAGTGCAGCTAAGCCAGATAAGCTTGGTCAGTCAGGGGAAGCATGGATGTTATAATTGTTCTCTTGAGGAGTTCCTAGTTTGTGTAGTATGCTAGTTAGGGTCTGAGTCAAGAAAATATATGACCCTGAGCTTTGTTCACTCAAATTCAGAAGGGCATTTTGGAGCTTAGTGCACTTAGACATTTTTCTGGATGTGGTGATTTTCTGAGGTAATGTCTGTAGCCATCCCAGTGGAGCTAATGGAGAAAGATACTACTGACTCTTGGAATCAACTGTAGTAATGTTGATAATTGAAAAACCCAGGGATCATCCATAGTATGTAGCCCTAGAAGGGGACAGGTTGCGTTAAGCCACTGCTGTTGTTTTAACCTGGACTGTCCTGGAGCTGCAGGGATGAGACCATCTGAATGTTTCAGAGGACCAAGAGTGAAGATTCTGTGACAGTTCAGACACTTGTGGAGGCTCTCTTTCTCTCTGCCCTCTAGTTGAGAGAGAGCTAATATTACAGTGGTCTGGGTGACTTTATATGACTGTGGAGACTAAACTAGTGAGACTGGAAGAGATTAAACCCCCAGAACAGTAATTTCTTTACCACTGTTTCCCTCTAGCTGGTTTCCCTCTGCCAGAACATAACAGAGGTCTGCTGAGGAAAGGGAATACCCTGGGCTAGAGACCTAGAACCTTCCCAAGGGTGGCAGTGCCAGCCACCAGGCTCTTTGCAGAAACACCATGCCTGCTGCCAGGATGCTCTACTTCTCAGAAAGCAGCTGTACAGATGGTCCACAGGAGTGCTGCCCTACCTAGGAAAAAGGTTTTCAGTCCCCCCTGACACCACTGTGGCCTTTCTGTGCTGTATGAATTGGTGTTAGTTCACATCTCTCCTGTGTGTGTATTGCTGCTCAAACCAAGAAACCCCGTTAGCAACACGCAGCCAGGCCCAGCCGTGGTAACAGCGGATGTACAGTGACCTACTTTTAACACAGCTTATGTAGCCTTTCTTGCTGCTTTATGCTTGAATGGCAGAATTCGCAACAAAAGGTCAATTTATGGCAGCCTTTTATTGCAAGGTTCTTTTTCTCTAGCCCAAAGTTATAATGACAAAATGCTCTGTTGAGTACAATGAGGATTGCAAAAATCAGCCCCACTTTTTATGTAAGACTTTAAACTTTATCTGTTTTAAACAGCTTTTGGTGCTAAGCTTTTTTTTTGTTTGTTTTTTTGCTTTCTTATGAAGAGAGCTTTATTATTTGCACGGAGAGCAATAGAGGAACATGTTTGAATATGAATAGAGAGGGTCAGAAATGTTGGGTTTAAGTAAAATCATAAAAAATACTTCTGAAACTCAGCAACCTATCCCCCTGCATAGAGGGAAAAGAGCCTAAACCACAGCAGCCCAGAAAAGGGAGAACTGCATGGCGAAAATGAGATGGGGACCTGTCCCCTGCCAAGGGAAGGCACAAAGTAAATCTGTTGTGATCCAACCATGCAGCAAGCCAAGATAAATACAGGAGGAAGGACACTGTGACAGTAGTTAGCCCGGAGGGCTGAGACACATGGCTGAGTTCCTACATGTCAACTCTGCTGCAAGAGCTGACTGATTCATACACTTGGCCTACAGCAGCCAGGAGGTGAAACACATTATGTTAAGCCTCAGTTGAAGAGGGTTGGATGTTCGTGCTCTCCTTGGTTCTTGTAAAGGAGTGACAGCATGACCATGAACTGATCCTGCAGTTCAGCTAATGTGGGCACCCAGCACTGCACTAAGCATCCATGTCTCCCTTTCAGAAATTACTCTAACCCCTTTCTAACAAAGCATAGCCTGCTGCAAGTAGGGGCTGTGGAGCACGTTAGCATAAACCCTTTCTGCTGCCTGCTCAGGGTAAGCATATGATGGAGAAATAGTCCCTGATACATGTGGGGACTCCTTAGAAACTACCTTCCATGTTTTGCAGGGCCTACCTTTAGCAGGGCCACACTGTTGGCAAATGTTGCTCTTGGGGAGATGTCCTAAGGCTGTACAGAGCCTTTTTCAGCTGACAGGGTAATGGCAGCCTGTGTCATGCTCTCCTAGCAGGATGCCAAGGACTATGCCCCAGGATGGGCAGAGCCTGTTTTCCTCTCTCCTCAGCTTTCTTCCAGATAGCAAAAGCAACTTTGCCAAGGTTGCTCTACAGTTTCTACTGCTGCCAGTAATCTGGGTAATCTCTTATCTCTTCTTACATTGCTGTTTATAGCCATGACAGCTGAACCCTAGACAATGTGTAATGGGTGAGTTATGTTAGACATTGTCGAGCCAACAATGATCTGGAGCCAGGGCATTGCAAGCTGTGTACTACAGCTTAAAGCACCAGGGGTGGAAATCAGCAGTGGGGAGTGATTTGAGAAATCACTGTGTCCTGGCTTCAGTTTAGTCATTCAGTGCACAGTCTACTCTTTGGGACTGATGGAGAGTTTTGCCTAGAGGCAGTTGAGTGTTACTAGTTTTGAGACACTCAGCCACAACTTCAAGCGAAAGGCTTGTTAGTCATCTTTCCTTCTATCTCATGTATCATCACGGTAATAAACCTCTCACAGCTACCGTTCAGGATGCTGGGAAGTCAGGCTCTCTCAGTTTGAGCCTTCACTATCTCTGTGTGTTCCCTGTGCTTTGTCTGTATTTGTGCTGGTTAGGACCCTGACTGAAGTGAATCTTCTACAGCATTTGGAAAAGATACAAAGAAATCATATCTTTCTTAGCTGGAGTGACTCCTGAGTTTTGGCAGGACTAAGGAACTCTTCAGTCAATATTGAAGCTGCTAATATAATCAGTTGCTCCACACAGAGCACCATATTTTGCATGTAAACATATTTGTACAGTCCCTTTCTGAGTCTTAATGACTAGCGGATCTAAAGATAAAGGTGATTTAAAAAATTCATCAGTCATGAACTGACATCCTTCTTTGTATCAAAGAAGTAGGTCCATGTTTCTGTAGCATCATGAAACCTTAACACAAGCCATCACTGTAGAATGGGTGATGGCCTTTCTTATAATAAATAGGGAACAAGAATTCTTTTAAAGACCTGATCTTAAATTGACCTGAACATCTCATGAGTCCTTTCCTGGAAAGAGCTCAGTACATTTCTGAATCAGCTGGTTGAAAGAACGATGTACTATGAAGACAAGGGTCTAGATGTATGAATGTTCTCAGATACAGACATAACCACATCCTGAATAAGGGCACCATGTTTGCAGTCATCTTATCAAGCAGCCCTCGCTGTTATTGCTCTATCAGTGACAGCAAGGCAGGAGTGTTGAAGTAGAGAGAGAGATAAGAAAAAAGGAAAAGTCTCTGAGCAGCCAGCTGGAAAGACAAATAATGGGGCTCTATGGTTGGGTGTTCTCTCTTTGTAGGAGGGTCTCCCCATCATATTGTCCCATAATAATAAAAGTTTTATCAAGAACTGTCTTGGGGGAATTTGTGCTTCATTCCTTCTCACCATGCTTTTGGGAGAACAGTTTGACCAGGGTGGGTATTGCAGGCCTGCTGGTTGTTAATCTGATTATTTTTGGGTATCTCATTGCAAGAGAAAGAGGAAGAGAAAGGGTGGGCATGAGTCTCACCCCAGAGGTACTTGCTCCCCTTTGGAACACACCTAAAGAAAAGTATAAGGTTGGCAGGTTCAAGGCCATAAGAATAGCAGCATGGGAACAACAGTAGTGAGAACAATTGACAACAGAGAAACAGCCACTCCAAAAGTGCTGGGAAACATTCCTGCGGCTTCTTAGGAGAAAGGGTACAAAGCTGCAGGTGCAAGGCAGGCTGTGGAATGGCAGCCAGAAGGCCCTGAGGATGACATGTGCTAAGGCACCTTCAGCACTGCCACAATGAGGGGGCTGGCAGCCCAGAATGGAGCCCACAGCATCGAGGGTTCTGAGCAGGACATTGATTAGAGAGACTGAAATGTGTGAAGAAGTCAATCCTGAAAATGCTGTCTTTGACTTAGGTATTTATCTGAAAGCTCAGATCAGGTGTCAGCTTGGGACATGCAGCTGTGTGGCTGCAGAACTGATGATCCACAGTTCACCCCACAGACCTCTATCCAGACACGCCAGGAACCAGCTGGGACAGACCATGACTTCCAGCCCACACACTCACGTCTTCTTCCCATGAAATCCAAAGAGTGGAAGAGAATGGATGGTTACTACACACTTGGTGTCCCCATAGCACAGTGAGGATTTGGCAAGGGCAATCATCCAGGCTGGGGATTTGCAGAGCACTCCCATATACCACCATAATCCTCCCCTTGGCTGGAGATTACCTGGTAGCTCTTTTTTGTTTGGGTTTTTTTTTTTTTTCTTCCTGAATATACCTGGAACAGGTAATTCCTTCTTTTGTATAAAAACCTGCTAATTCAAGCATTTGCCCAGAAATGGCAAAACCTGGGTTTCACCCTCAGCCTGGGAGATTTCAGTGCCTCTGCTTCTCTTTCCACTTCTGCTTCTTCACAGGTTTCCTCAAAGTCAATGAGAAGGGAAATGTTCTGCACATCCACATCCCTAACTGTCACTGGTCTATCTTGATCTTTCTTTGTGCAGGGTTCAGCTCCAACAAAAAGGTTAAGAGTCTGCCTTGTTGTTGGGGTGGTCCCAAAGTTGGCAGCTTTGGACTTTCCAATATAGTCTTCACTCTTCATTAGCAAATTTTTCGAGACAAAGCTCAGATTTTTTGTGATGTATCTATAAATGAGCTAGAATACCACTGCCAAGCACCTTGTTATTATCTTGTCACTCCCATTAATTACCTAATTAAAGCCAGTTGTACTATGTTAATGATAAACCTCAGCCTGATTTCTGAGGAAAACAGAAAATTTGTTTAGTTTTCCTAGCTCTGGTGTCATTTAAGCCTCATGTCATTCTCATTATAATGGGATTTTCATTACTTAATCCATTATTTACTGCAGGGAGAATCTGAAATGCACAGAATATATTTACAATGCGAAAAGGCTACTTGAGTACTGGTCTTTCAACCAGTGGTTTTGTTCAAGGAATTGCTTTACAAGCCTGTCTTGTGACTACTTTTAAAAATAATACTATTTAAAATAGATATTTAAAGGATGAGTAACAAGTCTTGGCTTTGCAAATGCAGACATTAGATCACATTGACCCCCTGCCTCCTGGGAACAAATTCCCTCTTACTTCCAAGCCATCAGATAATGTGTGTTGAGTAAAGCAAGCTTAGGTCAGAGAGCTGCTCACATACGCTGCTAATTGGTGAACTCCTCATTTAGTGTTTAAAGAGATCTGGCACCTTGTAATGTTTCAGCCTCACTCCCCAGAGGACTCCTTCATCCTGTTGAGCTTGCTCTTTACTATTTCTCATTTCAAATAGCAATGTTTTCTCCACAGAATTCTTGGTATCTGCAATCCAAGGTGTTTTTTCTGTTTCATTCAGAACATGGTACCTTGACAAGCTCTGTGTTTTCCCGTCTCTGTGATGGGTTCAGTGGTGACTCAGAGTGACACGCAGTGAACAGTCAGCGCCGCTCCCCACAGTGTCTGGCCATTCTGAGAACTCCCTCACCACCCATACATCTTTGTGGTTTGAGAGGTCTGACAAGTCTGCCAACAAAAGTGGAAAGTTCAGGGAAGCCCAGCTCTGCTTTGACATCATCCGTTGGTTTAAAATGCCAAAGCACAGAGAAATCAAACCCACAAAGACAGGGGAACTGCAACACAACTGTTGTCAAGGTAAATCAAAAACATGGGGTTTGCTAGCTCAGTTTTTCCTTACAGTTTATCCCAACGTATATTCATGAGGATTCTGGAGAGGAAATGGCACAAGAATTCCCTTTCTTGTGTGTACCCAGTGAACGGGCCACCAAGAGCCATGTCTCTTGCTCTCAGGAGGAGACACATCTGTCTCTTGGGCATCCAAGAGAGATGGAAAGTGCAGGAACAATGTCAAGCTCTCTGTCAAGTGGGTCCTCAGGGAACAGACAAGCAGAAGTCTTTTAACAGTCTTAATGAGCATGCTTCCTCACAGCCACTGCCTCCTGGCATCTATGGTTAAATCTGTGGATGCTTGATATGCTCAGCAAGAGTTATACAGTCTCATTTCTCAAAAAAACACTAAAAAAGTCCCTTATCTTCAAGGCATCACATAGTTTCCAGTCTACTTTTCTCCCTACTTGAATATCAGCTCAATAGTTTTTTTTTTGGTCAGGTGCTTAGTGCCCCTGAATGTCACAGCTATAAAAAGTGTTATGAAGCACCATGGTGGTTCAGTGTTTGGAAAGAGACAGATGCCTGGAGTTGAAACACACCATTTGAGACAGTCGCCTGAAACACAGTGCAAAGGCAGTCAGCTGTTGTCCTTATATAAAAGGAATAGGAGAGAACAGACTAAATCATATCTGGTCTTTGTCTTCAAATCCAGCCATTCATGATGCCTTCTTTTTACTCAAAATGCCTTGAGATCTTGCTATCTGTGCTGTTTCTCCAAGGAAAATCTCCTTAATTTTACCTCCCTTAAAAATTAATATCATAAAGAGGAACACACTTTGCTGTACTGGGTTGCAGTACACCAGGAGACAAAATGACCTCCAAGTCCATATCCTTGACCAAATTTGCAGTATCTTGGCATGGATGTATTTAAAACCTCTAAAAGGTATCTACACCAAGTGATAAATGGGCTGGAGCAGCAGTGCCAGAAAGACACCTCTCTGTGCTGAAGAGTCATCACTCTGCAGGGAGCTGGTACTGTGCAGCTTGTAGTGTGGGAACATTAATAACTGCACAATGGTACATCTCAAGTCATTACCTGTACGTGCATTTGGTATCCTAAAGCTGCTGCCCCTTCCTAAAGATGAAGAAGGGATGACTTCTCTCCAGCCATGGAAATCACACAAGGAACAGTCCCAGGTCACGTGCTGAATGCCTGGATGTCCCCATCTGGCCAGGTTTTAAAGAGGCTGGAGCTTAGTGGTATTAGGGACAGGACCCACAACCACACCTCTTTGGCTGAGGATGACATGAAATGAAGCATGGAAGCAGGAGAAAGAGGAAAGCAAATGCCAATGTGGGAATAACCCTTCACCAACTCCTTCCTCACCCAAATTACAACACCAAGGGGATTTCTGGTAGAAAACAAATCACTTGCAGTGAGGAGGCTGAAAATGTAAATTGAGGCAGGAGGGAATGGGGAAAACCAGGATGGCACAGTCATAGTCAGATATAGGCCAGCATACAGAAGTGTCTCTGCTGCCCAGGCTGGACACAGTGGTCAGCAAATTCTCAGGAACAAGAGGACAGGGCTAAGAGTTCAAGATTGATTTGAATCTCAGCCAAGTTTTTGTGGCAGAGATCATGGAAACATCATTTTATGCTCCAAGTGAACTAGAGAGAACTGAGATGTTTGTATGTGATCATGCCAAATGTTCTGGACAGGACAAGAACACCCCCAGTGCCAGCAGGATGAGGAAACCCAGCAGTGAAGAGATGTTAAAATGCTCCACACCAGCCCCTGTGGAAGTGAACTGGTATTTGGTGCAGTAAAATGCAATCAAATATTAATCCAAATGGAACTTGGGTTTCTTTTTGTAGGGCCTGATCTCATACTGCTTAATAGAGAAAAGGGAGGTAAAGAAAAAAAAAAGAAATAGTGTTTGATTTCCTGATTAAAACTGAGCTCCATTTTTTTGAGAGAAAATTTTGTCTCTACGACTCACAAGCTGCAAGTCATGAAAAAAAAATTAATCACAAAGGAAGGGAAACACAAAAACAAAACCCAAAAACCCAGAAGTTCTTCAGCTCTGTGGGGCTGGGGAAATGACTGTGTATCTTGTGGTGTACTTGGCTTTATGCAAGTGGTTTTCCTCCTGCATTTTCATCTCAGTAAAATTAGAGGTTGGAGTGTGGGGGACATGAGCTCGGCTTTTGATTCTCCACAACTTCCTGTGAGGCACAGGATGAATTTTCAAATCTCTCTGGGTCTCACCTGTAAAACAGTAATAACATTCTTTGCCTATTTAAATTACTTATTCTTCCTATGAATTTCTACTCGGCTTAGAGTAACAGGGCCCTCCTGTATCGTTAGAATCTCTAGCTGCCACTGTGCTATGAATAATAATGTTTATTAGTCATAATAAACATATCAGTGCTGTCAGAGCATGTGCATGGAGCAAGTAGAGCAGTGTCTGACAATCATATCCTACTATGTAAGGCTTGGGGTGGAAAATAAGACTCATTTTGCAGGCAATATAAAATCCATGGATGGCCAAAGTCTTACTGCAGGCAATGCTGGAGGAAAAGAGAAAAGGTCGTGTTTGTTCTAAAAAATAATGCAAGAATATCACGGTGTCCATCTCTAAAGTCCCAAGATAGCTCCCCACATTTCCAGACTGCAGAAGTGAGGGATCCAAGTAGGATGTCTCCAATCCAATATATATATATAACAGAAAACTCTAACTTATCTATTGAAACTACCTAGTTCTATTCCTTAAATCTGCCCCCCACTTCTCTCCTCATCTTCCTCCTTCATCCAAGCCTCTATTTTGGTGAAGAGGCAATGAAGGGTAGAATTCAAGTCATTTTATCTGATGATCTCAGTTACTGGTCCCTCCACCTGTGTGCCAGCAAGGGACAGACCAGTCTTATTTCTGACTCACCATACTGAGAGAAAGGTGGGATGGCAGCCCAACCTCATACTTTGCATGCTCAAGAAGCTGATCTTATGGTAAGGCACAACTCAAAGTGGGTCAGGTTACCTCAAATTAGACCTCGCTTGCCAGAGTGATGTAAAAAACAGAGATCATTCCAAAAGCAGCTGAGGTAGGATCCACCCTTGCCCAAAATCATTGCTGCTGTTGACAGCAGGGAGGTCAGCTCAGATTTTGGATTATTTATATTAAAACAAGATCCATAAAGCCTTTGATGCTCCTGGAGTTACTTGAGAATCCAGCTGGTGTAATGGAGGTTAGAACCTGTTTCTAGGTCCTTTGGTTACATCTCATTGCTTGATCTATGCTGGAGATACTTGCTGCAGGGTTAGTCATCCTTGTGTCCTCAATAGACCTCGCAGCACTTTCTATTACTCAGAAATACCTGCTGGGAGGAATTGTCTGGTGAACTGCAGGACTGGAAGAAAAAAGAAGGAAATTCTGTACATTGAGAAAGAATCTAACCAACACAAACTCTGTAAAAATGGTGTGCAATGGGGAAACAGTCTCTGTCCTTGCTTGATTGCCTGTGGGTAGTTACAGTGGCTGATTTATTCTCCCCTGGAGCACTCCCCTGGTCCCTTGCTCTGGTGTAATCCATCCCTGGCCACTCCTGCCAGCCCCACCATCTGGAAGCCAGACAGGCCACTGCCACCCTGCACCTACCAACACCAACCTTTGACTGTCAGTGACAGCATCTTCTCGACACTGCAGCCCAAGCCAGGAATCACTGGTCTGAACTACAGAAAGAGCATAATTGTCCATTTTCATATTAAATTCAAGTATGAATTGTTTGTTGTTTTAAATGCTGAAAGGTGCTGGGCACTCAAAACCCACTGTAGGATCTGAAGACCCAGCTCTCTTCTGTTCTTTCACAAATTCGAGCTTCAGAGGTGTCCCGGTATGTGAACTCAGTCAACATGTCACGTCTGACTGCCTTTATAATTTTCTCACTGTGGCACTGCCAATACCTTTGTGCTTTTCAATCACTCCCTGTTTGTTTTGAAACAAAACAAACATTATTTGTAGTGTGTCTGCTTAAAGCAATTCCCTGAACTGTTCATAGTGTGGGCATCACCCATACCAGGAAAATGTGTGTTTCCAAGTAAAAACCAACTGTGCACCCTACCTTCGTAAACTTCCCATGCTCAACCTGTGCCCAGCTCCTCCATTACACCAGAGGACAGTGACAATGTGTTCACTGCTGTGTTCCTAGTGCTGACAGACAGCAACAACCACAAAAAAACAAAATAGCACTTTTCCCTAACGCATGTCCTTGCAGAGAACAGTCTGGAATTTCCAGCAGTGGCCACATCACACTAGGCTCTTGGTATACCTTGCTAATTTTCCAGAACCAGCATTTCTGCAAGGCAGGAAATACTGTTTGGTGCAGGCAGGAGAACAGCAAGAAAAACAAAGCCTTGCCCTAAGCCACCATTTCAAATCAGTGGTGGAAACTAACAAATGCCAGGAGATTCCCAGTCCCTTGTTTCAGCCACGAGGCAAATCCTGTTTTTGCAGTGACATCAGTAGTTCACTAACACTTATTGACTGTAGCATCCAATTCATTTTTACAAGCTTTGTGGCACTATGGTTTGCCAAGGAATCCAGAGTGAACAATAATTTTCATTTGAACCATTTTTCAGCTGTGGATATTAAAGACATAGGGGAATGGAAATAATCCCACATGGAGCATCTGTCATTTTTCCACCTTTTTCATTGTCTTTGATGTGGGAGCTACACCACTGTGCCCTCCATGTCACTACATCATCTAATACACTGTTTAAAGGGTTGCTGAAATGTCTATACTAAAGAGTGAAAACATATCAGCTTATGTTTTATTTAGACTGAGAGCACAAATGTTTACCCTGCACTGCCTTTGGGACAAGTGGCCATGCCCAGGACCAAAGCTGCCACCCAAACCTTCACTGATCCTGACATGTCACCCCTGACATACAGGTTTGGAGATGCTATTTCCCAAATGCAAATGTCAAAAGGGTGGAACTCATTAAAAAATCAGCCCCCTGCTTTTGTTGACTGTATGAAACAGCTGTGAATGTGTTTAGAAGCAGGCCAGATCCCTTACAGCAGGCTGTAAAACAGAAAATCTGGGGTAGGGAGGAAACAATTTTAAAAGAGGTGAAGAGGACTGAGACAGGGAGAGGGGCCCTGCCAGATGTGCCAGTGGCTGTGTGTCAATGTGGTATCACCATGAGATGAACTCTCTTCCTACAGCAGCTTTATTTGAGGATTAGCTCTGGAACAGCATCATCTGTTCTCAGTCCTTTCCAGCCTCACTTAGCTGCCATTTGGCTCCTTCTCTCTCCATGCTAAGGGCATCTGGGAGCCACGCAGATGGAGAGGGAGTACTGACACTGGCACCTCCTTGTAGACCATGTCACAGGGGCAGCCAAGGCCTGACAGCACACATCAGCAGCCTGGCAGAACATGGGCCTCTTCCTCTCAGTTCTGCACCACCAGGTCCCAAGAAAACACCAGACATCCCTGACACTCTTCTAAATAGCATGGAAGGAGGGTCTGTTCCTAAGGCATTTCCAGATCCCAGCTTTCCAATCAAATGAATAACAAGCTTGAAGCACTGGGTTAGCCCCCCTCCTCTTGGAAGCATCATCCCACTTGGCCAGCAAAATGGGAGGACACAATAAGATCTATTCTGGATGATCTGTGTGACAATATTAAGATTTCTTATTTATTTTTTCTTTTTCTCTTCCTTTTTTTTTTTTTTGGCTGTTGTTGTTTTCCTTTTTAGTTTGGTGCTGGATGAGATTGCTTCTGGGATGCTTCTGTAGTTTTTGGCTCTGGCTAAATAGCAGGAGAGCTCCCAATAGCAGGAGTCATATGACCATGCTCTTGTGCATTTGTGAATGAAAAATCATGTGTCTTCATAAATCACAGGAATATAAAGACCAGATGTGATATTCAAAGCTCACACATATTCACATGAGAATGGGCCAATGCTAGCAAAGAAATATGAAAGGAGAATTATCTGTGCTATGTGTTTTACTTTGCTTTAATACCAAATGTAATTGGAGAAGGGAAAAAAATACAAATAGAAGAGAATGTCAAGAATAATGAAAAAAAAAGTGTGTTCCAGGCTCAGAAAAATTATTTTGACATCAGCTTTCACATTTTTTTATTATCACCCCTTTGGGCAAAGTCATTCTAAAGAACAAACAGAAAATCATACCTCAGACTAAGATACAGAACCTACCTCTCTTAGCAGACTGGATGTGACAGCAGAAATAAGACCCCAGGACCCAGGCATGACGGAAAATAAAAACATTATTTTAAATTATTTTAGTAAGTGGGGAAGTGAGGAGTGAACCCTCTATTATTAAGAAGGTGATTGCCTTACCTTTACCTTACCCTAAGTTTTTCCCAGTTTTAATACAGGCAGATGAACCACCACATCCTGAATGTAATAAGCATCTGCCAGGATTTGCTCTAGAACTTACTAGGGCTGTCCCTAAAGAGACCTGATTTGTCCTTGAGTGTGTCTGTCCTCTGTGGATGCTGGAGAGCCACCCACAGTTGTTCAGAGTGTTCTCCTGTGTCTGGAGCTGTGTGTGCTACTTCTCATCTTCACATGGGGTACCTACCTACCACACTACAGCAAAGATTAGTTGGATTTCCCCTTGTAGCAGCTCTTTGGGGACAACAGGGCACAGCTGGCCTTCCTTGCTCTTTTCCATTAATTCTTTCTGTTTTATAGGGTTTTTATGTTTTTTCAGCCTTCTCCAGTATATCATTGTCATGGAAGTTGTTTTACTCACCTTTGAGTTGTAATACATGAATGCACATCCAACCAAGACCTTTGGACCATTGAATGAGACCATTCTTCTGCCCTATGGGGCTCCTTCTTTTCCCTTGGGATTTGCTTTCTGACTACTTTTGGAGCTATGACTCTGGCCTATATAAATTAAGGTTGCTCCCATGTATTTTTACAGAGGAAAAAAAATTAAGGGACAAAAACATGGAATAGTTTGGGTTGGAAGGGACCTCAAAGATCATCTAGTTCCAACTCCCCCAAACATGAGCAGAGACAACTTCCACTAGACCAGGTTGCTCCAAGCCCCATCCAACCTGGCCTTGAACACTGCCAGTATCAAGTATTGACAGCTTCTCTGGATAACCTGGACCAGTGCCTCACCTCTCTCACAGTAAAGAATTTCTTACTAATATCTAATCTCGACCTACGCTCTTTGGCAGTTTAAAGCCATTCCCTCTTGTCCTATGCCTTTGTTAAAATGTCCCTCTCCAGCCCTCTTGTAGCCCCTTTACATATTGGAAGATGCTCTAAGGTTTCCATGGAGCCTTCACTTCTCCAGGCTGAACAACCACAACTCTCTCAGCCTGTCTTCATATGAGAGGAGCTCAAGCCCACTGATCATCTTCATGACCCTCATCTGAAGTCATTGCAACAGGTCCATGTCCTTCTTGTGCTGAGAGACACAGAGCTGGATGCACAATACTAGGTGGGATCTCATGATGCCATCACCTTATGAGGTCCCATCAGCTATTAAATTTGAGAAAAATGTGCTCCAGGGGCTGCTGAGCTGGCTTGTCTCTTGGAAGAACTGTTTCCACATCCTGTTCAGACTTTCCTCATGACCCTTAGTGAGCTATTTAGGACCTGATCCTCCAGGCTCTTAAAACTGGCCTGGAGCATAGGATGTGTCTGATGCCTTGCAGAAATACCAGCTGGATGTGCAGCCTGGCATTTAGCAGGGATTCAGCAGAGATTGGTTTATCTTGCTGCAAATAAATAAGGGTAATTGTGAACTATGGTTTATGATTACTTTAAACCAGAGATTTCTGTTGTATCTCTACAATACTGCTGCCACTTTTTAATTGTAGTGAACATACACACATCGTGTTGCTGTGGATATATCAAGGGACACATGCATTGAAAACTGGGATGCAATGAGGGGATTCACTTAGCACCAACCAAAAAGGGAGAAATATCCTTCATGTCTGGAAATAAGCTATTGCTACACCACAAAGCAAATCTGCACTCATTTGGCATAAAGAGTACTGGGGAGCAGGGTCAAATACTGGAACATCAACACTGTGAAGGCTTTGGAGTGGTTTTGGCCATGACTCTGGCTCAGGGTAACCAGCAGTCTCCTTAGCAAAGGTTCAGGAGTTAGCCTGGACCAAAGACTAACGGTAATAGTAGGAAGTTTGCAAACTTGTTTAGAAGCAAAGCTAAAAGTAGAGAGATGGCCAGAAGATGCCAGCTGGACCCAAGGGTGGGCACTGGTACCAGTTCCTCAGCACAGGTGTAGCCAGGAGAGCCCAACAGGCCCCACAGCCATCAGCAGCTTGGCACTCACCACTGCTATTCATCAGCTACTTGGCCCTGTTCTGGGCTGTAATTTTTTTATGCCCTAAAGAGCAGCTGGCACCGCCACAGAGCCAACAGGTTTCTGCTCCACCAAATTTCTGTTAAGGTGCAAAGGAGATGTATCTGGGCCAAGGATGGAGGATGAGACACAGAAGGATATCACAAAGCTCTGAATGCTCAAAGTGTAAGCATATTTCAGGTGAATAAAAAGTGATGGTGCACAAGCTGTGGGCAAAACCATGTAAACACAGCCCATTTAACGTAACAAGGAAGAATATTAAATAATCTCAGTAAGTCTTTTTGCCAAGCCCATCAAAGTGACCGGGCCCTGCACAGACTGAAGGAGTAAAAGATAAGAGAGTTTTGAATCCATCTCATGACATGAGCTTGACCAGATCAAGCTAGCTTTGCACATGAGTAGAAGAAAATCTCTGTGGAATCTGATGAGGTTGAGACATGTACTTGATGTCTAGAGAGGCTTTTCTGGTCTCACCCCACGTCACACCTCATGATGAAGTTAAAAATTGTGTTTCTAGGTCCTCTCCCTACCCTTTACTCCACTCCCTGTGCCCCCCCTTTATCACTGTTACATCCCTCCCCTAAAAACAGCAATACACTTGAATTCTCATAAATGAAGCCTAATATTTTGACTTAGATTACAATGTATTTCATAAAGAGAGCTAATTTTTGCCTTATTTTCCAGTGGACATATTGCTGAGGTGTATCTTTTAGACACACCTCTGGGTACATGGAATCTATGTAATAATCTGTGTAATAGAGGAGTTCTGAACTCACAGCTCTGCCCAAGCATGGCCAGAAATCTTCAGAATGAGGCCTCTGATCTGCATTTTGATGATTGCCCAGGGAAAATTGAATGGACTTTGAAACATTTGTCAAGGCTCACAGTAAAGATTCAAGGGAAAGGATGATTCACAGCAAGAATAAATTTTCCTAAGCAAATCAACTCTTCCACCAAGAGACACATTTTGGGAACATGGGCATGAAGTTTGAACAAAATACCTTGTTAAAAACAGTTATGAAAGACCCCATCTAGTGCTTGAAATATCTGGCCTTGCTGCTCTTTCACCAGCTGTATCAGGTGCAGGTGGATGTTTTGCTTGGTTAAATCAACATGATTGTCTTTGTAATGCTGGCCTCCATGGAAAGAAACTCAACAGGCCCACAACAGAGCCGAACTTTCGTGAGCTGCAGCAAAGTGACACTCAGGTATGAAGGGGGACAGGGAAATGGAAAAATATTAATTTGAGGATAAAAAAAGTCATTATAAGCTCTTGTGGCTATATCATTAGTTTGAGCCCTGTTTGGGGTTTGTCACTGTTAACTTGAGTCCTGATTTCCCTGTGTAGAAATATGATCCAGAAGAGAAATTCTGGTTTTGAAGTTCAATCCCATGGGTAATGCATGAACTTTTCAACTCAGCACTGGTTTTCAAACACTAGCTGCAAGTTTGCAGTTTTTCATCAGAACCAAAAGAAAAAAGCAGAACATAATTTGCACAAAAAGTGTATTAAGGCTGTCACAGTAGAGCACACTAGGATGGAGCTCCTTAGCCCCACACTCACAATGTGAATGATATTCGCATTACATTAATAATGAAGGGAAATGAAGAAATAGGGGGAAAAAATCTCTGCATCCGTGTGTAACTGTGCTGTATTTTATAGATGAATGATGATGCTTAATGGCTTAGAATAAAGCAAGGAGCTCAGGGTCTCCATTGAATGTCACCATTTAGGGCTGTAGTGCTATATTTTTTATATAATTTGAATCTGTGAAGGTCTAATTCACCTATGTTTCAGCCCCTGAAGTGAGGAGGAGTGTGAGTGGGGTCACAGACAAAGAGCAAGTCAATGAATTTAAAAGAAAAATAGCATCAGCAGATCAGAACATGGGGTTAGTCTAAGATCCTCATGAACGGTTCCTCTCTCTGCAGCATTCAGGCTCAATGGATTCATAGATGTAAACTGCTTTGAGATTTCAATGGGAGAGGAAAGCAGGTGTCAAACATTGTTATTTACACTAAGTAATTGCACAAAGAAAATCCCAGAATCAGATCTTTGTTCTACATTCACAAATGTATTCCCTTAATGATTTCTTTTCAAGCGTTTCGAACTATAAATAGGTCTGTGAGTTTAAGAGCTGGAAATAAGCCACCAGCAATTGTGACTGGGTATTGTGAGAAGGTTTATTAATTTTGTGTTGGGGGAAGGTGCTAGGCTAAATCAGAATGGAGCAGACATGCTGAAACCAGCCTATGCCTGTTGGGAAGGAGACCATGGGCTAGGATCCACTGAGGAGAGGGGGCAAGGAATGAAGGGAATAGGGAACAAAAGCAACACATAATATTTGGGACTAATAGGATACTACATGTTAAGGTTTTTGAAAATAAGCAGAGATAACAATGAAAAGTCCTTGACTAGCTAAAAATAGTTATAGATTATGTAAACAAAGGAAAAACACAAGCACATAGATGTATGCTGTAGAAATTTCTTGATGCAAGTGGCAAGGGATTCTGTTTCTCACGGCTAAAAAAATGTTTCACCACCAGACACTGTCTTTGCAACAATGGGCCAGTGTGGCCAAGCAGGAGCATCATGTAAGAAGTGAGTGGCTGTGATGGAAATCAGGGGAAGAGGGTCTGCTGAAGGATCTTTTCCCTCCCCAACAGTTTGTGAGTGCTGTGCTTGGCTTGTCAACTCCACAGACTCCAGATACTAAACTCAGGACATATCTGCTGGAGATCAGCTGGAGAAGCCAGAACTTGGAAGGAACACAGCAGAATCCTGCAGCATGCAGCACACTACTCATGGTTCTCCTAGGAGTGGAAGCCAGGCTTTAGGCTTTGGATCATTTTACCCCTATTTGACAAAAGCTTTGTAGCTCCTCAAGGTCACAGTTTTGGTGCTACTCACTGTGAATTTAGTAGAGACTAATCAGCCTTTCCCTATGCAGGGAAATGTTTATTCTCGTGTTACTAACTCACAGAACGAAGGACTTTTCTTTAATGAACTGTGCTAGCAAAAAGAACTCTAATAATCTCTAGCATCTCGGATGCATACATTTCTCTGGCCAAAAACTGTCTGAAACAGACTTCAAAACCATCCTCTTCCAGCATTGCTCACAACAGTGGAGGGCTGAGGTCTACAAAAATATCCCGGACTCCACACCCAGTGTGACTCCTATTGAAGACACCAAAGTAGGTTTAGTGATGCCAGCAGGAGCCCCTCTGTTCTAGCCTTTGGTTCATCATCCACCTTCTGTCTTTCAAAAGTATTTTTAATGAAATTTGCACTTAACTCTCAGCTACATGATAGGGTTCTCTGTGCATTGCATTGGGATTCTGTCTTTCAGTGGGACAATCAAGTTTGTTGCTTGTGCTAAGAGATAAGGTTCCAAGGAGGCAGGCAGAGGTTGTGGGAATTAGATAGCAGTGGGACAGAACAAGTGAAAGAGTTTTTTTTCCCAGTTTATTTTTTCTCTTCCCTTCTGGCAATGATCAGTTAATAAGATACAGACCAGGCTCCTGAGTTATTTTAATCTGGGTAGGTCAGAGTTGCTTTTTTAGCCTTTAGATACAGAGAACCTGCCCTTATAACCTCATGCAGTGAGTCCACAGCAGAGGTGAGGATGTCACTGAGCATCCTGCTCCTGCACAGCCAGTCTGTTCCCAGTCCCACTGTGGTCTTGTCCCACAGCACACAGCCAAACTAACCTGAGGCTGGGTTTGGGGGTGACAAAGCAGTGCAGAGGGCAACCTCACTTCATCACATCATCTTAGTGTACAAAATGTATAGAAGCTGTAGTCCTGTCCTCTCTCAGGGGCTTCCCCAAGTGCTGCTGTCCCCTACTAGAGCTGAGGTCTGCAGAGACACAGGAGCCAGGCAAGCTGTGAGACAGGAAAGAGGCAGAGGAGGGATCCTCTGCTGCAGGCTGGGAAAGGATTGCAAGGGGAGATCCACTCTGGGCACCTGGCTGCTGGGGATGGTGCTCCGTGGGCACACATGAGAGACTGGCAGTGGAGGCAGATGTTGTGTGAGGAGCAGCTGCCATCCCCTCTCGCCGAGCTGACGTGTTTGCACACACGGGCTGGTTATCCCTCTCACAGTCCCCGTGGGAGGCAGGTTTGGCTGAAAACCACTTCTCACTGCTGAGTCACCCCTTGCTGCTGATACACTCCTGGATCCCTGGCCCCTTTGAGGATGGTGAAACAAACGTTCCAGAAGAGCTTTTGAAAGGTAGAGTGGAAGTGAAGAAATCCGTCTGAGTTCTTCTCGGAATGGGAAAGGCAAAGTGGCGGGGGAGGAAAAAGGTAAAGCCATTGAACTTCACAAATGTGGGCGGTTCCTTCTTTGGATCTAGTTTATGAATCACCAGTGTCTAGTCTCATTTGCTGAGAAGTTGAAGACCACCAGCTTAAGATTCTCAGATATGCAAGTACCTTGGAAAATCAGGCCAATCACATCAAAATTGCTGTGGATGTATGGAAACATGGGCTCTGCACATTACATTAGAACCCCGTTGTCAATAGACACAGACTTACACTTACTAAAAAGAAAATGCCTATGCTTTTACAATCATCAGGATTATATTGTAGATTCAGAGCTTCACTGCTATTGGAAAGAGCATAGAAAGTGAAATATAGCGTAGATTCCACTGGGTAACACATTCCTTAACGGCATTTTTAAAGCATTTCACATTGGCAATAAAATACAGAGAGAGGGAGAAAAGAGCATAGCCTTCACTGAACATGGAAGATGAAAAAAATAATAATCACAAGAGCTTTTCACTGATGTGGGCTGTGGCATCATGCTATCTGCTGCTCAGAGCTGACATTGTTTCCAAAATACACACAGCACAAATCCAGCAGCACAAAACTTGAATAACTAGTCATGATCGCCTGGACTTAAATAGGTTGCCAACTCCCTATTGAAAGAGACACCAGAAATAACTAAATCTGGACCACTGGAATATTCCATTTGTCCCTCAAATAAACAACCTCTGTAGTAACATGTGATTTCCAACAGTTTCCCACTGAAGCTACAGAGGTCTTTTCATGGTGTCCAGTGATATATGACACTGTTGATCCCATTTTCAGGATGAATAGGGGGTATTTATTTGTTGTTACCCCTTGAGAGAAGGATGTGATTTATCACAAAAGAATGGTGAATTTCACAGGAGGGTACCAGGCTCTGTTCAGCTGTGATAGAAAGGTCAGTACTGAGCAGGCAGTATTTTTTGTACAGCCCTGGAAATGTTTTAGGACGGTATTACAGCAAGGTGAAATTCAGACACCATTGAAATTGATTCCAAAACTCCTGTTGACCTCACCAGAGCCAAGATTTCCTCAAAAGAATTCCTATGAATATTTTAAGACCCTGGAGCTTTAATAGCAATGTTTTCTCCATGGAACTAGAAATAGAGAGGAATAAAAGGGAAGGCACATGGGAGAAAGAGGAATCAAATCTTCCTTCCCCTATCTCTTTCATGGGAAGATGCTCCTGATTACCCTCAGAAGTCCACATCTCTCTGCTCTCCTCTTCATCTGTTCCTACAGGTCTCATTCCTTCAAAGCAAAGGAGTCCATGGGCAGCCTGAGCCTTGTAATCTCCACTGCTGGCACTTCTTGCTCTGTGGGACCAGCCAACAGCTTAACAGCATCCTGCTTTCTTGTTCACCTTTATACTTAGTCATAAAAGGTTGACAAGACAGAAATGTGATGGCTTCACTGCACCCATAAGTGAAGAAAAAGACAATGACTTCTTTCAAGTGAGTCTTACTGAAGGTCCAGCTTACAAATGGGCTAAAGTGCGGCTTTAGCTGAGGTAACCAAGACTCATCACCAAATCCCTCAGTGTGTTGTAGGGTCAGTGCTGAAGAGGGAAGAAACCTGACAAGCTGTATCTATGGCAGTCTGTTTCTCATTAATATCTTACCTTAAATTACAAATAATCAGAGCTTGACTTAGTCCTCAAACAGGAAACTTCTTTCTCCTTTTCAAAATGTTATTGATTACAAACTGTGATTAGATGGCCTTGCTACCTATAGAATTGTCAAGGTCTCTGATTTGATTCCAGAGTCAACCTACAGCCAAGCTGTCCACAGCCAAACCGTATGTGAAATAAAAATAATTTTCTTATTTTGGAGAAAATTTCAGTCACATGAGTAACAGTGCTTTGAGAGAATCTGGTGGCTGGAGTTTCAGAGCATGTTTTGCCAAGGTGCTTGCAGCAGTACACCTTGCCTCTCCTTTCTTTTTATTTTTTTTTTATCTTTTTTTTTTTTTTCAGGAAGTCATCATTCCCCCAGCCTGGGGAAGGAGGGAGTGCTGCATTCATAAGACCAGCAAAGAGAGCCCTGCTCTGAGAGAGCTCCTGCAGACACATTGCAGCAGGTGAGCAGCAGCACTGTCTGTTACTGTGAGCAGATTCCACCAGCCAGCTGATGGTGATTTCCTGCTTCTGGGACAGGCTGGAGCAATTGGTTTGTAATCCAATTGAATTTTGGCCAGAACACAGCCTGGGAGACTCACTGCTGAACCATTTCACTTTGACAGCTGGCAATGATTTGTGGACCAGAGGAGCCCTGCTGAGCTCTCTGCTCAGAGGTGGCTGCAACCTTTCACAGAGCTTGTCAATGTGAGACACTTGCTCCTGCCTCCCAGCTCCCACCTGGGGATAAAACCCTCAGTGTCTCTCAAGACAGAAACTCTCCTATTACTTGTAAAATGCAGGAGCCCCCGGCATATAAACTATACCTTTTTCTTTTTTCTTTCTCTATTTTGGCCATTGCAGAAAATAATTTTATAAAAGTAATCTTTAGTTTTAAGGACTACATTATGTTCAGGGTCTTAATGCAGATTAAGGCATGGACATCAAATCAATTAAATAATGCAGTGTCATATCCACAAAATCCTCATTATCAGATTTCATATACAATATGCTGTTATCACAATAGTCAGTTCCTCCTCCCAGCATTTGTGAGTGGGAGACTTGCCTTTAGCACCAATAGAAAGTGCACTGAATACCAAAGAAATAAAATAGTAACCTGGCAAAATATGGCTCAGGCATTACATAGACTGCAATGGTATAAAGACCTGCATCTTGAAAAATTAATGTTCCAAAAGCTCTGTTTTATTGCGATGTCAGAGGGACAAGCTGCCACAGTGTTTCAAAGAGCTTATGCTGCAGCAGCTGTGCATGTACTGTGCTCTCTGTGTTTGGTCCATGTGGGAGCAGAGGACCAGGTTTCACAACACAGACACAAACCATTGTTCCTCCTTGGCACACTCAGCTTCTTGCCTGTGATGGAGCTGTGGGATGGAGAAGGAAAGCAAGCCCAATGAATGATCACAGTGGGAGAGAAATAACAAAACCTGAAGCATATTTCCTATTTGGTACCGCTATCTCAGATTGCATTGGCAATCAATGAGTGATTAATGCAAGGGATTATTATTGTGCTCCTTTTAAAATTACTTCATCTAGCTGCATTAAAGTAAATTCATAAATAAAAATGAGGGAATGGATTATATCTATTGTGCTAGCCCTGATAAATATTTTAAATGCAGTGCTTGCCATCTTTGCATTTACTTTATTACTTGGAAAGCTCAGTACCTTTAAGAGTAAAGTTGCTGAATTCAACTGAAAGTTAAACTCATGGCAGGTGACAGACAAATCAGCTCACTGACTTCTCATATTACCTTATTTTTAATCCACTGGTGCCTCTGCAATGCTATGCAGTGGATTTTGTATGCAGAAATAAACCATCTACACTTTTCAATGAGGTACTCAATTCAACAATTTGAATAGAACAGCTTCTAATAACATCCTGTCCCTCAAAAAAATCCCAAATATAGTCTACATTGTCAAATCATATATATCTGCTTAAACAGTCTCCAGACCTGCATCTCTGATCACATCACACTGCCTGCCTTTGCAGCCTGGGGAGGATGAGCCTTGCAATGTGCACTGAGAGGTGGGGAAGGCAAGTCAATTCCCAGCTTCAGGAGCCTTTTGTGGGAAAGTTGGAAACAAAAGATTCAACTTGTTTGTCCTGCGGCAAGCTTCACCTGAGTTTGGTTCTGCTCAGCTGAAATAAAGTTGTATGGCACCGGGCAACATGAAGCCTTTCCCCAGAGTAGTGGAGCACCAAACTTTCAGGCTGTTGTGCTGTCACCTGGCAATCTCCACAAAAGTCATCTGGGCTCTGGCTTTCAAGGCTGTCAGTCTTCCTTTGATGAAGTCCAGCCTCTGTCCTTAACCACACAAGTGCTCTGAAGTCTTCAGGGAGTGAGAAAACATCCTGTAAGCACTTGTTCCTTGGGGATCTAATCTCAAAACTCAATCCTGTTGCCCCACACATCTTCTCTCCTGCCACCCAGCTTTGTTACTCTGACTTCACTCTGCATTTGAGGATTCGGCCCTGGCAAGACTGCGGACGTAGAAGAAAGATCAGAGGTTAGTGAGGGAAGAAAAAGAAGTGGCTTGAGGTAAAAATGAGGCTGATGTTTCCCCAAACCAGTCCTTGTCACAGTCCCTCCATTGGCAAGAGCACTTCAGGAAACACTGCTATTTTTATTATCTCAAGAAGAAAAGCAGCAGACATAGCTCATAGGCCGGGGTTCTCAGAACTCATCTCTTCTTGGCTTCCCCTTTCTTTAGGAAAAGAAGTTTCCTGAAGTTAGGGAATCCCTCACTTCTCTCAAGATGCTCATCTTTATAGCATTGTGTTTTTTAAATTCTAAGAAATTGTCAGGCTCCAAAGTTGTATTTTTATATATGTTGGAATAAGGCCACATTGTTTCCCCTGGCTTCTGCATTATTCACTTTGTCCTGCAAATCCTGCTGCATGGATTACAATGTTTATTGCTCTGCCTTGCAGTATTTTCTTCCCACTTATCTGAACAATCTTGTCTGCAAGAAAACCTGTCAGTATGTAGCTGAACAATCAGTCCATTGCTTCATGCCACCAAACACGAGACCAAAACCACATTGTCCATCCCATTGGACAGACACCACCACAGCTCTGGTGCAGCACACAGGGGCAGCTGGCATCTCTGAGGCTGCAGCAGCATTCTAGTGAAGACAGGAAACCATGGAGTTGGAGCACTCTGGTTTGAATGAACCATTTCAGGACACACAGAAGTGGTGTGGAGGAACAGAGAACAAAGCCTGTGGCCCCACATGGTTCAGAGCAGAAAGGAGTGCAGGGATTTTATTCACAGCAGTCAGTAGTGCACCAAGTTCAACCAAGGAGTCTCCAGGTCCAGGCAGCTCTTCTCCAAGGTGGCAAGGTAGTACAACACTGCTTCATCCTGCTACAATGTCTTCTCAAGGCCTTGTGCTATCACACAAAGCAAACCAGAAGAAGGAAGTTTGCCTTCTGGGATCTTCTGCTGATGCTGCCCTGTAGTCTTCTACAGGAAGACTACAAAGATGAACATTCACTTTAGTGGTGTTCCCAGATATACCTTTATACCTGTCAATTTGTTTAGAGGAAAAAAATAGATTTGAGAATGTACTTTGATTTTTGTGAAATTTCAGAGGCAATTAAAGGTTTGCTTTTTGGCTTTTTTAAATTCCTCTCTAGCAGAGCAGCTGTAGCAGCTATGTAGCTAAATAGCAGCTATAAAGACACTTTCATATTGTCCACTGTACTTCTTTAAATGTCAGAAGCATTAAGGTTGGAAAAGACCTCCAAGGTCATCAAGTCCAATCTTGGACCAATCACCACCTTGTCAAATAAACCATAAATGCCACATCCAGTCATTTCTTGAACACATCCACCAATGGTGCCTCCACCACTTCCCTTGGCAGCTCATTCCAATACTTAACAACCCCTTTCATGAAGTTCTTTCTGCTGTCCAACCAGAATCTCCCCTGGCACAGCTGGAGACTATGTCCTCTTATCCTGTCACTCATTGCCTGGGAGAAGAGCCCAACCCCCACCTGGCCACTCCTACAGGTAGTTGTAGCAAAAAGATCTCCCTTGAGCCTCCTTTTTACCAGGCTAAACACTCCCAGCTCCTTCAGCTGCTCCTGGTGACTTGCTCCCCTCACCAGCTCTGCTGGCCTTCTCTAGACTCACTCCAGCACCTCAGTGTCTTGAAGTGAGGAGCCCAGAATGGGACACAGGACTCAAGGTCCATCCTCACATGTTGGACTGAGTGCCCTGCTAACAGTACACTCCTGGAGTGCAATGTGAACATCTCAGGTGGCTGCTGTCAGGGGCCCAGCAGCTCCAGGCTCCCCTCTTTAGCTCATAAATTGCTCTTCCTACTCTCTGTTGACATACTGTGGCACACATGGAGATGGCACATTTCTCTTCTCTTAAGGACAGTATATGATAGAAATGTGTCAGGATTTCTGAGTTAAAGCAGCATAATGAGATGTCAGGGAAGGTGGAGAGAAGGGGAAAATTAAGGCAACAGATTTCCCTGGGAAACTCTGTGTTGCAGAAAAATTATTGGAGGAAAATGGTATTCTGACTAACATTAATTTGTCCCTCTTTTTTTTTTTTTTTTTTTCCAAATTTAATCTCTGAGGCAGGATATAGGGCAGAACAGAGACCAGGGAATGGCAGCCCCATCACTGAGCCAGTGCAGAGCAGAGCTGATGGAGTATCTGGGTCAGCGTGCAGCAATTCTTTGCAGACGACTGAGATCTACAGAGCTGAAGACCAACCTTGGCAGTAGAGCCAAGGGCTCCTTTTGTAACTGAAGGGATGTAAAATCTGCTTCCCCTTTCAAGCAGCATTTGCAGGAGTGAACCCCATGCTGCAGCCCCTGTCAGCTGGAACTAACGCCCGCCGGCTCCACTTACCCATCCCTGCTCAGCAGAGCACAGGCTGGGAAATCAGCGTTGCCATGGGATTCGGCTACAAAAGGCCAAAAGATGTGGATGTTAACCAAATATCCAGATATACAGGGAGGGTATTTTCCACTCTAAAACTAAACCTGATGTGGAAGCTCTTCTCTAAGAAACAACGTTTTGCTTTTTCACTCACAAAAGCAATGTCAAAGGCTACCTGGAGACAATTTTTTTGTATTTTACATGTCCTCACTTAGCTTTGAAGATCTTTGTGTTTCAGGCAGGTTTTAGGAAAAACTCATTCATGCATTCAAACATTTGGCTACTTTTGCCAAGTATCTTGCTTGGCCTAATGAGACACATTACCTTTGCTGACAGCCGTAGTGCCCTCAGAAGAGATACGGCTTTGGAGACCAGCACACTGCCCACTGGGCATACACAGATCATGTATCATGGGATCTTTCTCCTTTCTGCTTCTATGCCTCAACCCACTGGGACAGGAGCATGAAAGGATCAGTGCTTTCCTTATATATCATCCCTGATCATCAGTAAGACTGGCAGCTGTCTCTCAAGATTTGTGCTAAACCCTTTGTTAGAGGTTGATTCACACAGCCACAGCCTTCAAAGTTAAATGGCACTGTTAGATCATCCTGTCGGGTAGCACAGGCCAGCAGGATTTGTGCAGATTTGTGTTTTGTTAAAACATGTCCTTCAAAAAAGGGTAGTCCACTCTTGGTTTGACAGCCACTGAAAAGGGAAGATCTGTTATTTCCCTGTACTAACCAAAGTTTAGAAAGTCATTCAGGAGGTTTTTTCTCAGGTGTTGAAAGCATCCAGGAGAATTTTTCTGATGATCTTGATTCCTGGCAGAATACATCAAGTTTTGTGCTCAGGACCTAAACTGGTAAAATGTGATGCCAACCAGCTAACTATAACCTGCCTTGCCACTCAATGTGTAAAGACACAATACAGAAGTGCCTGATTTTCAGGAGTAATATTGGGTAAAGGTCAAGGCCAGAAGAAATGTTTGTGTTCCTAGAATAAAGGCAGCTGCTTCTGCATATGCTTGAAAGGAGGGTGGATATTAACACAAGGATTTCAAGGAAGTAGCTATTTACTACTGGAATTTTGGATGACAGCTGCCACATCATTAGTGTTTATCTAATAATACTCACCCTAATACTAGTATGTTTTGTCTGAACTAGTCAGCCTAATGCAGATCACTCCCTTGTTTCTGCCATAGCAGAACTATGCTAGAACAGCATTTTTTATTATGAACATTTCTGCTTAAATCCTTCATGTTCTGATGCTGGATAATTTCTTCTTCAAACTGACAACATACAGCAAAAGACAAAAACATCTGGAGCAGAAAACACTTAATTTAGTGAGTAAATAGTATTGTAAAGAGTAAATACTCTTTTTATGTGGACACATAGAGGTACAGCATTTGACAAGGCATAAGGATTCACACCAATCTCAGACCTGTCCATGCACTTTTGCCTTGATCCATGGAGATGACCTCATAAATTAAGTGCAGGGATGATTGTTCACAGTCTGAGTGATACAGAGACGTGTTCTGAACAGCATATAATGCACATTTAATTGTATTTATTTGGTGGCCATGGTTACAGAGATGTGACTTTTGTACTTTTTTCCGCATTGTAGACATTTTACATTGAAAAACTGTCTGATCATCACTAGCTCCTGCATAAGTATATACCCATGAGGGGTTAGCAGAAAATAAGAAGGCAAGAAGGACCTCCTGTAATCTCTGCATTCTGCTGAGGCTTCATACTTCTGCTTACTAAGAAAATAAAGGCTATTATGTTCCCAGACATGTTAACTCAGAGCCTTGGGGAGTCAGGAGTATTGCAATCCATGTAAAGCTGGTACAAAATGTTGCTAATCAAAGGCTTGGAAAGAAGATGAAGGGAAGAGGGAATGAAGCTATGATTATCCACTATTTTGACTGTTGAATCTGCACTATTCATAGTAACACACACCAATTCTATCTATCCAATTGCAGTAACGAGTGATAGCTCACTACTCAACAATTAGGTTTTCCTTCCCCACCTCTGCAATTAAGGTCATAACCTTTTCTATTTACTTTTGGGATGTGGTAAATTATAGCTTTGGCTTCATTACAAAAATTAATTAAAATAGTCACACAGTGGCACCATTCATGGCTGTGCTTGTCCTTCTCTGCAGTATGTCCTCATGTCAGCTCTCATTGGTTTTAGTCCCAAATTCCTGTATGTGCTAGTCTGCCTGAATTATCTGGATCAGTAGACTAAATTTTTCCTTTTGTCCATCTTCTTTGATTCATTGGAAGGGCTCCTCTTGTTTCTAATCCCTCTGTTTGTTTTTTTTTTTTTCCTTTTAAGAAAGTGTACAGTAGCAGGCTTGTCAGCAACTCGATGTCCCCAAAATGCTTTCTGGCCACAGAGTTTGCAGTAGAACTTTAACTTTTACAGCAGAGTCCTCTGCCTAACAATTTCTCCTTACTCACATCCCAGGTGTCTAGGTGTGGAAAAGAGGATTAGTGCTCTTTTCCTCAATATTTCAGAAATTAAACAGAATTACAGAGATAGGAGGAAAAAAGCCTGACTATTCCTCAGTTACACAGAGTTGGGAGTCTACCCATTGAAATATTTTTTTTTCCCCTAAGCCATTTCTTTGTGAATGTAGTATTGTTTTAAAAGGTGGATTTATGAACTGGCAAAAATAATATTTTCTTTTGTAGGAGAAAGTGTTGCATTATGTCTCACATGACCATGTCCTGGGGTGGTTCAACATACTGAGTTCTGTGCATACCAATACATACAGATCTTGGAGATTTCAGGAGTAGTGATTTACTAAAAACTATTGCTTGATGGAAAGTACAGAAAAGCTCAGATTCATTTATATAACACCTAAAAGGAGAAATGGCCAACAAAGGCTTGGATTAATATATATGCTGGTGATAGAGACCAACAGGAACTTTAATACATATGTGTAATTATACTGAAGTCAAAGTTGATGTTGCTCTGAAGATGAAGACATGAGATATTTGAAAAAGTGACACCTATTATAGGCTTTATTTCTTCAGAGCATTTAAGCATGTGTGTAACTACAAGTATAACCTGATTTTGTTTTGTTTTTTTAACTTACTGCTTGACTACACAGGTGCACTCAGGAAATTGTGTCCAAGGGCATGGCTTTAAGATGCGTTAGATGAACAGCTTTAAAATGTAAAAGGGAGGCCTGGTATTGTGGAATGAATGTGTTCATGCCAACTTGATATAAGGTAATGAAGCCAGTTTGAAGAAGGGTTGAGATTAACAGTTCAGTTTCTAAACCCGTGTTGGATGCAGATGAGAAACAAGAAGGTATCCACTGGGGAATGAGCATGGGAAGGGTTATACAAGCTGCCTCTTCTTTGTGAAACACAAAGAGGCAGAGTCCTCCTCTGGGCCAAAATGATCTTTCCTTGTAGGCTTAGTTTTCAGTCAAATCAGGTCCCTGTGTGACCCATCCCATGGGTGCCTGGGCTGGTGCTGGTGGCAGGGGATGGTATACAGGAAGGAGGCCATGGATGGGAGGTGACTCTGGAAATACACAGTCGGTGCTACTGCAGACTTGCACGGGATGGAAGCGCCCACAGAACCTTGGCCACAGGACCCCCTTGGCCTTTTTCCTGAGGTTGATCACGGAGCACACTCAAAAGCAATGACAGGACCATTGTTGGAAGGAGGCAATAGACCTGAACCCCTTTTCTAAATCTCAGATGACACATGTGAGCAAGTACATCCCACCTTCCCACTACTGGCCTCTCTGTAAAGCCCTTGATATAATACACAAACCCCAATTTTCAATTTTTGTGCCATGCATGGAGATACCTGGGGGCAGGACTTTTTTTCCTATTTGTTGGTACGGGGGAAATGGAAGACAAGTTTAGTCCCTTAAAAATAAGCATCTTGTCCCCTATGTGCCCTGAATAAATGGCATCCTGTGTTGAACTTTGCTGAAAATGCTTTTTTTTTTTACCTTCTGAGAAAAGCCGAAAATGAGCCACATTGATATTTTGCTGCAGAGTTGTTGCCTGTAGGTAGGCTTTAGATGGAGCTGTTTTATGGAAATCAATCCTGGTAAAGCAGTAACAGCTGTTATTTTGCCAGCATGCAGAAAGCAGAAACAATTGCAGAGGTACCTCCACTACAGCAATGCTACTTGGTAATTTAAAACCAATGTATGACATAAAATAACCTGGATAAGGCTGGGGAACCATAGCATTGTTATTTCTTCTGTTCTGAAGCTGCAGACTGTAAAAACATGAAAAAAAGGGAATTATCCTTCACTTCTATGTATGGGCAGTGAATCATATAATATTTATAATGCTGTTGGGACAGCTGTGCGAAATGGATTCTGTTTGGTTTGCTCCATTTTTCATCAATTCCTTTTGTCATCCTTCTGTCTGTGTTGCCTGCTATCCTACCTCTCTATCCAATTAGGTGCTGCAAAGTGAGCTCATCTTCTTCCATGGACAGAGCAGGATTGTACCCTGTGAACACCTTGAGGACGGGAGGGATGTGAGGGACTCCATTTTTTGGAAGCTCTTGGGCTTTTTTTTCTTAATCTATAAATAGCAAAACACCATCTTCCTTCAAAATATAAATCATTATTATAAAGCCTCAAATGGGGACAGAATACACTGGTTTCAGAAAAAAAATAAAGCATTCATTTGCTTCTCAGGTTTATTGATATATTTTATGAAGGCTCAAGGATGAAAGATTCTGAGGCAATATAATGAAGTATTATAATATTAATTTGCATCCATTTCTTAAAGAGATAATTCAATTAAATAGTTCAGCCTTTAGCAACCTATTCTTTTAAAATCATATCTCTTTTTGAACTGTCAACCACTTGAAGGAACAGCCCTTGATTCTTTCTTGATTGTAAGCTAGATGAAGCAATTTTTCCTTGGGGAATAACATTAGCTAAATTAGGAGCACTGTAATTTAAAGGTGATTAAGTACCTTTTGTGATTATTGTTCTACAACTTCAATCTGATAACACTTCAGTGCATGTGTAATCTAGTCTTCCACAGGGCTACTCTCATTCATAAGTGGGTTTAAATCCTCATAAGATTAGGACCTAAATAAGTACCACAGTTAAACCTTTTATGGCACATTGACAGAGCATGTATTTCTTCTGATTGCAATGACATTTCACACTTGTGCTTGGTGCATAGGAATGCTTTTTAAAATTGGGATTTTCATTTTACAGAAGGAGAAAGCAAGGAACAGGAATGTGAATGGATACATTCTGGTCATAAGGCAAGTCTGCTGGAACACCTGGGAACACATTGTGGACTCCTGACCCTCATGGATTTGCGTCCGGCTTCACTCCAGCTGTACTTTGTGCCTTGGAGCTCAGAATGGGAGGAGCAGCAGGAACCATCCAGGAAAAGTGACCAAGTCATTGCTCAACCTGCCTACTTACATCTTCCTGGGGTTTCAGTGGAATTTTTGTCAGCAGAGCACCCAACGTGTTGCAGGATGTCAGAACATGGGCTACTCTTGCACCATTGACAAATTTAGGGTTGACATCTGTTGGGGGCTGCTGAGCAAGATGCACTCAGCCGACCCATTGTCAAGAAGTGGTGCTGGCATTTGTCTATGCACCAGGAGATTTTACAGAATGTCATCACTTGGTAATGAAATGCTCCCCAGTAACGATGGCTCACGAACACAGAAATAGCCTTTGCCCATAATAAAGTTTTGCAAATAATGCTTGCAGGAAGTGATTTGCTACAAATCAGTCAAGCAGATCCCAGAAATAATGTGGCAGATGGTAACCCGACATTACTGCAACATCACCAAACTACTTCTTACTCGCACTTTAAACAACCATTTGGACTCTGGTCTTTAAAGAAAAATGTTCACTCTCACTCTACAGCTGGTTGAAGCTGAATTGTCACCCCCCAGAAAATTCTATCCTAGAGGTCAGTAAAAAGCAGAATAAAATTAAAAGTCTAAAATGCAAAATAAAATGCAAAAGAAAAATAAATCAGTTATCAAGACTATTTTGATGCCTTCAGGCCATATGCTCTTTCTTTATTTTTAGCTATGTTAGGCTACAAACAAAAATTTTAAATATAAAAGGAACACAATAGTTGTTCTAAGTGATATATACAAAGAAAATTTAACAAAATAGATTTGAAAAAGAAAATGTTGGAAAGAACAAACACCTTCATATTTGCATTTTGATTTTTGTCCTATGAATATAAAAGTTTGTTGAAATCATCATGTTTCCATTTTTCACGCTCTAGCACCTTCTGACAGAAAATATTTTCCACCTGAACAGTTTTGATTAGGTCTCTCTAGGTTGTAACCAGGTACACTTGAGTTACAGTGGTTTAAAAAGTTACTCATCATAACCAGTGAGGTGCACTTTCTTATTTGAAAGGTAAAACACATTGTCATATATTATACACCTAACTTACTTGTTATAACTGATTGAGATTTAAAATTATTAATTCATTTTTCTGTTTATGCCTGCATATTCTTTCATCCCTGTATGAAGACTTGTTGCATGCCACAGAGCAGGCAGCCCTGATTTATTTACTAAAGCATCAATGCAGTGCTTAAACAACAGCTTTCCTTACAGAGGAGATTTTTCACCCTCCTCTCCCCTGCGCATCATTGCACTCTGAAACCTTTCCAGAAATGAGGTTAGCCACTGTTTGCACTAAAACAGGACCATCCCAGAAATGGGGTGGCTGAAGAAAGCAAAGTAGGCCACCAACTTTCCCTGCTGGATTGCTGGCTGTGACTGTCCCACAGGAACACTGTCACGCTGGTTATGTGACAGCACCTGAAGCTCGGCTGAGATGAGCAGGTGTCATTGTCACGGCTGCTGGGGACATTTGCTGGGCGTCTTTGGGAGCGAGGGTCATGCAGAGCTCCAAATGAATCGCCTGCTCAGACCTACGCAGGTCAAAGCAGAGGAAAATTGCTGCTGCAGCCTGTGCTGCCATGGCCCTACTGGAGACAGGGCACCTGTCCAGCTTTTCCCTCTGAGATGAATTAACACAGAGGATGCAATCCCCCATGTGCAGATACTGCTGAAACGAAGCAAAATGCACTGGCACAGACACTGCCTCTTCTCGGGCAGAGTTTGTAGGATAAATTTTAGTATCTCGGATTCCTAAATTTCCATCTCAGTCATGGTTGCTCATGCATCACTGTGTGTATGAACGGAAAGACAGACCCCTTGCACCTCTTTCAAGGTCTTATTCTTCCGTACATCCATGTTCCTGGTGCTACAGCAGTTTCTTACTAAAACACGTAGCAACACAGCCCATGTCCGTCGGTGTGCGACTTCCCCGGGGTGAGCAGCAGCTAGACCTTCGGAGCTCTGCGCCCCAAACCATGGGCAGTGCTCCACTCGCACCGGCGGGGGTGTCTGGGACCCTCGGTGTGTTCGGCGTGTGCTGCCTTGTGCCGGTGTCACACGCGGGCCGGTGTCAGCCCCGCCTGCCTGCGTGCGGAAACACAGGATTTCGACCACGATGTTTCGTAAAAATTTAGCAGAGTTAATGTGCAAACTGAATTACTTGAAACCTCCACGTTTTATACAACCCACTCTCACAGTCTTGCCTATCGTCTGGCATTTGTGGGAGAGGATGAATGAGCAGCCTCACAGCTGCTGCCGGCTGCACTCCCCGGGCTGCAGCTTTGCCGAGGGCTCTCAGCTCGGTATCGGGGGCTCAGGCCAGTCCTTGTCACCAGAAACAGCCGAACTTCGGCCGTTTCGGCGAATGTCACCAGAATAAAACGGTTTCTTCGCCGAATGCTAAGCATGCAAGTCAGCTTTTGCCCTGAAGAACGGGAGCGGGACGAGCGGAGTCCTCGGGGCCGCCCCGTCGGCAGCGGGGCGCGAACCTGCGGCCCCGNGGGTGCTTTGGTTGTAGTCTGGTGCGCTGGGGTTGCTGGAGACCCCTGTAGGCTGCTCCACGAGGACCGGCTTGACGCTCGATCCCTTTGGCAGAGACCAATCTTTTCCCCCCTTGTTTTTTCGGGGTGCGCTTCGCCCAGCGCCGCGGGCGCCCGCTGCCCTGAGCGCTGCCGTGCCGGGAGGCGCGGGGGGCCGGGGCCGCGATGCGCAGAGATGGGGCCTGTGGCTGCTCCCGCAGGGGCTCGTAGTGCCCGCTCGGCGCTGAGTGCCCGGGTGCCGGGGAGGTGCGTGTAGGAGAGAGGCGCCAGTAGCGCTGGATTTTATCCCGGTGTAGAGGTGCAGGCAGACAGGGGTTCAGGTGTGTTGGGGTGTATTTTGTTTTTTCCCCCTCTCGTTGCCTGCATCAGCTTCTTTGCCCCTTTCCCCCTTCCGTTTTTTTTTTATTTTTGGGTGAGGTGGGAGCCCGGGGTGTCTGATTTTCCTTCAGCTGAGCAGTGCAGTTGCAGCGGTAGCGGTGAAATCCTGCTCCCCCTGTGAGCTCGAGCCAGGAAAATGGAGGCTGTGATAGAGAAGGAATGTAGTGCGCTCGGAGGGCTCTTCCAGACCATCATAAGCGACATGAAGGTAAGAGACTGAGGGATGTGGGGAGCACAGCGGAAGGGAAGCGTCTTCCCACCTGGCCCGGCGAAACTTCGCCCCGGGCGGTGCAGCCGCATCGGGGGCTGCTGGCGGAGCGACCGCCCCCGGCGCTGGGGGGACGCTGCCCGGGGCTGGGTCCGGCGGGACCGGCCTGGCACAGCGGCTCCCTGGCTTCACACCCTGGCTTTGGGGCTTGCCAGTTGCTTGCAGAACACCACCTCTCCCTCCCTCCTCCTTCCCTCTTTTCTCTATTCGTCCTGCTCAAACATGTAAGCTGTTACCTTGCACCAGGGTCAGCGATTTCCAAGCCTGCCTCTTTATTTTGCAAATATTTTTATTCTCCTTTTTTCTGCCCTGGTGTGGGCTGTCAGATGGGTAGCAGAATGAATGCAGCGAGGCGGGAGCGTGGTGCGGAGGAGCCGGGCACGGAGCATGTCAGCCGTGGGGTGGGGCTGGGAAGGGCAGTGTGAGCATTTCGGTGCCAAGCTGATGGGCGCGATGGAAAAAAAATCTCTGCCTGGAGATGCTCAAAAGTTGATGTGTGCCCGAATTAAAATTGCGGCTCAGTCGGTTATGTGGCATTATTTTTCTGGCTGTATATGCTCGTGGAGGTGGCATTTCGTTCTCTCTGTGAATGGATGCAAAGGTTTCAGGTCCTGGATCTCTCCACCTGACCGTGCTGATCCCGTTTCTGCCAAAGGGTCCTTTTGAGAGAGGCGCTCCCGCTCTATCCTTGGCAGCCAAGGGCACTTCTGCAGGGTTTTCTTTGGGTGAGCGGGTGCCTCCCATCCTTCTCTCGTGGAAGTAAATAGCATAAAAGCGTTGCTGTGTTCTGGCCGTCATGTCTCCCCCAAACCCCAGGGCTGGAAGCGCCCAGCCTCCGGCACACGGCCGTACTGCAGAATACTGCAGTGTTCCCCTGGACAAGGGCAGCTTGTCTCCCTGCCAGGGCCGACTGGGAAGATGCAGTTGTCGGGAGATGTTGAGGGACTTGTCAGATAATGGGGGTCTGCCGTAATTTAAAGGCGGCAACCGTGCACGCCTGGTTTTCCCAGCCAGGGCATGAGATTTCTCTGGGTGTTTTAATCCATGCAGGGCTGGTGAGCAGCGAGGGCTGCGGGAGAAAGAGCTGCCAGGTAGTATTGGAGGACAGGGTCTGCTCTAAAAGGGAGCCTGGCAGAGATGAATGGCTTCTAGTGTATTTTTTTTGTTTGCACTAGAAGTTATTTTTTGGCAAGTGTTCCTATGCACTTTTCTCTCAACAGATCTTAGGAGACATTTAATTAAAAGCGTGGCTTGTCAAGAGCAGGCAGGTTGCAGAGAGGAGGGGGGAGTCTGTGTATATCTGTCAAGACAATGCTGCAGTCCTGGCAGTGGTGGTCCTCAAGCTCTCAAGCCCCTTGGATTTTTAATAACGACTGCACTTTGAAATAAAAGAAACCCCCCAAATTATCACAGATCTTGGAATCATTTTAGTGGTCAGTGCAGGGAACAGGCAGGGGATGTTCTGTTCCAGATGAAGTGTGGTTTTGGGTTTCATCACAGAGGGACACCGAGTGTGTTTATTCTTTCCTTCTTTTCATAAGTGATGCATTTGGTTTTTCTTGCTCTTAAGCCAGTGGGCCTCTGTGTGGATTAATTTTTTTTTCTTGTACACATTGCTACTTGCATGGGAATTCTGCTCATCAGAAAACATGTTGACATGAGTGTATGGAGATGGGCACAGGTGTGAATGTTTTTTTCTTAATGCTCCATAGTAGTGGAACCTGTTTTGTGAACTGGCAATTACTGAAGGGGGAGGTTTGGAAGGAATCGCTGCAGATCTTTAGCAGCATGGTAGTTGTTATGGTTAAAAATATCTCCTCGTTATTTAGCATGAGTAGAACAAAGAATTTTTACCTGTAGTTCGATTTGATGCAGCTGATGCTGTACTACTGATGAGATGCACTGGGATTCTTTGTGAATTGTGCACAAAGGAGCACAACGATTTCTAAGGAAAAGTAGCTATTTTTTTTATAGTTAACCAGAAGGTTTAAACTAATCATACCTTTAGTAGTAAAGTGAAAATTAGCATTTGAAGTGCAGTTTCACGTAGTCAGATCTGTGTGGGCAGGCTTCTGGCAGGATCTTGGAGATGTTGCGTAGGGGTCTGCCCACGCATACCCAAGTGCACTATCTGTGCCTATTTCTCCTTGCAGGTTGTGATCAAGGCCCCACATGCCCTGCAGTGCTGAGGGATTTGATGCAGCATCTGCCTTTTTTTTTTAACTAAATGGTTCACAGCTTCTTTTATCATATGTATTGCTCTACCTTAAACTTTGTTATAAAGATGGTAGGGTTAATCAACAGCTTAAATTACTCTGAAGTCTTGCCAGTGGGTGCAGATGGGTGCTGCAGCTGAGGTGATGAAGATATAGTACATGTGGACTGATTTTTCTCTTTGTTCACAGTAACACTGAACTGGCCCAGGTGTACCTGCTGTTAATTTTGAGCTTTGCCTGATCTTACCAAGATTACAGAAACTGGAATTACAATTCTGAGCAATGTGATTGTTTCCATTTGTCTCGGTATACTGTGTTAGATTTGAAATTTCATATGGACAATATATGTTAGTGTGACTAACACATCACATTTTTGACAGCAAGATTGTGTCTTGCTGGCTGAGGTCTCTTGAATGGCATTTAATGTTTTCTCTGTGTACCCCAAATTTCTCTCCACCCTCTACCAAAAATATTTTTGTGGCTAATACACACAAAGAAACCTGTTGCAAAACAGTTCATTGTAAAGCTAAGTGATTTGGAGAAATGATGCTACTAAGTAAATGTAAGAACAGTTAATAAACATCCCATTTGTACTGCACATTATGATATATCATAGAGTCACAGAATATTCTGAGTTGGAAGAAACTCACAAGGATCCAGCTCTTAGCACTGCGCAGGACACCCCAACAATCTCACCAAGTGCCTGAGTGCTTTGTCCAAACGCTTCTTAAAATCTGTCAGGTTTGGTGCTGTGACCACTTCCCTGGGGAGTCTGTTCCAGTACCCAAACACCCCCTAGGTGAAGAAGCTTTTCCTGATGTCCAACCTAAGCCTCCCCTGACAGTTTCATGCTGTTCCCTTGGGTCCTGTCACTGGTGACCAGAGAGAAGAGATCAGTGCCTGCCCCTCCACTTCCCCTCAAGAGGAAGCTGTAGACTGCAGTGAGGTTGCCCCTCAGTCTCCTCTAGGCTGAACAGAACATCTGGAACTTCAGTCTCCTGACAAGGGAAGTCCATTTTTTCCATGCCAAACAAGGATCTGATTTGCTGAGTAATATGGTGGTGTACATGATGACAGGGTTTTTGTGTAAAGTCCACAGTGGGAACTGTACTTGGGTGTTGTGCTCTAGAATTGGATTTCTGTGCTTTGAGATTTCAGGATCTGATTAAAGAACCATGGCGGCATGTGTGCCCATCCCATCCTTATTTTGATCCATTGTCCTGGCCTTGATGTTTCCTACAATACATCACTGAGCATGTATCACTTAAGATTTGTTACACCCTTATGCAAGATCTTTTTCAAAGCAATCAAAGTTTATAAAAACAAAAACAAAATGTGCATGTCCCCTCAGAGGAGTAGTCCTGTGTGCTACGTGCAGATGCTGTGTGACTTGTTTTTGAACATGGCAAATTTTCTGTAGCTCCCTGTGGGAAGGGAGTATTTGATCTGAATGGTTTGTAACTCATTTCTTGCTATTGAGAAATGAGATGCTGCAATGTGCTGTTAATTTCAGTATCTCTTTTAGTGCAAAGAAAATCATTGCAGTTAATTTTTTGGAGGGCCTGTTGCGGATGGGTTTCAAAAGAACTTGTCTTCTCATGCAGAGTAGATTTTCTTTAATGCTTCTTTTCCTTCTGAGTTGATTTTACATTCCTTTTAATCACCTTGTTCTTCGCTATCCTAAAGAAAAAAAGCACCCCTGAAAACATTGAAATTGGCTGTGTTTGTAGTTCATCACTTGCTTGATGGTGTTTCTTTTAGCATTCTCTTTTATTTGTCTTGCCTCTTCTGCCTGCGTGTGTTTTGACAGAGCAGGGGCTTGCTGTGTATGTACAGCACCTGACACCTGTGTGGTGGGCTTGGGAGGAAGGTGAGTAATGAGCAGTTGGATGAAGACAGGTTGTCTGTGACTTCATCTATACCAAGTCAAAGGATTTACTAAATTTTTATGGGTCAGGTGTATATTACAAATTAGTCTCATTCATCTCCCTGCATGTGAGGGATGTGCAGGTATTGTCCTGAAACAAGGTTCCCAATGGACGTGTGAGTTTTTGGAAAAATTTATGCCTTGTTTATATTTGTTTAGCTGAAAGTTCAATAAAATCAACTTTTTGTATCTGGCAGCAGCTTCTACTTTATTGCTCTAGAGGAGGTGCTGGGACTCCTGGACTAGGCAGTGGTGCACCTTTTCTTTCAGCCATGCAAAGCTCTTGGTCGAAGCAGAAGAGAGAGACATGAACATATGGGCATGAGAAATATTTATGTTTTTGCAGCCTCTTATCTGCTTTTAGAAAGTGGTCTGTGAGAGGCAGCATTTTAATCTTGCTTTTGTAGAAGTTGGGACCAGGGGTGGCCACATCAGGGATTGAGAATTGTTTGCTAAGTAGCCGTCTTTGCTTACAAGGAGATGGCCTTGTGATATTCACACAAATAATATAAACAGAGGAAAGAATACTTGATGGAACAAATAGAACTGCTGAGACAGTTACTACAGCAAGTACAGCTGTGAGTCCTCAGAGTTTATGTTCATCCAAGGAATAGCTCACATGTACCAAAGAACCCGGGCAAATTTATTTTACCAGGACGTCATAGTGCAACAGTTCTTCCCCAGCTGTGCTTTATTTGAAGCTTGAGATATCTGTGGAGATTAGGAATGTTCAGTTGGATGATTTTAAGGGCTAATTTCAATCCAGCTGTTAAGGATGATAACTACTGTAAGGAAAAACAAATGTGTCATGTACCGAGACCGGCAGTGTTTACCATCTTTGTTGGTGACATTGACAGTGGGATTGAGTGTTCCCTCAGCAGGTTTGCTGATGTCACCCAGCTGGGTGGTGCAGTCACCCTGCTGGAGGGGAGCAGTGCCGTCCGGAGGGAGTTGGACAGGTTTGAGAGGCAGGACTGTGTGAACCAGGGGAGACTTTATTGCACCTTGAGTACCAAAAGGGGTCTGCGAGAGAGTTGGGCAAGGGCATGTAGTGACAGAACAAGGAAGAATGGCTTCAACAAAGAGGGCAGGGTTAGATTAGATATAAGTAAGAAATTTTTTTACTGTGTGTTGAGAACAGATTTTCCGGAGAAGTTGTGGTTGCCCCTCCCTAGAAGAGTTCAAGGGCAGGTTGGATGGAGCCCTGATCCTGGTATAGTGAAAGGTGTCACTGCCCACGGCAGGAGGGGTTAGAATCTGTAAGGCCTCTTTCAACCCAAAGCATTCTGTGATTTTCTGTGCAGCAGACAGGTAGGTACAGGAGAGGAAGCACACCTGCCATGTTGCACTAGCATGTCCCTTACACAGGAGTCTTTAGGACAACTATCTGTTTCAAACCTAGCATACTGGTGTTTCTTCCCCTTCACATAAAGTCTGAAATTAGTTAATTGGGAGCTTTTCTTCCCACGTATTTTGTTCCTAAAGGTTTTACCACCAAGGCATTTGGAGCATAGCTGGCTACTCTGATTTCTTACCCTTCTGCCTCCTAACAACCTGCTTGCTCAGGCAGTTGGTTTGTGTACACTGAAATTCTTGCCTTTTCCAAGCAGCTGCAGTATCTTTCTGTAAACATCTCAGAGGGGGAGGGATTGACATGCAGCAAAGGCTGAAAGATGATGCAGGAAGAGAGCCACTGCATGCCTGCCTAGACACTGGGGTTCAAGCAACAGGGCATAGCTGGGAACATACTTTGTCACAAGTAGTTTATTTTTTAGGGACACATGCTTTCTTGATCCAAATACACTTATGTGAGTGCTAACAATTTATACAACTGCTGAACATTTGCTACATAAGTGTGTACAGGGCTGTCTTATCCTGTGACATACCAGAGCAAGCATTTTTTAATATCTCTTAAGAGTACTCCTTTTGGACCTGGCAGGATGCCAAGAGCTGCACAGTAAAGTTCGTGAGATTCTAAGTGTGGAAGGAGTTGTGCAGTGCTGCATGAAACACAATTGACTGAACAAATGTTGGAGAACAAGAAGTCTGTGTAATGACAGGCTTAGTGCTGGTTAATACCTAACAGAGGGTGATATTCAGTGGAGGTTGCTGCTTCCTTCCTGAGTTCTGAGTGTGCATGAACTGAACCTAAATCTTTGTTACAAAATACCTGAAAAGTTCAATTTTTTGGCACTTTTTTTTTTTGAAGTGCAGAAGTTGAAAGAGTTGATGGAGTATTCATGTGAATTTTTGAACACCATCTTCTGCATAGCAGTCTATGTGTTTTAAACTTCTGAAGAACATTTTTTAAGTTCCTGGTCTACCCTAAGACAGTGTGGTCTTGAAGATATGCAGAGAGCAAAATAGGAACTAGACCTAAAAAAGCTTTTTGGTCTGCTTCAGAGCATGCAAAGATGAACAGAGAAGTTTGAGTTAGTATCATAAAGAGGTTACTCTTCAGAATAAAGTAGTCTCTTTAGGCTACATATATAGAAATGCATTTTCCTCTTCAAGAGTACATTTTCAATTTGAAAGTTATGTCTACCTTGATACTGTATGGTGCCAGGCACTGCTTTGTTTGCCGGGATCTATGCTGACCTTTAAGGACGTTGATTGACTTCTGCCTGCTGGGCTGAGATAGCTTGAATGCCAAGATGTTTGGAAGGATTGGAGACAAAATGTCTGGTAGCTTTGTGGCTAAGACCATAGCAGCTTTCATCTTCAAAATGCTGTCTGTGTGACTTGGCTCCAAAGAATGGCTCCCATTTTACAGAAAAGCAAGCTATGGCTGCAGGTTTAGTGACTTCTGCTCCCTCCCCCTAGGACAAGAAGAAATTGGGTGCATCTACAACATGGAGTTAATGAGGGGATGTTGTTTAAGCTCCCAGTGTAATGGGTTTCTATATTCACATACACACTACTTTGTTTTTACTGATTAAGACACGTTGCTGTTCACCCCTGTAACAGCCTGGTGTTTGCAGGCAGAAGAGATGACATCTAAAAATGACTGATAAATTTTCAACAGAAGTGTCCTGAACTCCTTTCCTGTAGCTGAAACTACATAGCCTCTCTCAGTTTTTAGTGGAGAAGCCTGACTGGAACATCTTAACCATAAGCTTGTTGATTGTGAGGAATTTGTGTCTTGTAGGGTTTTGTGTGAGCTCTGTACTTTTCACTCTTTTGGTCAACAACTGTAAGTGATATGTAGTTGATTTGAATTCCAAGATGCTAGCTGGATTACAATCATCCTTTAACAAACCATTCTTGCAGGAATAGGCTTGTGTTGGTGTGTACAATGCTACTGATGAGTGTATAACTAGAGACACTTGGTTCATGGTACAGAAAGGTTCATATTTGTTATCATTTTGTCTCCCACATAAACTAAACATTTTTTTTTTTGCCACAAAAGTCACATGTGTGCTTTGTAATGTCTGAAGCCCTCTGTATAAAGGCATAATTTGGAATTTTTTTGTTAATAAAGCTGTATTTGTGATGTCTCCTAACAATACCATCGATGAGCAAACCACCTGGATACTCATTGCCCATGAGCAAACCAAGGGTCTCATTTGGAACCTGAAATGGATTATTTATCTTCTCATGAATAAAATAGAAAGAAAGTAGCCTGCAATGAGCTTACTTGCACTTCACTGTCTGTCATGAGGCAAAGTTCAATAAGCATTAAAAAATTGGGTACCTGGCTGCTGCCTTTCTCCTAGTAGATAATTTTCTGGTAAACTCAAGTGCTTGTTAGTAGTTTGGGTCCTGGAGATTATGACTGCTTGTGGGATGGAGATTGTATTGAGTGGATGGTTGTAAATTAGGATTTCTGCTTGCTTGGAAAGAAGTGATGAGACCCCAGTGGTGTTAGTGACATTACCAACACAGGACTGTTGTCTTGAGGCTGTTCTGTGTAGGTATTAACTTGACTGACTGCCTCCTAATATTTTAATTATCTTCGTTTTGATCCAGCTGAAATATTGTGGGTTTAGAAAATAGCTGCTGAGTATGTACAGTGGCCATTTAATGATTGAGTGGATGAAAGGCGGTATTGATGAGTCTCTGAGGAGAAATCTGCTATTCAGACTTGCAAACTTGTTCAGACCTGTAGTGAAGAATGTGGAACTAAATGTTTCCTCTGGAAGACTACTTAATGTCCAGCTTTTTTTGATGTGGCATGGGATAAAAGGTCTCTAGAAGCTGTGGCTAGTTGTTTCCCACCACCCCCCATGTGTTTTGAATAACTTCCTATGTTTAGAGAAGGAGAGACTGTATGTTTATGCATGATGTATTTTCTCACAGTATGAGTCTAACTTTTGTTTGCTAATTACCCAATCTTGGATTTAAACAATGAAGTGGCTGCTTTGGAGCTGAGTTTCTTCATCTTACAAACCATGAAACTGAGCTGTGGACAGTACAGATTTGATGTGGTCCCTGTTGACATAGTAGGAGGCTCATGAGTTGGATTTGTGAGCCAGGATGAGTTTTCATGGGTCCTTGCTGTACTACAGGTTGGAGTCACGACCATAGAGCAGCTGGTATTCTCCACAGGGGATGTTTAAGCATGGGCTAACGCAGTGCAGGCGTTATTATAATACAAATTAAAGACTCCAGAGCTCTGACAACAGAATAGTACCAGACTTAATAATCAGACTTACTACCTCCCCCTTTAAATGGTTAGTGAGATCTAATAAATATGTGTGTTCTTGCAAAGTAGTGCTGCATTTCAGAGCTGCTGCTAAGGGAACTGGGCATTCTTTAGAGTTCTTCAGGTGGTTTGAGAATGTAGAAAAAAATGGGTGTCTTGTTGTTGTTTGGGTTTTTTACCCCAGTGGTGTGAATAACCTTTTCTGGACTTTCCTGACTGGATTTTAGTTTCGATTTTTTAATGTCATTATCTGTTTTTTTTTATTGTCCTAATGTACTGTTTAAACTAAAAACTAAACAGTTCTGAAAATACTAAACATCTGGTTCTGTGACACATCGAAGAAATACCCATTTGAGAGTTTTTTTAATTGCGTATGAGGTGTTTTCAGTAGTGTTTTGTTGCATAATTTTCAATGTTGTGATAATGTATCTCCTTGAAAAGCAAAGCTTGGCATGCCTGTTTATACTAAGCATGCTGAGGGAAACTAGTTTCTAATCCTGCCAGTCCCTAAACAAGAAGCAGAAATAATGGAAGTAAATGTATGGATACAAGACTATAATTTTCATTAGCCTTGCTTTTTTTCCTGAAGGATAGTTACTGGTGAAATGACATCTTACTCTGATCTTTGATGTGCTTTTACTTTCACCTGCATGCACTATAATCTCTCAGACCCTGAGTCTGTACCTGTCTGCTCCTCCATTCAGTAATGTGTGTGTTTTGGCTCTTGCTGTGAAATCCCATGAAGTTCCTATCTTTTGATGCCTTTTCACTCCTGGCCCAGCACAAGTTGAGAGTCCCTTTTGCTGATGGAACTTCCCCTATGCAAGGCAAGACCTTTAGCTTAGACAGACCGATGGGACTTTGAAGTCGGGTGGTCTCTTTCCTTGTCTTGTGGGAGTATTTCTGCAAGACCTCTGTACAAATGTGTTAGTCTTCCTGAGAGAGTTCTAGTGAAAGGAAGATGTCAGAGAGTTTCAGAGTTGCCTGTTACCTGTCTTATAGTTGAAATGGGTTGTGCAATCTGAAACTTCTCTGCTGAAGCCAGACTGATTGTTTCTTGTCCTGCACCACTGGAAAACAGATGATGGACAGCATCAGGCTATGGGATGCTCTTGAAATCAGGACTAGGACTTGGCTAACTGAATTATCTTTCCAAATATAAAAAATAGGGAGTAGATAGGGTAGATTTAGATTGGACACAAATGGATTTATTTTACACTGAAGGTGGTGAGACAGTGAAAAAGGTCGCCTGGAAAAGTTGTGGATTCTCCATCACTGGAAGTGTTCATGTTCAGTTTGGATGGGGCTCAGAACAACCTGATTTAGTAAAAAATATTCCTGCTCACGGCAGGAGGCTTGGACTAGATGGTTGTTAAATATCCCTTCTAACTTAAGCCATTCTGTGATTCTGTGTATTTGAAATGAGGTGGGTAATACCAAAGGAGTAATGGAATAGGTTTTGTGTACACCTCTGTGTCATTCTAAAGAGTGAAGTCTCTCTTGCCAGCAAAATTCCTGTTTCAGTGTGTTGAAAGATTTGAGATTTTAGATGCAGCTTAGAAACCTTCATGAGATGGGCTTTTGATGTTTTTCGTTGTAGAAAGAGGCAAAGCCAACAAGTAGAGTTTTTTGGATGGAGTAGAGCAATTATGAACTTCAGGCAAGATGGGGCTGATTCTGTACTCACCTGTATGTTGCAAGACCTTTTATGACTTGTTAAGGGTCTAGGCAGTCCTATCCATGAATCGTGGACTTGGTTAAATTAGTGGATTGTACCGAGGATGTATTAGTGTTTGGTAGCACTTTGTAACTCTTGCATTTATGGCTGGCCAAGTGCTCTTTCACCCAGTTTACTGTTGATTCTTCTAGAAAAGGGGAATGCCAAATGTTACCTGAGAAGGGGAACTGACTGTCAACCATTGTGTCTTCCAGGGTGTTGAGACATCTGTGGCTGGAACCCTATTTTTTTTTTTTTTCTTTTTTTTCCCCCCCTCCTTCTTTTACTTTCAGACTTTTACTGTTTTCCTGTTCTTTTCCCCTCCACTCTTTCCTGGTTTTCTCTGTTATAGGACTCTAGAAAAGTGGTAGTCTCTCTGTGCAAACCATACTTGCTGATTGCCATTTGTTGTATGTAACATCTGTGACCTTGTGTAGTGTTTAGCACAATAAAGTCTCTTTGCTACTTGGAGGTAGTATAGTGAATGCCACAGAAATGAGACATTCATAATAATCCTTGCGATTCTGTTATCTGGTAAAAATATAAAAAGAAATCTTTTGTTTCCAGCATAATTTACTTTGGTGGGGTAGGAGGACACATGCACAGTCCAAGTTACCAAGTTACAATTTCTGTTCCAAAAATAGATGTATGGCATTTGGATGTGTTACTAGGGCGTGGAGCTCTGTAACACTGTTGTGTGTTTGGGACTCAACTTTTTAGCTTATCGTAGCTGAACAACAACACTGAGGTGGAGAAGTTCTAACTCCTGTAGCCTGTGTAGTTGTGTTTTTTTGTTTTTTTTTTTCCATTTCAATGAAGTCTTGCAGTTAGTCATTGTTAGTACTTTCCTGGAAGGCATACAGCTCTTGGTTTGATAACCCTTGAGATAAAGCCAAGGCACTGCTCTCGCCTGGCTCCTTTCTCTGTTACGTCTCTAGCTGAAGCAGCCAAAATTAGGTTCTGAATTTGCTTTACTGGAGAGCACCTCCCTGTTTCTGTCCCCCTGCCCCAGAAGCATTTAGATGCATTGTTGCTGTTTGAATCTTGCTGAACAAGATTCCAAACTGACTGCTGCCATTCTACTTGATGTCCCAGCAAGAGCTGGTAATAGGGCTGCAAAGCCTTTCTGATAAATGAAAGCCCTTAGAACAACATTGTCAAGGGGTTTTGAGGATGGAATGAGTCTTGTCTGTGGGAATTGGGGTACATGAAAATAAATTAATAAAGTATCTTTTTGCTTAATGGGAAAAGAAGAATCATGACTTCTTGGCAGAAAGAGTGACAGAACATTTTAAAACTTTTAAGGCTGCTGGTACTCAAGTTGTAATCTTAGATACAACAATCTGGGTTCCTATTCTTGCCATTAGATGTCATTGAAAACAGTTTCAGTAAATATGATCCTTAGCTGCAAATCTACCCTTCCTTTTTTGAGAAATCATTGAGTTTCTCATGTATGTCTCTTCTCACTTCTGGTGTGGGATCACTGGTTTGAAAGGAAGGGCAAAACTATCTTCCATAAATCTTTTGTAGAGTTGCGTTTATGTAGGGCAGTTGTGCTGGTTCACCAAAAAAAAAAAAAATTCCACCCAAGGCTTAAATTCTTTTAAAATTCTTTTTCCAAAGAATTGGAAATGCATCTTGGTGATAATTTCCTGCTCTTCCCTCGTGTGGTGGGCTGACCTTGGCCAGCTGCTTTTTATCTCCTCTTCCTCAATGGGATGAGGGAGAAATAGTAAGAAAAAGCTCAATGATTGAGACAGAGACACAGAAACCACTTAGTAGTTATTGTCACGAGCAAACCAGACCGGAGTGGAGAAGATGAAATTTATTGCCAGTTAAAATAGATGTGAATGATGAGGAAGGTGGACAAAAATCGAGACCTCTGCCCATGTCCGTGGGTCTGTGTGTGGGATGGGATTTCGCCGAGTGATGATGTCCACCCTTCTCCCCGTGGCAGCCCGGGAGCTGTGCAGGCTCCTGGCTCTGCCGGACTCCGCCCAGCTCTGGCTGTTTGTTGGTGTCTGGCACTTCCAGACGCTGTCCCTGAGGGAAGTTGTTTCATGTCCCTAATTGCGGATGGCTACCTGAGTGACAGGCACGAGGCACAGCTTGTTTCTCAGCCCTGGGGCAGAAAGGTGTTCTCCGTGTTTTCCCTTCCTCTGTTTGGCATAGATTAGCCGGAGCTGGGCTGTGGGATCAGGTGACTAATCACCTATAAGCCCACTAATTAAGCAGTGGGCTAGGATAATGGCATGCTGCAGCTTACTGGTGACATGCTGGGCGGGCAGCTTAGCCCCAGTGAGGAGCTCCAGGGGCCCTGATCCCATGCAGTGTCATATGGCAGTGGGGAACACCCATTTCGTGGAGGACAAGTCACATTTCTTCCTTCCGTGACGAAGAAATAATTGGGCACAAAGTTATTTTGGGGGAAATAGTCCTTGGATTAATCCTTTAACAATTTTTAAGGAAAGTATTTAAACAAGCCTCACTGTAATCGATCCCTAGCTTAATCCATGAGGAGCTAAATGGGAATTTGTGACCCAGAATCCTGCCATGGCTCTTCCCTAAGCGTGGCTGGACCTGGGGGAGGCTCCTGTTTTAACAGATAACACCAAGCCTGAGTAACCCTGACTTTTAAAAGGGGTGAAATTATTTTCTTTATCAGCCAGCTGAAATTGGAAATTAGAGGGGGAGCTGAGGAAGAGGCAGCATTAAAAATACTGTGTTACTATTCTTCAGAAGAGGCTTTATGTTGCAAAAGCATGTCTTGGACAAAGACATCAAATTCCACCTGCTGTTTCTTTTTAAATTGAGAAAGTAATACATGTCGAATCAAGGATGCGTGTGTTTTTCACAACAATAACATTTCTCTTGATGCTGCTTTGACAGCAGCAAGAACAGTGGCTGGAGGTGAGACACGGCGGGGCTGCCGTGCTCCAGGTGGCACAGGAAGAGTCTTGGAGAAGGAGCTGCTGCCCAGGGCACTGGCATTGTGCAGATTTACAGCACCCATTTGATTCCTGTCACCTCCTTGGTTTGTCCCCACAGGCGTCACTTAAACACTTCCTTGCTTCCTATGTGCTGGAGTTGGGATAGGTCACTGGTTATTTGGTCTTGTGAAGGGGCAGGTGTTGAGCACTTTTGCTGTAGGTAGGAATGAAGGGGGTTTTGGTTTCAGCAGAGATGTGGTGGTGCAAATGTTCTTTGCAAAAGGTGAAAGCAGTGATGAAGTTTAGTGTGTGACTTGATGATCTGAGGGAGAGATGAGGTTGTGGATGTGGCTTCAGCAGGGAAAAGTGAGAGCAAATTATTCTGGAAGCCAGATGAAGTGTATGCCTCTTATTTTCAGCTGAGTTTATTAGTGAGATCAAGATAGGGCAAGTTGAGCAGGTAATGCAGGACCTCGTATCACTGATGTAAAACTGCTGGAAGGTTTTATTTAAAAATGCAAAAACAAGCAAAAAAAGACCTCCAACAAAATCCACCGGCAAAGGTATTAATTCAGTGATATTAAACAAAAACCCCCAAAAGCTCTATTTTTCTACTGTCTGAAATGAGATCAGGTGCTTGGCCACTATACAGGGAGCCCAGGTAAACAAACTGCATTGATTTCAACCAAACAAGTAAAGCAAACTATTAAATAAAGTGAGCTGTTACAGCTTACTTGAGCAGGCTCGGTTTGAGGAAAATTTTCTATAGACAAGAACTAAGCAGCTGTGGAAATGTTTGACTTTCCCAATTTTGCTTTCCATTTTCCATTTTGCTATTTTTATTTTGGCTGGCCACAAAATTAAAAATAAAAGGGGGTTTCTTCCTGAGCTGTGTTTTGATAGGAGTGTCTTAGGCTTCTCTGAGAAGTGGCTGAACACAGGGCTGGTATCAATCTCCTCTGTGCCATCAGGTGTATTTAGCTGGATAATACACCAGTGAGATGGAAACATAATCAGGCTGCTTTGGTATCCTCTGCTTGCCGGCTTGCATTTTGCTAGAGAATCCTGTAAAGCCTTGGGCCCTGCTGGTGATTGTCAGGGCTTTCAAGGCTCCTGGCACACACATGCATAATGCATGCATGGCGTGCAGGTGACAGTGAGAGACAGGCTTCAGAGTAGGGATTGCACTAAGACTAATAGGTTTAAGGAAATAGCATTTTTTGCCTCTTTTAAATAATTGGGTTTCTTTCATTTTTAAAATGTCTGACAGTTTTTTGCCTGGCACAAAGCACTTTATATTCTAGGTCTTACCGCCCAGATAACTGCTATTCTCTCTTTCCCCTATCGTATTTACCACTGGCTCTGTCATGTGTAGAATATATCAAGGTTTTATGAACACCTGCTTTGCGTTGTCTGGGGTCTTTTCCTTCTGTTTTTTTTTTTCCTTTTAGCAAAAACTCCACAAGTCTTGCTGAAAAATACAGAGTAGAGTACCAATAGGCTTCTGAGCAGGTGTGTGGGAGCTGCCTTGCCAGGGTGTACTGAGGAGCTGGAATTTGTCTGACAGCTTTTGGGGAAGGGCCTGTCCTTGCCCTGAAAACAAACACAGTCTCTCATGGCGGTATGGGCTCTGGATTTTTGTTTACTTACAAAATTGAGACCAATTTATAAGGGTGGATTGAGTTTGCTACAAGCAACTGCACTTGCTTGCAACCTCTTCCAGTCGGGGCTGGGTTAATGTTAGCCTTGAGGATCTGCCTTATCTGGGTTTTATTGTGTTGTTGCTCTGGTAACAGCAAGTCTTATACCTTTATTAAAGGAAGCAGGGATATTTTATTTTACTCTACAGACTCCAATCAAAGGGAAATTTTGAGGTTTCTTTCTACCACATTTTTGCAGTTAGTGGAAAATTTGTACTTGCTCTGCAGAGAGCAGTTTCGATCTAAAAAATAGTATTTTTTTAAAAAACTTTGGCAAATGAAGATCAGGACTTGCAAGAATACTTCATGTTCATATTCTAAGTAAAACCTTGGGTTTTAATCCAGTTTTAAAAGATATGGAAAGTTCTACAGGAAACTTGAGGTCAGGAAGAATTACACCTTCTTAAGCACTTTGTATACACTCAATGCTATGCTGTTTTATCAGCTTCAATTCAGAAATTGTCTCCAAGGCTTTTGACTGTTTTGGAAACAGGTCTTGCAGTGACAAGGCTGCTGTTGGGAAAGTTGGTTGTCTAGAGCTGTCACAATGTTTTCTGAGTCCCATTACAGAGTTGTCTTGAGGCAGTGCTTGAGCTGGTCTCTTGGTCAAGTCACAGTTTTATTGTACAGGCTCTGAACCTGGAAAAAACACAGGTGATCAGTTGGTAAAGAACACCAGCTGTGATACTGTCTTTGGTTTTGGGAGCTTCTCTGTACATTCTATTTAAATATACTAGTACCCCACTTTGAATGGGCTTGGTTTTTGCTGTATCTGTCCAAAGGAAGGCATTTCGTTTTGCTGCTTCAGTTGAAATACTTCTTGCCCAGTGTTTCTATTCAGAAAAACTGTAAAGCCTCATCAGATGACTACTGTTTCATCTGGATACAGAAGCAGTCGATTTTGGTGTTCATGGATTAGCATTTAGTACAGTTTTAGTTACTGTTTTACATCTAGTTTAATTTGATCTATAGTATTAAAATCAGACTGCTCAAATTAAGTGTTCATTGTTGTGTTTTGTTTTTCTTGCAGGGAAGTTATCCAGTGTGGGAAGATTTTATAAATAAAGCTGGGAAACTGCAGTCTCAGCTTCGGTAAGTTTTATGTTACACAGTCAAGATTTCGTACAGTTCCTTGGATATGCAAACATTAAGATTAAATGCAGCTTTTGCAAGGATAATTTTCTAAGCAGGTCCTAGTAAAATTGTGCATATTTCTTAGTCAACACCTGCATGTAATTTTTTAAATACTACTACTGGTGTTTTAATGTATTTAGGAGAATTCACAATATGTCACCAGCTATACATAAAAAATATATAAAATGAGCTAAATGTCATGGATTTTGATGAAAAATTGGAAAGATTGGAAAGATTATTGTTGCTCAGTGAGCAGACATTTGGAGTTAGGTCTATGTTCCCCTTCTTACTAGTGTAGAATACAGAGAGGTTCTGTTGGAAGACGACTCAAAATATTAAAAAATCTTTGGTAGCCTTAACAGCATTTTCTTCTGACTTAAAAATGAAGAGAATTGCCTTGCTGGATCATACATTGGTGATTATTACAACTTAAGGGTTTGGGGTATACTTTGAAAATGGCATTCTGGATTTTTAATATAGGCAGAAGTGTCACACTTAGACCAATTCTACCTCTAGAATTCATTCATTTGTAGAATTTGTTTCTGCTAATACAAATACAAGCTCCATTTCCTCACAACTCTCCCCAAACCAGTCTCCTCTCTGCTTTCCAGAGCACCAGTTTTTTTCCCCAGCAGCTGTAGTGTAGCAGGTTATTGGCAGTCTGGTTTGTGGTTCTGTGTTCTGTTGCATTATGAACCATTCCCAAAGAAGCTGAGGGTTAGCTTCATTTGCCCTAAACAGCTGGAATATGCTGTTCTCCTACACCATGCCTAACACGCCACACTTGCATGTGGTTCTTTTCCTTTTCCAGCAGTCATGTCACAGTGAGTTGGGAAGATGCAGAGGAAGTAGAGAAAGAAGAGAAATGGAGAAAGTTCTTAGCCTTTTGTACTCTTCAAACACAGGCCTTCTAGGATGGCATGAAGCATAGTTTTGTTTATTTCCCAGTCCTGTGGTATTGCATTCAGTTAGTGCGGTGCTACAGGAACATGCAAGCAGGCAGCTTGAAAGCCTGTTTTCGAGGATTTGCTGTTTGTTTCTAGCAAATGTGAGCCTTTTGCTGCTGTTTCATTTCTGTGTGCTCTGATAAAGGACAGCAGATGTCATTTGAGCTGGAGCCAGGTCTTTCTGGATCTTGTTACTGGGGAAATGGAACTTCATTATTAGCAATATCATTAATAATTAACAACATAGTACATGAATAACAGTGTGACCCACAAGTTTAGAAGATGAATATCACAAACAGCATTAAGGAAAATTTTAGAAAAGATTTTCTGGTTCCAGGGCCTGGTATTGCTAGCTAGCTGTCAGGTTGTGGGGTTTGCCCTTCCTTTAATCTCCTGGGCCTGTGGAGAGTCCTTATGCATTTGCTTGGTCCTCTCACGCCTGGGGTGTTTTTTTCTGTGTTCAAATCTTTTGTGCTGTCAGTAGGCCATTTACTATGCTGTCAGTTATGTCCTCTGTACCTTGAGCATATTTGGAATGAGACTTGCATAAAATCTGACCTAATTAAGCAGTCCTGTGGTCTTTCTGGCCGAGGATCAGCTTCCCTGCAGGTCTGCTGGGTTTTTTGAGGCTAGCAAGGAGCTCTTGAAACAAAGTGAATATGATAGTCCCTATTCTGGATTTTGCTTGAAAAGGCTGACTGACACCATCAGGAGAGAAAATCAAGAGTTACTGTTAGAAAAAATGTGCAGAAACAGAAACATGAGGTCACTGTGGAGAGGACACAGTTTTGCTTTACCTGTAGAGCCCTGGCCTACTTTCGCTTTAATTGGGTCAACCAGACTATACACCTTCAGAAATCAGGACTGACCTGAGGTGTTCAGGGCTCTGGGGTGTGCTTATCTAGAACAGACACATCTGGAAAATTGTAACTCACGTTTGCTGTCCACTTGAGCACATGTGTGGTCTGTGGGTGCTTTCCAGACGTGGAAGGAGATGGGGCTAGTGAGGTTGACACTTTGGATTGTGAAGTCTGAAGTGGCTGGTGTACCTCTCAGGAAGGGTCCTGCTTGGAGGAGCACTAGATCAAAAAGGGGTTTTGTTTATTTTGGAGGTTTGGGGATTGGTGGTTTTTGTGGGTTTGGTTTGGTTTTTGTCTGATTTCCAAAAAATTTTTTGTTTCAAGGGATGCTCATGCTCCCCGCATGAAAAATGCAGGAAATTGTTTGGCCAGGATCCTAGAAAAAAGGAAATTCTTGCATGTTTATTCTTAAAATACGCATGTTCCTAGAAAATAGCAGTGGCTGTTATTTGTTCACTAATGGGTGAAGTATAATGTGTGTTAGATTTGTTTTTCATGTTTGACTGCTTAATATTAGTTCATCAGAGGAAATCAGCTAGAAGGAGGGTGGCTGTGCTCTTTTGAAACAGCACCTGTCCTGTGCAATTCTCAGCATGGAATTAGCGTGGCTGCCTCCAAGTCCATAGTTCTAACACAAAGCAAGGAAAGGATTAAGAAATGAAGGAGGGAAAAGACTAAGTTCAGATATAAAAGAGAATACTTTTTGTGGCCTCTGCAAGTTCACAGTGTTATTCTTTATACGCCTAAATGTTTTTGGCAGTAATTAAATAGGCATCAATGAGACACTGCTAATGTTTTGTTATCTGTATGCATTTCAGGACGACAGTAGTAGCAGCTGCTGCCTTTTTGGATGCCTTTCAGAAAGTGGCTGACATGGCTACTAATACACGTGGTAAGCAGATGTGTCAATATTGAGTTTAACAGAATGCTGTGTGGTTTATACCATTTGTCGTAATAAAAAGAAGCCTTAACTTGTTACATTGACAAGCAGATCTGTGAGACATCTGTTAGATGGACTTGCACTTTGAAAAAGTGTGAAAAAGGAAGTTGTCTTTACTGAAAAAAAGAGCTGTAAACCTGTAATTTAAATGTGTCATCAATCATGTGAACACTTCTTAATTACCATTTGAATTATACGTTGATGAATAATATTTTAGACAGCAAGATTTACAGAAATCTGTATTAACTGGTGTTTCTGTACCTTGTGTAAATGTAAAAAGCTTGATTCTCAGCTGGAATAAATAACTGTAGGGCTTCTGGAGACAGAGCAGATACTAGCTGATACTATGGCCTTTGGGGTCTGCCAGTAATGATGACAGTGACCTGTATTTATATCTTTGAGCGAAGACTTTGCTTGTCCTTCCCCCTTAAGTCTGACATTCTTGGTCAAACTGAATTTTCCTGGGCTGTGGGCTTCTCTGGGTAGCAGTCTCAGCTTACTGGTGAGTATGGAGAGCCAAAATAGTGCAGCTGGCATTCTTTCCAGACTGCTGAGTTTGAAGGAGTCAAAAGGCTGCTTCTCTGTGATGCTGGATGCCCAGTGACCAAGGCATTGTGTGCAGATGTCCCTGCAGTGGTGTAGGGCATTCCCCATGGTCACTGTCCTTGGACTGCTGCTGAAGAGTAAATCCAGAGTGCAGATAAATCACTGCTGAGGGAGCAGCTCTTGGTCACCTCTAACCCTAAAGGTTTTGTAGCATTTTTTAAAGTCCTAATGTGCTATTGGCATTTGACTTGGAGAGTAAGAAAGTAGTATTGCTTATGTGAAGGGTGTTCATTCCCATTAGCAGAGTGCAAGCTCAGTCAGACTTCCCTTACACTGGCTTACAGGAGTAGGAGCAGCTGCTGGAGTGAGTACCAAGTCATAGAATGACAAAAGGGAAGAATACTTCTTTTTCCTGTCTAAAGCTAATATTTACATTCTGATAAGAAGTTCCTCATTATATGCATACCTACTGTAAATTACAGGTTATCTACTCACGTAAAATAATAAACATGACAGAAAGTGGAATAAACTAAGGATGAGACCCAGGGCAGAACTTAACTTGGATTTCTAACGTGTCCTTCCTTCAAGCATGTTCTCTTCTCTTCTTTTTCTTCTGCCTTCCCCAAGGGGAAACAAAGTGAACTACCAAAATCCTTGAGACTTCTAGCTATGCTGGCAAGCCTATAGGACTTCCATTGAGATACCAAAATGACTGAAACTTTCTCACTCTCAAACAAAAAATGGCTTGTGTGGGTGTTTGAAGGGTATTTTACACTTTCTGCTGTGTCGTGTCTTGTCTCTTATCTCTTCAAGCACATCCTTTACAAAAAGAGCTCTGTGAATCCAGGCATGCCAAATTTGTATAGCTCCTCTGTTCTGTCTTCTGCCTTCCCTGACTGAAAGGATAGAGGGGAATTTTGGTTTTATTTTTGGAAAGTGATGTTCTGGGCAATGAATCAAAACTCCAAGTTAGCTGGTGGTTCTGATCTGCCTCACAACCCAACTTGCATTTGTGCCTGTTCAAGTTTATCTCTGAGGTTGCACCTTGGTCCTTTAACAAATACAGATAATTCTACCTTGCTGTGGACAGCGATAAATACCTGTCCCCAGGGAAGGTGATGTCAAAAATCCCTCTGACTTACAAGGGCACAATTCAGTAAAAAATGTATTTTGCTGTCAGTATAAGGAATTCTATTCCAAAATTGAAGTAGAACAGACTTACTATTTTTCTTCTCTGATGCAGGAATTTTAACAGGCACTCAGTTTTCCCTTTGAGGGGTTACCTAAAGTGAAAAATTCTTTCTTACATTTTTCCTGTTACTTACGCAGTTTATAAAATTATGTATCTGATTGTCTAATCAAGCATCTGGTGTGTTTCACACTGTTTAGAGGGTTAACGGATAAACCAAAGTTTACAGGTAATAGATTAACCAAAGTCAGATGAGTTCATGTTCAGTTTCTGGGGATATATGAGACTTGTATAGCACTTCCCATGACAAAGGCAGGGAGGTTGGTGTATTTTACATCATGAGGCTGGTTTATCATTGCATGAGCCAAATGCTTCTTCTGGGAACTAACTGTATATGAAAATGCTGAAGCAGGTGCCTGCTCTGGAGAGACAGCTTCAGTTCCTTGTAGGATGACTGAAGTGTTGTCAAGCTGAGTGCTGCCTTTAATTTGTAATTGCTTATAGTTCTACAGAAAGTGGCCTGTTATTTTAAGACTTGCTGATCTAGCTGATGAAAGTGTTTTATCAGTCAACAGAAGAACTCTGGCTACTCTTTAATCTGTCTGCATCAGCATTAGCTTTGAAAGAAGAAAAAATGTTTGTTTGGATATACATGTCCACACACATGCAAGGGGAGACAATCTCCTTTCAGTCACCAAGTGTTCAAAAAGAGGACTTACTTCCATCATTGCTAGTCTATGTTCCAGCTGGTATCCCTACCTTGTGTGCCATTTCTGCTGTTCCCAAGCACTCTCTTTGCTCTTTAGGTCCATCATTCTCTCCATGCCTTCTAATCCTGCAGTGGTAGCGATGTTAATCTTCACGTTCCCATCTGGAGCTCAGATAGAAGGCATAATTGGAGCTCTGCTTGTGGTAAAACCTATGATTGGATGAGTCAGATAACCTGTACTTTGCTGTATTTTCTTCTCTTTGTAGCTTCTAAAGTAGGAAAAGCCCTTAATGTGAAGTACCTCATGTTTCATAGTGACTCAATACACAAATTAATTTCCCAACCAGCTCATTTCAGCTTTTGCTTCCTCCTTTGCTGTCTCTCCATTTAGATGTGCATCAACCCAAAGTTATCTCTTTTTTCCTCGGTTCAGTTCCCTCGGTTCAATGCTTTGATTTTAGCCTGACAAGGAGAAAGCACAGGGAAAGTAGTTCTGATGCATGTGTCACCAAAATGTTAGATTTTTGTGGGTCTGGTCATCTGAGAGTCACCCTTTGAATGGGGGAGATTGTCAAGTTATGTTACTAATTTAAGGTAACAACACTAGCTGTATAGCAGTGTGTGCTGTTTTTGCTGGTATCAGAGATTCCTTCAGATGTTTTGATTTTTAAGCTCTGACAAAATAGAGACATCTATGTAGCAGTTTCTGTTATTCAAGCTGCATCTGTTTGGCATACAGCCCAGCAGAACTCGGTAGTCTGCAGTGGAATCTGTATTATCTCTCACTATGATTATTAAAGAGAATGCTTACAAAATATTAAATGAATGAGGTACTATAGGGTACCTTTAAATCTTTAATATACCTTAAATAGTGTAATAATAACTCTTGAATACCTTAAAAGTGAAGTTTCCTTTTGGGAAGATGTGTGCTTATGAGTTTTAGTTCAGGCTTTTCTTATATGGCTTATTTCTTTCAATATTTGAGATTCTGAATGTTTTTACCTGCATCAATTCTAACTGAAGCATGGAAGAATTGGAATCTAATTTTGTTTAATTTCTGTTCACCTGATTATTTGTGCAATAAAAATAAATTCTCTTATTAAGGCCCATCCCAAATACTGTGTGTTAATATATGATACATGTTTATAAGTTGGCTTTCAACAGTATGTAAAAGGATGTGTGTAAATTGCTTTGCTTTTTGTATGCTAGTCATCTTCTGCCTCTGCTGCATTTGAATGGTTTTTGTAGATAAGTACTAGAGCTCAGGAACTTGAAAAAGTAGGTGTGAAAAGTAACTATCCTCCTTGTGTTAAGAGGGAGATTAATGTGAAGATATGCACGCTTCTTCTGTATCCACTTAATACACCATCAGCAGCTTCCATGGATAAAACCCTGCCCCAAACTTGCCTACCTGCATCTGCACAGGTGTAAATTAAAATTTATGGAAAGATGATCTAAAAGCTTTGATTTACCCAAGCTTAAATTGATCTTCAAAGTGAGATTGTTAATAAGGCAGCTGATACTCAAGTCTTGTGGTTTCTTGGTTTTCATTCATATTGAAGGGTTTTGCATATACATAGGTGTGTTTGATATTAGCAGATTAGTTAAATCACTTCAAGAGGGTGTCAGTGTATCACACAGCTTTCTCTGGCCAGTTGGATTCCATGGATTGTAATGCTCTTTGAAGTTCCCTCTTGGCAAGTGCTACTAGAGGTATGTTTTCCCTGCCTTTGGTAATTCTGACATCTAGTACGTTTTCCAGCTCTTGCATTTTACAGATGTCTGAGAGGACTTCAAGACAGTGCAGAGTTGCAGAAAATTCCACTTGAATGGAAGAACCTCTCTGCTGGACTGAGCGGTTTGAGATTGGGGAGGATACTGTGGATAGTCAGCCAGCTACCAAGGGGCACTGAGTAGATTTGGAAGCAAAACTCAGCCTGTGCCTGCATGGCATGCAGCAGGAGTGGGGAACCAAAATCAGCGTAGTAATTTTAATGTTACTCTTTTGATGGGCAGGATATATCAGTGTGAAAGAAGTGCTACATTAAAGTGCCTGGATTAAAGTGCTACATTTTTCAGGCCTCATTAAATTTCAACAGCACACAAAAATATAAATATGGTTTTATACTTAAAAAATTAAATATGATTAATATTTGTGAGTGTCTGCGTCAGGTAGCTCTTCTATGGCACTACAGTCGCTGCTCTTCATGTTTAATAAGGATGCTTAAAATAGTACCTTTGCTGCAGATTGGTGTTCTTGGGCAGTCTCTACATCCATGTTGCTCCAGGTAGTGTGTTAAATACCCTTCAGACAGTCCTTAGTCTGGGTGATCCATTTTTATTTTGGCTAGGATCTGTGTTGCATATATTGAAGTTGTTTCCTAAGGTGCCAAGCTGCAGGAAGAGTTACAGGGCTGCAATTATCTGTGATATCCCAAATAAGTGTGCTTAGGCCTCCTGAACCAGTATCTCACTCTCTACAAATATGGCAGTGTGACCCAAGGTATGGTAAAGTCTTGATGCTATAGCAAAATGTAATGGACAGTACTGAAAGGTGTTTTTTATTGATTTTTTTATTTTCATAGAGGGGAAAAAAAAAGGAATAAAAGTGAAGCCTAGGGGGAAGAAAGACACCGCAATCTACTGTAGTAGATCTAAAAGCTGTCTAACATTTTGCAATAGTCTACTTTGCTCCTGGCTATGGGCTGGGGAGATGTGATGGTGATCTGTGCCTAATTTCAGAGTGAAAACAAAGCTGGTCACAAGAGGAAGGCATTCTCATTGTCCAGTTCCTTTGTCTTTCTGACTCCTCTTCAATTTCAGATGTACATACTCAAATAGCAAAACCTTTGTTTGAGCTTCCTGTCAGTTAAGATAAGACTTTGAAATAAGTCCTTATTCCTCCTGTGGAGTCTTTGAAGAAAAATAATACAGTCCAGACTTTTTCTTTCAGGATTTTCAGATATAAAATATTCAAGAAGAAAAGTATTTAAATGAATCATTCACTCTTCCATTATGTTTTCATGAAAGTGATGCAAAACACAGGACCAAAATCAGAATCATTGGCAAATAATTTTGAAGCTGGATGCATATTACCTATCTGTTGCATTTGGAGAAATAGGACTTGGATATTCTGCTTTACAGCAGCTAAAACTAAAATCACAAAGGCCATGCTGTGTTATTCACTGTTTCCGTGGTCCCGTCTTTCTGTAGACCAGTAGCAAATGTCAGTCCATGTCTGCCAACAAGTGTGTCGTCCTGAGAACTCTGCTTCTGATGTGAGCCTGTTTGGTTGGAGCAGTCTTAATGGGGTGAACATCTAAAATGCTCAAATACAAGAGAAGTGGTTTGGTTATTAATGACTAGATTTTATACTTAGTGGCTTGAAAGGACTGCACTGCAGGTAAAACATGGCCATTGTCTTTTATTTGGGTGAGTGCAGGCATTGCAGCACTAAAATATTATTTATACCTTATTTCTGTTCCTGAGGTCAGGACAAAATGTAGCTCAGGGTCTTTTAACAACATTTGTGCTGATTTGTCCCTACTTAAGGAGAAATATTCAGGGCAATAGACAAGAATAATTGCTGTAATAACTTACGTTGCAGAGAGTGACACAGAAGTGGAGTTTGCATTTGCCCTACAACCCAGTATTTTTTTGAGTTTGCTAAGGTGCTTACTAAGAGACTGAAATACTGTTAGGAAGGGGAGAAAAGCCACCAGGTGATTGTGTGTGCTAAATAAAAAATTGGAATGGAAGACCAGCTTCTATGAGGAAGAAAAAAAAGGGTGAGGGAGGAAGAAGCAAACAAGCTTCTTTAGTACTTCGTCCAAGGAGTGGTCTGGTTTGTTAAGACAGGAATGACTGGACTTTTTTCTCATGACTGAATGTAAGTCTGCTCACTATCATCTGAATTGGAAATCTTTGGGAGTGAGGGGAGGGGGAACTGCTCAGAGTTAATTTTTCATACACTTGTTTTTGGTTCTTTCTCTCTCCTTACCTATACAGCTATGTTGCTTTTAGGAGGGTGGACTATCAGATCCTTGTTTTTCTGCAGGCTTGGAATGGATGAATTGACTGTTGTTTGCAGCTACATGATGAGTTTATATCTTTGTGGGTATCTTCATGCAGGGCACCTATACCAGTAACTAAATACTGGCTTTGCAACTATGAAGAATTTTTTCAATCTTGGCAACAGAACCAAACTTTTAACGTCTTAAACATCCAGTTTGGGAAGTAATGAGGATAAATTGTAAGTGGCTCTAGGATTTCCTTCAGATAATTTATTAGTTCAGAATCAAAGATGCAAAAGCATCCTTTTGATGGTGGGATGTGGATTTGAAAGTGGAGGCTGAGGTTTTGTCTGGTGGTTGGTTTTCCCAATGTAGCACATGTTTCTGTGGTGGGAGATCCCCTTTCAGGCTAATTCAGGCAGCCTTTTGATGTGATTAATTACTAGTTGGCACATAGTTACAATGTTGTAGTAATCACTACAAGAGAGTTGTTGGAGCTCTTACTTACTTATTTTTAATCTGTCACCAGTTGGGTAGCAAAGGTAGTTGAAGATCTGTTCACATTGAGTTTTATTCAGTATATTTTTTATTTGCCATATAAGAGAAAAGGAAGTTCTGTGTGGTATGGGAAGAGAATTCAAAAATCACTTCAGACTAAGCAAGGTTTCTGTGAAGTAGGGTAGAGCGTCTTTCCTCATGGACCTTGTCTCCAACAACCTGTGGAGGCTGCAGAGCAGTTGCTGAGCTTTTTTGGCCTCATGCTTTGTGCATCACAGCTGCCTGGAAATTCAGGTTTGGGGGTTGTCCTTTTGTTGGTCACCTCAGTGGTGGATTCCAAGAAGATATGTTGGTGAAGTATCAGATTTGGTGCTGTCAGCTGGCTTCTTGAAAACTCGCCAGACCTCTAAGGTGTGAGTGTGAACCTGACTGGAGTTCTGCAGTTAACCTCACTGCACCTCAGTTCACATATCTTTGAACCCCTTGTGAAGTTCCTTTGTATCAGCAAAGCAATTTGTGCAAAAGGTGTGATATAAAATGCATGCTTTCACTTGGGGTGTCTTCTCCAATTCCCTCAATGTATTCCTACCCTGGCTGAACAAAAAACCGTGTTTGTTTCTAATGACATAAGAAAGCTATACAAAAAGTGAAATTACAAGCTGCAGCAGACTAATTGCGAGTGGAGTGTCCATAACAATGAACTCCATCTAATCATTAACAAAAGCAGTAACAAAAGTAATTTTTAGAAGCAGCAGTGACATTTGCATTGTCTAACAGGTTTTTTTTTTTTGCTCTCCTCAATTCAGGCTGCCTCCCAGAAGGATGCTCTTCCACACATTTTCGTAGGTGTCAGGACCGTAGATCGTATATGTTCACTCTGTGTTTCCATGCAAACTAGTGTTCTCCTGCCAGGTGATCTACTCAGCAATATGATTCATCTCATGTTTGCATACCTGCTGCTTCTTGGGAAGCAGTCCATGTTCATGGTAATAATGAGGTCTTGCTTAAAAATAGACCAGCTTCCTTCATTTTCTTGTCCTTCTGTTTGCTTGATGATTTGTCGGGTGTTGCCAGCACAAATGTTTGTCCCTGTTGCTGTGCAAGCTGTTCACCCCTTCCCTCCTCCTTTCACGTTAGTTTTCTTCAGTGAAGCAGTTCCCTGCTCTTTTCTTCCATGGTTGAAGTAGTAAAACCTGCCCTGATAAGGCTTATGGGCTTATTTAGAGAGGTGGGGAAGAGTCCCCACTGGTTCTTGAATTTCAGTAGAAAAATAAGGTCTGCCTGGGACAAGAAGTGCATTGTGCTGTGTGTCTTCCTCCTCCACTCCCACGCATGATGGAGTCCAACCTGTAGAACTACTTCTGAAAAGTTAAAATAATATAATTACCTCACTGTTTCATTTCAGGGGTCAGAGTCTTCCCTCTTGTCTTTGTGTTTTCTATAACATTTTTTTTCTACAAATTTATCAGTGACCTGCCCTCCATTCAAGTTGTTTTTTTGGACAGGGTCGAGAAGAAAAGGAAGAAGGGCAATTTCCAAAGGAGCCCTGGGTTGTGACCTGACAGTACTTCCTGTAAAATGTTTGGACTTTCTCTACTTGCATACATGCTTAAATCTTTCTACTGCTTTGCAGTTGGTGTTTGTTTTGTTGTTTTCACGTGGACTTCTTGCATGTAAAAATGAGTATGTTTTCCAGTCTAAAGAAACCATTGAAAAATGCAACCACCTTTCCAGCAGCCATCCCAACTCAGGCTTTGTGGAAACCACTTCAAAACTGGGAGCAGTGGCAATTGTGTGCATGTGCACGCTCATCCACAGTGTCGTGGAGTAGAAGAGGTCTGGGTTTGTACAATCAGCCCCAGCAATTGTTGTGAAATTCTCCTCTCCTGCAGTATTTATTACTATGTAAAATTGAAATCTGCATGATTTCCTGCTGTGAGCGCCTGTGCTGAGGGACTGGTTTCTATAGTAACTAATATCAAGGAGCTGGCTGGGACTTCAGTTTGGAGCTGTATTTGAGCCTGTTTTTGCAGTTCTGATGCAACCCCGTGTGAGTACTTGATGGATGACAAACAAGCAGTCAGGTTTGTGGCTGCCATTACTACAGTAGTAGTGCGGTGCAGCCTGGCATGTACACTGAGAGCTAAAAATAGGCATTCTGCAAAATGGAGTTGGAGGTGAGGAAAGGGGATGTCTTTTTCTCTAACAGCACTCCCCTCCCTTGGCAGAGCTGCCAAATGGAAACACTGGAGAATATATCAATGAGTGTTTATGTCCTGGAGTCACTTCAGCCCACCCCAAAGTGAAAGATATGTCTTGGAACTGGGTCCATTTTCTCCCAAGAGTAACAGCCATTGGTATTGCTATTATTCTGTTTTGAAGCAGAGGTGGTGTTTGTTCTGCTGAGCATGATAAATAGTATTGCTAATGTGTTTTCATCTGCAGGACCAGCTTCTGCCCTTACTTAGGCCTAGATACACCTGCTTAATGTATTTGGTTTTGCACAGTTAAGCAGCAGTTAGAGTGTTGAAACTTGGCTTGTAGAGACTGTAGGCTTTCATCATGTCAGGCAATATGCAAAGCCTGGTTTGCACCATTTGCAGTTAGTCAGAAAGGCATAGTGGGGTCAGGTACATGGAAATGAAACTGAATTAAATCTTCTATTTAGGGTCACTTTAAAAACTTGAATCATGTGATGGAAGTGAGAAAGGAATGCAGAACAGTGCTTGCTGTCCAGGCAGGTCCTCTTGAGTACAGAAACTGGACTTAGGCAGGCAGTAATGGTTTGGTCTCTTTTCCCCCACCCTAGTAGTTTCCCAAATCGTGATGAGGTCAAGCCTGAAATCTAAAGTAAACTTGGGGCATTGATGAAATAGTCTAAAATGTGAAGATGTCATTTTGTATGACTGAAGGTTGTTTTTCCTGGCTGTGCTAGAAAAGGAGATATATATCACATGTGCTTGTCTTCCAAGCCCTCTCCCCCCAGAAGCCGAGCATCTCTGAGGAGAGCGTGAAGTTGTATGTCCTGTGTACCTATTAACACACAATGAATGCCATTTGCTCAGCCATCTCAAGGAGAACCTTGACTTGGCTACCCTCAGAGCAGCCTCTTACTCATTGGGTATTTAGGGATGCTGGAGCAGGCTGAGGAAAGTGAGTGTGGAGAGGAAGAAATGTATGGTGGACAAAGAGAAGCTGGGTGTATTGTGCTGAGAATATTTAGGGGACATGTGGTACATACCCATGAAGATGCAAGGGATTTTATTTAAAAAAAAGTCTATTCAGACAGGTCATCTTCTATATTCACTGTTTACGTATGCAAGCCTATAGTAAAAGTATTACAGTGATTTAAAAAAACCAGATAAATTACTGGATTAAACTATTTGCGTCAAGGGAGTAATGATGCATTTGAATAATCTGAGATAATTTGGCACTGAGATATGACCAGATTACAGTTTGAAAAGTAGGATTGGAAACTAACATTAAGAATATAATGACTCATGTTGCTGAGAAATCATCTTCTCCTTTGTCCTTGTGTAGAAGTAAAAAAAAAAAAAATCTTCCTTTCTTTCAAGCAAGTACTAAGTATAGTGCTGAAATGAGAATCTTAGAGTATGACTTTGTTGTATTTACACAATATAGTGATGGAAGTCCAGAACATTGAGTCGTTATAAATAAATTAAATCCAAAGTACATTTAGTAAATACTTAAAGTGCATATTGTGATGGATTATCCCTGTTTTAAAATGCTTGTTCATTTTCTGCTAGTTTGCAAAATCACTGTAGTCCAATAGAGCACATTTCCATTGGATGCTGTTGTGACTGTTTATCCATTTTAAATCTAGGTTGCCTTGCATGGAGAATAGCAGCTCTGTGTGAGCGTCAGTCACTTTGGTTCAAAGGTAAAGAGTTCATGTGTAGCTCTTCTGGAGCTGCTGCAGAGGCAGGAGCCTTGGATATGAATATAGTCAAGGGAATGTTTTAGCTATTAAGCTGAAATGTAGCTTGCTGCTGGGGAAATGAGTGTTGTCACTGAGTGTATACCGTGATGCAAAGCCCTCCCCAGACTGTTGGGTTCAAGTGCACAATGTGTGCTCAGGACAGATAATTGATTTAGATGAACAGATTTTAATCTTTCATTGTAAGCTTGAGGCCGGCTTCACTCAGAGCTGTAAACTCCGTTTTTCTCAAGCTGCACTTTCACAAGTGTTGTAGCTGTGCTCTCTGAAGTGGCTGCCTGTTTTCAGAGACTCTTTGTTCTTCACAACATGTTTTCTTTGTTGGCAACCTTACTAATTTAACATGGCTTTCAAAATCATCTGGAGTGGGAGAAAAAGCCTTGTTCATGTATGTTCCTAGCTAGGGTGAAAGTACTAAACTTGTGGTTTGCATCTGTAGAGACAATGAAAAAGTTGGTTGATATGTTACTTTAGGGTGACTTTATGCACAGTGTAATTAAGCTTAAAGTTTAGATCTGCCTATTTTAAAGCGAATGTACTTGTTAGAATAAAGCTTTCTTGTTAAGGCTTTATGTTAGGGTTCATGGGGTCTCTCACAGAAAAAAAGCTAATGCCTTCAGAATAGCATACAAGCTCCCATCTGCCCATCATGAACATTGCTAAGGGATTTTTGAGCCTAAGTGGCAAGAAGTCTGTCCTGTCTTCTTAGGCAGGTTAATGAAGACTATTGCCTAATCTGTTTAAATTGGTCTGAATTTCAGCCTCTTTAGAGTTCAGTTTTTGAGGTCATGATTGTCATAGTTAAAGCAATGTATGTTTTCTTGTTAATTCTTAACTTTTGTTTATTTCAGGTTAGTCAAAGTTTGGTTTCAACTTCTTTTCACATGTGGGGCGTTTTTTTGTGTTTTTTTTTTTTTTTTTTTTTTTGTTCTAAAAGGAAGCTGGACTCAAAATTTGTGCCCTCTAGGTGTACCTATAAGGTGAAAGATATATGAATAGCTTTCTTTAAGAGAATAGGTCTTTTAGATGAAACATATTCAGCATATAAAAAGCTTCTTGTGACCAAAGGGAGTAAACATTAAAGATTGATGATGCAGCTTTAAGTTGCATGGAAACAAACTGGGGCAAGTCAGTTCATTTTACCTTTGATTCACTGCTTCCAGCCATTAGGAAAGGTTGAAGGCACAAAAGGCAAACAGGAGTCTCTTCTTTAGCCTTTTCTTGTAATGGACATATTTTGCCTCAAACAATAGCTTCAGTAACTGGACACACAAAATTTATAATTTTTTTTTGTTTTTGTAAAGCAAGCAATGCGATAACAGCAATTTACATAATTGCAATGATTTCTAGTTAAAAGGAGAATAAAATAAAGACTTCCAAGAATAATCCTGGATTGTAGAGGTTTCAACATCCCCTGGGGTGGAGATGTGAAGTGGTAGTTTGACCCCAAGACTTGGATGTCAGGCACATCTATTTTGTATGACCTATCTATAGCAATGAGAACTTCTTTTGGTCTTAAGATCTGCAGTTTGTTCAAGTTACTTGGAGATCTTGGGTGAGATGCTGCTTTGGAGATCAGTATGAGATGACATGTAAATCCTGCAGAGCAACTACATTAAAAATGGAAGGTCTGTATTTCCTGGTACCTAATTCCGTCAGTAATGTTATTTAGGATCCTAGCTATGGTGCTTTGCATGCCCAGAACTATCCCAGAGCATTACTGGGACTGGACAGGTGGATACAGGTGGATACCTGTTTACAGGATCCAGGGGGCAGCAATAGTTTCACACTCCTCCTACTTTCTTTTCCTTTTTAAAAAGGAAGTCTGGGGTAGCTTGTTTTCTGGTGTTTCGTGGCTCTGTCTGGATTTCCTTCTCTGGTTCACTTAGTTCTGCTTTGCAGAGGGCATTGTTTGTTTTTATTGGAAAGAGGCTTACCTGTGGTTTTTTGTTTTCAACTTCTGTGGGTTTCTATGCTTTCTCCTTTTTGACCCTTGCATGTTTCCTGCAGCATTTTCAGCATATTTGCATTAAGATGGAAGATTCAGAAACGTGTGTAGAACGGCCTCATTTTGAAAGAGAATTAGTAATAACAAGAGATGAGCAAGATACAGTATTGATTGTTGAATGGATTAGGCCTAGTTGAAGTTGTATTACTCTTTTCTTGATCTCTGAAAACTTCACATGCTCTTCTTGCAGCACATGCAGACCTTTGTCAGTAGTTCTAGAGGAAGGATTAAGGCAGACAAACTCGTTTCTGCCATGTAAAGAAGGTGGCAAACTAGACAATCCTGAAAGCCTTTTAAGGCTCTACTTCCTGGCCATATTAGTTCAGGGTTTAATTACACAATAATAAGATTTCTTACATGCAATATATTTGAACAAAGACCTCTCCATGCACCAATGAACACTTTGTTTGTAATAACTTACCTTCTCTTTTGTTTTCTGTTAACTTGTTTTTTATTTCAATTCTGTAGGTAGGGCCGCAACTAGGATATTTAAAAAGGGTCTACAAGAACTTTGCTTTGTGGGAATAGTTGTCAAAGTCTTTTCAGTAGTTTAAGCTATAATGAAACCCGTTTTAATATTCTTATAAAGCTATTTTTAGACTCATTTATGCTGATGGAAAAGTAGGAGTAGAGTTGCTTTGGCACAAACATGAGGAACAGCATCCCTAGGTTTGATGGATATGTTCTCAATATAATTTATCAGCTAATTAATTCTGTTGGGGAAGCTTTCTGTGAAAGCACTTAACAGTGATGGCCTTGCATGATTTAAATATGTGTGAGCCGCTTTACTATGGACAAATGGACAGGTCAGTCTTAGAGAAAAAGTAGCTTCTAAGCTTAGACAAAAGCCTCTTGGGTTATCCTTGCTAGTAGCCATCTAGTGCATAATACAGAGTTTATTTTAAAAATATTTTATAAAGTATTAGGCTGAAGCAAGATTAGAGGATTATTCAGTTACCTGTGCAAGAGGCAAAGTTTTGCCCAGCTGATGTGAGAACTGTTCTTTGATAAGAATAACTGAGTGTATGAATAGTGGGAACCAGTGGCTGCCATGTTAGGATTTACTTATGGAAAGCATCAGTCCAGAAAGCCTCTCAGGCTCTTGGTTGCCCTACCCTTTTGTTTCTTAGCCAACTGAATGCCTCCCTGTCCCACAGACAAAGAGAAGCCTGTCTGGCTTCACCTCTCTCCTCTGGTCATCTGCTTCACCTTGGTTTTGAAATATGTCTGTGCTACTGACCACAGAAGTAAAACTTGGCTTTGATTTGAGTTTCATCTTGCAGTGGCAGGTCTCTGTCTGTGGGAGAAACTGGACCAGGGCTTCAAAGCATCAAAGTGATTCACAGCTAATTTTCTCTTTAAGGACCAGGAGGACCATTAGATCATCTAACCTGATAATCTCTGGAGGGCTGGTCAGGGCTTAGTCTGCTGCAAGCCTTGTGCTGGACACAGCCGTGGCTGGAGCCCTCCGGCACAGAGAGGCGTGGGAACAGGCAGCATTTCTGGAGTGCAGGTGTGCTGGAAAATGCTCTAGGTGCATCTTCTTTGTATAAATATATATGTAGAAAAAAATTAAATCAAACTAGTACCTGTAAGAAGTCTTGCTTGGATTTCTGAAGGAAATACAGACTTGGGGTTTTATTGTGTCTGTCATCTGTGGGTTTTGCATAAAATTCACAGACAGGGAGAGATTGTCTTGCCACAACTCAGAGTGTGCAAGAAGACATACCACCTTCTACAACATGACTGTGCTGGTATTCATGGACTGTATCAAGCCATTGCCTGGAGTGAAATGTCATGGCCAGGAGAGGGTAAGATACTGTGGAGAGGCTGGTGACTTCCATGTGGGGGTCATTGCCCTCGCAGGGCTCATGACCTGTTCAGCACAGAGCTCCTGTGGCTCACACTGGTATTGGTGACAGAAGTCCTCTTCAGAACTGTCAGTTTTGTATGCTTTTTTTTTTTTCCTTCCTCTTGTAGATTGGAATTTCCCCATGGCAAATGATTCCATGCCCAAACTGCCCGAAGGTTACCCCTTCCCATGAAATAAGCAGAGCTGTGTCGGTGGGAGCAGAGCCAAAAGTAGAGGCTTGCATCTTGATTTCCTATGTACTTAGTTCATTAATGAAAAGGATGGTGGTAGTGGGTCACTTAACACTTGCATTTTTTTGCAGTTTTTGTCAGTGAGAGGAGACAAAAAGCCCAGCTGCAGTAGCGGTCATGGAAGCTGCAGGTGTGAGCTTGGCTGGAGAATGCCAAACTGCCATCTGTGGTGAGGCTTTGTGGAGATTTTTTTTGCAGGCTATTTGCCTAGAAATGAGAGCAAGAATACAAAATAACAGGAGTAACTGAAGATAGCTTTCTTCCAGTTTCTGCTACCTAACTGGTTAGCCAGAAGTCTGTGAAAGTGTAAGAGTTGAAATTGCATCAGGCTCAAGGGATGAATGTAGGTCATTCCCTTACAGCACATTCAGTCTTTTAGGTACTTCTTCCCATGTTGCTGATTTGTCCTCTGCTGTCTAGAAGATATGAAAAAGTAGAAGAAAAGTTGCAGGTGTTACTTGTGTAAAATATATAAAGAAAAGAAACATAGCAGCATATTGCATTGCTTACTTATATGGTATGTGGTTAATACCCATTTTTGTGCCCGTGCTCTGACATTTTAAAGCTAGATAAGTACAGTAAGTAACCTTAAGCATTAAAAAGAAAAAAAAATAAAATGTGATGACTGCCGTAATTACGTCAGTGATGTCCTGTATGCATTTTAAATTCCTAGCCCCCTGTGCTGTTTAACTTTTTTGTCCGTTATGCAGCATGTCTGCTTGTTTACAAAATGCCTTGGAGCTGCATGGGTTCACTCACACTGTGTGCAGAGTGGTTTATAACAGCTAGGCATGTGTTTTTCTGACCAGGGAGATGTACTTGGAGCTGTGCTTTGGATTGCACAAATAACAATTTCCAGGAATGGCCATGAGGATCAGCAGGAGGAGCTTTGAAGAGTGCGTGGGTGCAGCATGATCTTTGACTGAGGGGAAGCCCTTTGCTGGTGGCTGGGGGAGCTGATGCTATTCTGAAATGTGGAGCCTGAGCAGTTATTTTCCCAAACAGCTTCCTGGAATAACAGAAAGAAGGAATCTAGGCATGCTGTCTCTCCTCCCTTTTCCTCCTGCTTTGCACTACAAGAAGGAGTTAGGCAGTGAGGAAAGTGGTTTTCTTTTAAAGTTGAAAACATTTGCATAGGGCCTGTTACATTCACAGCTGCCTACTTTGGAGACAGTGTTTTTTTTGAAGTAGAGGCTTTAGCAGCTGTAAGACCAGAAATGCAGCACAATGCATTAGTGACTGTATTTGTCATTCTCATCTAGAGAGAAAATGTGCTGATTACATTCATTTCTTTTTTTAGCTGGAGGGAAATGAGATGCTGGTCTTTATTCAGCTAGCTTTGTGTATTTGCAAATTGCAATTTCAACTATCTGGGCAAAAGTGATGGACACTTACCAATAAAAAGAAGTTAATATCTCACTATCTCTTCATAGAGTTGATTGACTAGTCTTTTCATAACAACGACATTTACATATTTATGAGCTGGTCTTAGAGTTTGCGTAATTTTTATTTGCATTAAATTTAATTATATCAACTACTGCTAGATGATTTTTCTTTTGGTAGAGGCTGAGAGATCTTCTATTTGAGGAGACTTGAAAGAATTAACAGATGATTTTGCAACAGCTATCCAGCAGCTTGTTACTTGGAATTTTGATTTGCTCTCTAGACCCCTTCTATTGGATGTGTCCACTATATCAGGAGTAAACAGTCTTAGCCTTTGCAGTTTTGCTAGTGCTTCTATGCAACTGCCATACTGTCAGGAAATACTTCTGTTATATCTTCTGTTATACATTTGCAATAATATCTTAAGGTTACTTGTTTCTCCTGCATACCAATTCCATAGTTATTATCTTTAGAGCCTGTCTTTGAATGGCAAGCATCATATTTTTGTTGTTAAAGCAATAACAACTTCAGTCGTACATTTCTGGTTTATATCCAATTCCTGTGACCTGGGCAGTCAGTCTGTGCCCTAGGCTGCAACCTTCAAGTGTCTTCCATCATATTCCCAATGGGTCATAAATCTACAGGTGGTATGACCTGGCATCTGCTGTAAAGGGACTGAAAATGAGCTATTCCAAGGCTTTGTTGAAAGGATGTGTAACTCCTGGAAGTTAGCTGATGGAAATGATGGGGCCTTCATGGACCTTCTGGATTAATTACTGTAATAAGCAGGAAAAATGGTGGACCAAGACAGTATGTAAAATGGGGAGGATTGCAGCATACCCATTATCATACTACTGTCTTTCTCTGTGTGCAAGGTTTGCAGAGACAAGTAGGATCCTCCTCCATGATAAGTTGCTTCTGGTATGCAGGGACCTCTTTGGCAGTAAACTGTGGTGATCCTAGTGGTTAGAGGAGCTGGTTGGTCAAAGATGGAATTGCACAGGTCTACAGAGGCGTATGTCTCAGGATTGAGGCTCAGTGTTTTACTTTAAATGTGGTGCTCTGCAGAAAGTGTTAGTGCTAGACCCATACATCTGCCCTGCTTTGAGCTTTGTCAAGACATTGATCTTGTCAATTGAAAACAAAATGAGGCTTAGCCTGTATTTAGAGCTGGATGAGGGGCATGGAAGCTGAATGACGATGCCATTGCAGGTCACTAGCTGCAGGTTAATAGTTAACAGTATGTTTAATGAACTTTCTAATTGCAAGACACGTGAAACATTGTGATTGTATCCTCAGTACTGTGTGTGGCTAGGCTAGGAAGGAAAACTTCATGTGCCTAGTACCATCAGAATAACAGCTTGAGAACCCTTTGCTCCTCAATTCCTGAGACATTTACACCACAGAAGTAATCAAAAGCATATAAATTTAGTCCAGAGCATGATTTTCTTTAATCCATGACTTTTAAAGCATCTCTGTTTTGTTTCTGTTAATGCAATGCAAACCATGTGTCTTGCAGTTTTCAAGTAGTTCTTACTGGTACGAGCATCTCTTATAGCTCAGACATATTTCATTCAAATTAAAACATACAGGGCCTGTTTATAAACCTCCAGAGACAGGTTTATGGCACAGACACCGACTGAGACTACTTGTTAATTGTGAGAGTAGACTGGATATTTAGCTATTAAATCCTATGAATAAGGTTTTTCTTAGCTAACCTCATCTGAGTGGAAGTGGGGCAATTGGGGGAGAAAAAAAAATGGGGGAGTGTTCACACTTGTTGAGCAAATATTTTTTAAAACCCTTCAAGTTATGTGCTGTAAATTGTACACTACAAGGCACATATAAGGTGCATTTTTGTAGTTGCTGGAATAAACAGATGGCTGTGACCCTTTGAGATGATTATTGGAATCCTAAACTTAAGCACTTCCTAATTAAGGAACCTCTCTTGCTAATTTGTACCACTGAGTGGAATAAGGCCTGTGCATTGAAAATGTATTCCTTAAAATTTTGCACATCTGTTTGGGATTTTTTGATGCTGTGTGATATTCAGTAGAAGACTCAAGTGAATCAGGAGGGTTTCTGGGGCAGCATCCTGGTGTTCAGGGACATCCCAATGCAAATTTTTTAATTCATCATACATTTTGATCTTTGTTCTTGGATGTTGTATGTTTTTCAGTTGGTGGCAAATATAATTTTTGTGTATGCAAAGGAGATAGTAATGTGGTATGTAAATGAAAAATTATAGGAATTACTGGTTGCTTTGTAAAGTATTTTCCCCACAAACATTATTTGCAGAAGGTATTGCAAACTTACAGCTACAATATGGAATTTTACTACACCCTCTTTAACACACTTGAAAGTTGTTTTATGGCACAGAAAGTCAATTTCCTGGACCTACTAATATCTTCACTCTTATAGGGGGCAGACTCATATAATCATTTAAGCAGGAGAAGACCTTAGAAAATTTAGTCTAACCATAATGTTCAGGTTTTGTTTAAATTTTTATCTTTCTTGAGTTCTGAAGACAGGATGTGTTTTTTAAAAGTGTCAGTGCTTGATTTAGAAGTAAAACAAACCTTCAGCAAAATGGCTACCATGCAGCTAACATACAAGTCAAAAGCAAGTCACTCTGCTAATTCAGGCAAGATTTGTATTCCTGCATATTAAACAAGCTGAGAGCAGGGACAAAATAACTTGTTTTTCAGCTTGTTTCATAAAACTAAGTTTTTATTGTTGTTGGCTTCAGAATGTCTTAAGACAAATGGCAGTCAGTATTTAAGTGAATAAACAATCTGCCCCAGTAATAATAAAGCGCATCCTATCAGTTCCATGTTTGTACTGCTGCAACTTTAGTTTTTTTTTCTTTACACCCATTCTACACATCTTTTCCCAAATCTATGAATTGGTACAGCACATCTGTGCTATTTGAGAACAAAAAAGTATGAAATCATAGTCCCATAAATAGCTTGTAGGATGAAAATGCTGAAGACAGCCTTCTTTTCATCTCCTGTGGGTCTCTTGTACAGGACTCTGGAATTTTGGCTTTGATTCTTCATGCAGAGTGTTCACAATATCCACATCTGGGCTATGAATGTAGCTGAGAACAGATCTGCTTTAGATCTTCATGGCTAATAATAACTTCAAGAAACAAATGCTTCTAGCAGAAGAATGTTTGTGTGGTCTCTAAAGCAGAACGAGTTAAGACAAAAAGGAGAATCTAGAGCATCCAAATAGCGTTGAACTGGTATCAGATGCCAGAGTTGTACAAGCAATTTTCTCTCAATTGACAAAGAATTTATTTTTTAACTTCTCGATAAATCCTCTCTGTCACAGTGAAAATTCCTATCTCATCTTTCTTTTGTGCTATCTGCATATTCTCTCAGATAATCTGCACTGTATTCAGCACAGTCTCTATTTAGAAAAGGCCATTTTGCAGAGCTTATTGTTTCCATTGTTTCCTTTTTTGTAATAACATGCTAGGTCCTTTTCAGTAGCGTGCATTTTTAATAATATTTTCTTGGAAGCAGGATGTTATCTATTTAAATAGCACTGTTCAGTGTTTCTTAATAACTGGTAAAAGATTAATCTGTTTTAACTGCTAATTACTTTGACTACACCTGCATCTTGTAAAAATACCAGCAATACCTTAAATATGACTACATCAGGCACAGGAAAACCTCATAATTTAAATAATTGAGTAAACATATCAAACACATTTTGGGTAGGAGGAAGAGAAAATTGATGGTTGGACATTTTTATTTTTAAATGTCATGAGGGCTGTGCTTTGTTGTGAAATAGTGTCTAAAACTGAGAGGAGGAAAAGAGATTGGCAACGTTTCCTCATTCTTCTGAGAGGAAGCAGCATCGCACAGCTGACCTGGGAATGTGTGCCAAGAGATGACATGAGCGTCTCAGATTCATGCGAGTATTGCTGTGGTCTCTGCAGTGTCTGGGGGGGTAGGGTGAGGCTGGGAGGGGCACCTCAGGATTTCCAGTGTTTGAACAGAATAGGAAACAAAATTCAAGTGAACTTTTGAATGCAAGTTGAAAGAGGTAAAGGTGACAGCAATCTCACTGCAGGTCCTAGCACTGACTTGCCTTGAATGCAAAGTTCATCCTGGGTGCCTGAAAGAAGAAAAAAAATTCTTGTTCGATTTGAGCGTTTTATACTTCTACAGTTGTAGGGTTGGGTGGGGGGGGGGGGTGGTTTTTTTTTTTTTGTTGTTGTTTTTTGTTTGTGTGTTTTGGTTTGTTTTTTTTTTTTAAATTGCAAGAGAGGAAACCGTGGAACAGGCAATACTTATAATGTTCTGAGGTATTTAACATTGCACAGTCCCATCAGCACTGACAGCAGATGAGTTTGGCAGTAAATTCATAGCTTCAAATTCATGGAAGTTCACATGCACCATTACAGGCTTGGGGAAGGGTGGCTGGAGAGCTGCTCAACAGAACAGGACTTGGGGTGCAGGTTGACAGCAGCTGGACATGAGCCAGTGTGCGCTCAGGTGGCCAAGAAGGCCAATGGCATCCTGGCCTGGATCAGGAGTAGTGTCACCAGCAGGACCAGGGCAGGGATTGTCCCCTGTACTCAGTACTGGTGAGGCCACACCTGGAGCGCTGTGTCCAGTTCTGGGCTCATTGCTTCAGAAAGGATGTGAAGGTGCTGCAGTGTGCCCAGAGAAGGGCAATGGAGCTGGTGAAGGGTCTGGAGAACAGCTCTTATGAGAAGTGGCTGAGGGAGCTGGTGGTGTTTAGTCTGGACAAAAGGAGGCTCAGGGGACCTCCCTGTCCCTATAGCTGGACGGAGGCTGTAGTGAGATGGGGGTCAGTCTCTTCTGCCATGTCTCAGGTGAAAGGATATGGAGAAATGGCCTTAAATTGTGCCAGGAAAGGCTCAGATTCCATGCTAGAAAAGGTTTTTTTCTCTGCAAGAGTGGTCAGACATTGGAATAAATTACCCAGGGAGGATGTAGAGTCATCTCTGGAAAGTGCTCAAGAGCCATCTGGATGTGACACTTGGGATTGGTTTAGGGGGTGATTGTGGTGATGCTGGTTGATGACTGGAACACATGATCTTGAAGGTCTTTCCAACTTTGATCTGTGAAAATCAAGTCTGGCTCAGTTGGTTCACATGTGTTTTTTAGAAAGTTTATTTCTGAAGATTTAAAATTCAACCCTTGACATGCCTTTTTCTGGGTTAAGCACAAGCTGTTGCCAATGGAAGTGAGCTGTTGCTCACCGCACTTGAGATGTGGCTTTACTAAGTCCCCCTTTGAGAGCATGCCTTGGTGCCACACCTGTGTTTGCTGGTGCCATTTTTAGCAATACATGACAATCCATAGAGCTGCATGAATGCCCAGTATAACATCCTGTATCTTTAGTCTTTAGAGGAAATGCTGCAATTTTGTGGAAGTAAAATGTAAATCTGTAATTGTGCAATTAAAACTACACACATTTTTTTACCTCTCCTTCCCTACATCCACACAACAGTAAAAGCTCAAAACGATCATAATTTTAAAGAGGAGGAAAAGAGGGGTTGAAAAGTTTCATATAACCTCTTGTGGGGATGGAAGAAGTAAGAGCTAAACAGATATGTGAATTTAGTGGTAATAGGTTTTTTAAAGAATTAAATGGCTTGTTTGTTCTGCCTTACTTATTTAATTATAGCAATGTATTAAACTTATTTGCAGTGAAATGACCAGTAACAGACATGTTTGGGTTACATTTTTTCCAGAGACAAGTCCCTGCAAAAAAGTGTGTTTGCTATATTTGCACACCCACGTAGGTATAATGGGTGTCTGCTTTTAGTTTTGAATACTTGTTGAACAACCAAAAATAGGTTTCTGGAGTCTCTGACACATCTGAAAACCAGAGCTTGAAGGGAAGGCCAAGGTTCACATCATTCATGCATGGCAGTGCATTTGTTACCATACTGAAGAAAAATAAAAATTTGGGGGATTACTTTGGAGGCTTCCCAGACATGTAAAAGGAATGTTCAATCCTTCTACTTTGATGTAAACTCAAATTAATTTACAGCTTTCCATGGGACTTGGCCTCTTCCCAGCCTCCCTCTCAATATTCTGTTGAATCTGAAATCCTTGATATTTCAGTGAAAGGGGACTTTGGCATTTCAGAGAGCTGATTTTCAGTTTCTGTTCTTCGTATACATTTTATCAGAACTAAGGTGATGCTGAGGTGGTGCAGTTAGTATTAAGAAGGAGGGGGGATTAGGGTGCAGTTGAGATTTTGCTATCATTATCCATTTTCACATGTTGCAACCAGAAATGTTTTTGCTTTCTCTGCTAAGAAGCAGATTAGTTTGTGTTGCTCCAATTGTGCAATTAAATTTTCTGTTTTAAATACTGCATCAGAAAGTTCTGTTTCACAGTCAGGAAAATTTTCTTCCTAAGTATTTTGAATCTCTTTCCCACAGAAAGAGAATGGGAATTAAGTAGATATTGAAACAAGCAGCATCTGAGTCACCCAAGTCTCAAATAGAAAGCCACTTGGAAGCTTACATTTTCTTACTTCATTCTCAAGCCAAACAAGTGTCTACTAACAGCGTTCATTCTGGAATTTGGAACTGCTTTTTCACAGCCATAAAAAGGTACACTTGATAACCATTGATAGAGTTGTAACTATTCCAGTAGTAGTTTACTAAAAAAACCACCACCCCTTTTTTTTAATGCCCAGTTAGTTAATTTGTGAAAGGAAAAGAACTGTTTTCAGAAACTGAAAAGGGAGGGTTCAAATAGATCTCCTGTTTTGTGAATTAATTGCTGAATATCCCTTCAGTTCTGAAAGAGAAATTTATTTTCCTGTGACTGTTTCCAAGAGGAAAATGAACTCCTGGGAAGGAAGCTGTGGAGAAACAATGGGACACACGGAATACATTAATCTAAATGTGAGTGCATGAATGGCATAAAACATGTTCTGGAAGATATCCCTTGGACAGAGGTAACCTGCACTTGCTAGCAGAAAGCTGCATCCTGTTGATGTCAACCAACTGTAAGGAAATACTGCTGGATTCTTAAAATAGGATTAAAATAGGCTGTATGGCTTCCATGGAAGTGTATCATCCTTGACTTGCTGAGACTGGCCACTTCATGAAGAACCCAGAGAAAGTTCTTGCCTCTCTCCAAGAAGCTCAGCTTCAGATCTCCCAAATGCCTAAGTGCACTTGCCAAGTGGCTGATGCCAGCTGTCTCCAGCCTGACTTGTCCCCTCCTTAGAGGCTTTTAGCTGGTGAAACAGTTTCCAGTTCCTTTAAATTAATAAGCTCTCCTTCACCATGAGTAGTGAAACTGGATAGAGTATGAACTCACAGTATTTTAGCAAGAGTAAAGCTTTGGTATCTAACCATCTTACTTGCTTCCTACAGACTGGCAGAGTTTGATTTACACGGATTAATACATCCCAGTATTTTTTCTTGCATTGCCTAACTTGCTTGCTGAAGATAATTATCTCCTCTGTAATGGGTGGTGAGTGTGCCTGGTGCATGCACTTGCAGCAGTTAATTTCATTACCTTTAACTTTCAAAAATATATTCAAAGGAGCTGCACTTGATTAAGGACGTGGCTTTGGAAAAATACCTGTGGAGGGCCTGATTATAGATAAACAGATTTGGTGCCATGACTTTATTGACAATCCAGTTTTGTCAAAATGATTGTGTGTAACCTCAGAGGGACAGGGAAAAGGCTTAGAAAGCTGGATAGTTCTCATGTGATTGTATTATCATGGGTGTATTTAGATCTGAAATAGAGAAAGCACCAGAATAAATCACACCAGTGTTTATTGCAGAACTTCATGTTCTGTTTTGTTGTGCTAACACAGCAAATAATGTGAAACAGTAGTGACAGGGAAGTGAGTTTTTATGTAATTAGGTGACTTCTATAATACTATCCTTGTTCTTCTCCAGCTACTGCACTTGCTTCATGAGAACCCCACCTCGTGCTATGTATTTTCTTTTATTTGTTTATTTATTTGCATTCTGGCATTAATTTTGGGACTGAAAGTTTTGCTGTAGTCACACTTATGAATGACGTAGTTTGTCTTGACCAGATTTAGCAAATGGTTTTCTCTGCACCAGTGACTTTAAAATCTCCCATACAGTACCTGAAAAATAACTTGCTTATCTTCTTCCTGGGGAATCACCATTTTGGCTTCTGTTGTCTTTGACATTATGACTACAGCTTGTCCTAAGAAGTCACAAGATATAATGTTCCTGATATAGCCCAAAGAAATAAATGGGATCTCTTCACAGAGGTGAAATCATTGGATTAAATGGGAAAATCCTAGCCAAATCCTAACCATTATATGTGCCGCTTTCCCGTGGCCTCTTTCACAAGACCATCACAGGACTATTTACCATTCTTTTTTTTTATCAGAAATTTTGGCCCACATACCAGAGTTTATGCTAAGGTGGAGTGATAAACAGACTTTCTGGTCTGGTCATTCAGGGTGCTTCTTTGGATGGTGTTTTATCCTTAAGATTTTCGCTGCAGCTGAAGTTGGCATGTACAGGAATGTCAGGATGGAGTTGCTTTACTTGGGGGTAAAACTATGGTGTGATGCCCATTGCACCTGCAAGCCCCTACCTAACTCTGCTTCCCTGGGTTTCTTCTGTGCTCTCAGTTTCTCAGCCCTGGTAGGGATGCTGCTGGCTTGGTGAGATCAGTATCTGCAGAGGTTACAAATGTGCTGCAGATTCTCTAGATAAACATTTTGGTCTTGTTTTTGTACTAGTCCTGGTACTGTTGCCAAATACTATTATCATAATTGGCCAAAGGAAACAAGGGGCCCAGACTTGTACCAGAAATAGCAGCTCTTGTTAATGTACAGTGGTTTTTGTTGTCCGTGTGTCTTGCTCCAGTGCTCTGGGAGACAGCTGGTTGTGTTGCCTTTTT
>VXBI01010452.1:726636-777812 GCA_013397375.1 Toxostoma redivivum | reverse complement strand
TTTTTTTTTTTTTTTTGAATGTTTGTATCAGAACTGGCTTTGGAAGAAGCAGAGTTCACTCCTGATCTATGCTTCAGGAATGTGGTACTTGGTTAACTGGTAAGGGTTTGTATCAGAGGAGGGCATTTGTATGATTGCAGTTGATGGGGAAAAGAGAGACACAGGGAGTTTAAATAATTCACCCCTTTCTTTCAGTCACTTCTTTTCAGGTGTGCTGTGTGTCTTCATTAAATCTTCATCTTAAATGAGTGCTGTGATGAGAGAAATTAGTTCCTGGTATTAGAGGCAGAATGCAAACTAATTGGGATGGTAAGGGACCACAGCTGGATGTGGGGTGCTGTGGCAGCAGCCCAGTCTGCCCCAATCCAGCCCCATGGGAACAGCAAAGCTCAGGAAGTTCCTTCAACAAACAACAGCACATTAGCCATCCTTGCAACAGGGTTGGAATGGTTTGAGAATTAATAAAGTTCACAGTTTAAAAAACCACTTCAGGCTCCATTTTGCCCCTGTGTAACACCCATATAGTGCTATAACTGTGTACCCAGTGAGTCAGTCTGTCTCATCCCAGTCTGAGAGGATTCCCCCAAAGTGTTTCTTTCCTTGTGCTTCTGGCCGACAGGAAGGTCAGGCTGAGACTGTGTTTTAGATTTTGTTGTAGAGCTGCAGTTTGTGGTTGCTCTCAACTCCTCTTGAGCAGCTTGTTTCCAAAAAGAGCTGCTGCCTTTGTGTGCCCCAGTCAGGAGATTGTTTCCACCAAAACAATTTTTGAGTGTTGTGGACAGTGATGGGAGGCGGAGGAAGGTCATTGCCAGCCCCCCGAAAGGAGAAGGGTGCCAAGAAAGCTCAAACCTCTGTAGGTAAATGGTAGCTGAGCCTGCAAGGCTCAGTGGTGTGCTGTAAACATGCAGTGGAGCAGCAAGCTGCTCTGGGTTTGGAGATGCTTCCAGCTTTGCAGTGATAGGCAGCAAGAAGTATCTCTTGTATCTGAGGATGACTGTCACCATGCACTGAAATGCACTTGAATTTGTTGGTCTGAAATAGTACTGATGTGAGCAGGATTGCATCAGTGCCTGCGCATGACAAATGGCATGGAGCAATGGCTAATAGTTTTCACTTCCCTCGGAGGTTTGCCTTTGTGTTCGAAATGAAATATTAAGAAATTGAGAGACAATGTTTTTCCCTCTCACTTCCCGCCCATACCCCAAAAGATGGAAGCAGTGATCCTGCAGACAGAGGCAGGGCTATTTCTTTGGGACTGTGTGCTTCTGCATGGTGACAGAGTTTAACCCTTTGGAACCCATCAAACATATGGCCAAACAGCTGTTGCCTATTTCTGGCCTACAGCAGCTGCCCTTAGCCCTCCCTTCCACAGCACCAGCTGGTAGGGATGCCACAGGGAAAAGCCTCTGCACCCACACATTCCTGTTCCTCTGAACTGCCTGTGGGTTTGCTGGGAGTCTTTGTTGCAGGTTATTAAAAGAGCACCCAAGTCTGGTATACCTGAGAAATTTGCTAGTGCTTCTGTGAGTGGTGTGCTTAAAATTGAGGGAAAAATACATATGCTTTATTTATTATAGCCAGCTTTTCTGTGGGTGATGAAAGGGTTTCATTTGCAGGTGAACATGCATGTTAACAGAAAACTTGTTTTTCACTGTGTTTCATATCCGTTTATCAAATCTCCATGTCTTATATGCTTTGCTTGCCCTTTAATTCCTGGAACCCTACATGGCTCAGGAACTTAAAATATACTTTTTTTTTTTAGTTCTTTTTAGCCCCCATCCATCCTAAATGCTGCATTTTATTTTAACCAGTTGAGAATTAAGTAGCTGAATCCAGCTGATGAAGGCTGTTCCAAATAGCTCCTGGTATTCCCTATAGCTCAGTATTGAGGTTGTATGGCTTGGTTTCTGTGTCTGCAGGGAGTTTCTTTCCATATTAAAGGCTGAAGAAATACTTTCCTCTGCAGAATCTTCTGACAAACTGGTGAGAGGAAGCCTGGTTTCACTAAATCACAGGAGAATGACCCACAGTCGCAGAGCTTTGATGTGGTGGTGCACTGGCACAAGGAAACTATTGAACATTAAATTACGCCACTGCTGATTGGGATCAGTGAGCTGCCTCTTAATACTCTGGTTTGGTCATGGGACAAAACTCAGCAGTAGAGATCTGTGTTTCCTCACTGCCATTTTAAAATAACCCAAATGAAAGACTTTGAGCTTACTTGATGTGCAGATCCCTTTGAGGCAGAAAAGCAGGGCTGTGGCTCAACTGGGCAGTGACTGGTGCTCTCAGCAGGGCCACAGTCCTGTGACTAACGCAAGTTTGGGATATTTTTAGTGTTCTTCCTTGAGTTGTTTGCCTGGTCCTCTCTGCACTTGGTTAGTGCTGTGAGGGTCACACAAAGATAATAGACAGTTGTAAAGAGTGCTGAGAGGGCCAGCTGGTCAGGATGGCACTCCACCAGCAGTGCTCTGCTTTTTAGATAGAGGGATTGGGAAGGCCTGAGGAGTACTGGCATGCTGCTCTCAAGATATCAAACTCAGCTTTCTTCACACCTCTAAGCTAGGAAATAGGTATGTGCTAGGAAACAAATCCAGGCATCAGAAAAACAGCGACCTGGTCAGTTTGTCTGAAAGGATTAGGGAGTAATGTACAGCCTGCAACCCAATAGTCAGGATCTCTTATCTTGCATACTTCCCATTCAGCAGGGAGTAGCAGCACTCTCACTGTGGAGGGGAGGGATCTGCCATCACTGAATATATTGACAGAGTAAAATGGCAGGAGACTCTCTTTACTGCTGGACTCTCCTGTAATCAGGTTCCCCCAAGTGTTTGTTTTTCTGCTTCTTACCTTTCATCTTGCATTGTGAGTATTAAAATTGCTGTTGGTGGAGAGTGAAATTAATCCATCCCACGGACTGCTACTGTCCTTACACAATGCTGCTGTTCAGGTGACTGGGAACTTAATTGTATGGCAACATCTCATGAAGAGACTCTAAAACTCACTAAAGAGATCAGGACTGAAAGGAAAGTATGCAGCTGAAGTCATCTAAGACTATCTCTCAGTAAAAGCCTCTGGGAAAAGTGGGGAAGAAATTAATAAAATAAGTCACCAAAATAACACAGTAGTGTGTTATCAACACCTTTCCAGCTACCAGTGCAAAGCACAGCATAACTGGAAGGAAAGGATATTCTTGAGAGCAAATAAAAATAGAAATAATAAAGGTATTTTTTCTGTGTGTATTAGATATTGAATGAAATACATTGGACTACATTCAAAGCAAGAACCATGAGTGAATTGTTCTAATTTACCTTGCACAGCAGAATTGTTTTCCTCTGCCTGGAATTGCCTCATTCAAGGGACATTCAGCAGAAGCGGGCCTTGACTCCCAACTCCTCCCTCTGCTTCTCCTTGTTTGTTCTTCTCTCCATTTACCGAGGCTCTTGAGGGATGAGAGATGCTTTTCATTTTTTGGAAAACTTCTAGCTGTGCTGTTGTGTCTGTGGTTTCCTGAGGAATGGTTGTGTGGGGTTTCTGAACAGCTGCTCAGGGCAGACCCAGGCTGACAGCACACCAGCCTTGGAACTCTTTCCATTACACTATCAGCATTCCCCTGAGGCAGGACAGCTATCTATCTAATGGAATGACACATTTTTCAGCGCTGTCAGTCCTTAAATATCAAGTATGTGAATTAATAGAGAGCAGGTGAATGTTTCTTCAGAAGAAAGTTTAATGTCATGTAGCTGTTTGATGCATTGCCTCTGGTGCAACTGTCTTGTCAGAAAACCTGACATCATTTGTTCAGTTGTCTTTCAGGATTATTTGCTGCTTTTCAGGTTTGTTAATTATAAGTGACGTTATTATAGTCTGATATGAGCTAGAATTACAACTTTAAGATTGACTGCTCAGAAAGAAAGCACGTTTCAGTAGGAGACAGTGCAGCCTTCATCAATGTACCGGTCTGTTGATTGACAAATATCTGAAGGAATGACTTATTAGGATTGCTCTGGCTCCAGCATTCAGTACAAATAGGTCTTTTTGAGTAGCATGGCACTGCCACGGGAGCCTTTCATCAAATGATTTGAACAGGCTTTCTGCTCTGCAGTTACTGCCTTAGTGCAGTGGTGCAGGTGTGAAACCACGCTGCAGACTGAGGAGCTGCAATGTTGTGAGGAGGCTGATGGTGCTAAGCTGCTGTTGCTCACTCAGTTGTGGAGCATGAACTTGTAACCTTTATCTCAGCACTGCTTCTCCCAGTGAAACTTTTTATTCCAAACCCAAAAAAGGCAACAACAAAAGCCCCACACCTTTCCTCCACAGTAACAAACAGTTTGTAGTAGTGGTGTGAATCAGCTGTTCATAAAGTATATCCCCCAAATATTGTCATTTGAACAGGAGAAAGTTAGAGAATCAGATGTCCAGTAAATTGATCTCTAGACAGAAGCAGGGACTCTTAGGAGCACATGAAGTGAGATAATTGCTGACTGCAGTTGAGTGAATGCAGATGAACCTCTTCTGCGGTAGCTTGCTGCAGGATAAATGGCTTATTAGGGCATAGATGCAACAGTATGAAATGTGGGCTTGCAGGAGTTCATGTGGGTGTTGGAGAGGTACCATGGAAAAGGGAATTGTAGCAATTTCCTCCTGTCTCCTCTACTTGTTAAGCCACAAACTTTGAAGAGGGCTCAAAAATCCAAGAGGGGACATTCTGATCATTGAGCTGCCCCTGTTGAGAAAATCTCAGTGTGTTGAGCAGATAGCTTTTCATTTATCACAGAGAACCTTTGTCCTGTTGCTTCTCCCCCAAGACTGCAAATATCAAGTAAATTTGTCAATATAAAATGGGATCTTTTACCTCCTTTTGAACCCAGTGTTCTTCCAGTACTGTGCATATCCTTCACCTTCAGCATGCTTTATCTGGAGTGCCTTTGTGTGTTTGTATGGTGATGCTCTATTGCATTCTGTTTTCCAGAAAATAACTATCAAATACTTTTCCCTATCTTTAGGTAGGTCAACCATTAATCTAATTGATTGACTTTGTAGGTAGTCAATTAAATTGATTTACTCATATATGGGGGGCGTATTTACCTGCTGTATTTGTATAACTCATATATGTAGTTTTTTATAAAGGAGTTGTGAAAAACTTTGCTGAACAGAGCCTGAAAGGAAAAACCCAAAACGTAATAGGGAAGGCATTGCAAAAAGCAGTTGAACACTGAAGTGTCTTTTAAAAACAAGTTCAAAGGGGCTTTTGCCTGAAATTTCAGACCGCCAGCTCAGAGCTATCTGCATTGAATGGTGAAAGTTTGAGGGTGTTACAAGGCAGGACTTCGCTGGAAAGTAACCCATGAAATGTCCCTCTGCTTTGACAAAGGAGTCACTGAAAGATAGTATTTTAAAGATTGCTTCCTTTGGAGAGTTCGGCAGCCGCTGCACTTTCATACTGGGAGCCTGAAGTAACTGCAACAGCTTGTTTGTGTTGTTGAGGAATGGACCATCATTCAAAAGCTGCCATGAATTATCCATGGAAAACAACCCTTAGATAGGAGCCCCTTGGTGGTTGGTTAGTATAATTAATATAAGCATCTTGCTGCAGCTTTACATTTTGGTTTAGCTACTTCTCAATTTAAGAAGAGTCTTGGGACTGCCTAGATTTCAATTATCTCCCTGATGCTGGAGGTGGGGTTTTAACTTGATGTTAATCACATTCCTCAAGGGAAATGCAGACTGCAGACGATGGTTAGGGTTGTGAAGACAGCATAGCTCACACCAAACATCTGAACCCAAAGCAAATGTACCATTTAGGAGTTAAAAGTTCTATGCTACTTGCTTTTAATTTTAGAAAGCCCTTTTTTTTAAGGTGGCCTTTGTGGGATGTAGCAAATATGGAGTGTTACTGGGCTTGGATTCAAATTATGTTTTCCAAGTTTTTCCAATTTTTTTTTTTTTTTTTGGTGAATCTTACTAAATACTTGATTAAGAGAATTCCAGTACAGGAGAACCTGAAAACATGAACTGAATGTACTGTAAACACTGAAAAGCTAGAAGACAGCTCAGTTTCTTTACTTGTAGTACCTTTTTACTATTGATGTTGGCTTTGCTGCTGTCATGGTAGACAGGTGAGCCTTTGCTGTAAAAATGATGGATTTAAGCAAGGTTGGGCCTTCAACTCAGTGCTCTCTGGGCAGATGCACTAAGCAGGAATTGCTGTGGAACAAATCCCTTGGGAAATGTCTTAGGCATTGCTGTCCACAAAGAATCGTGTTGGCTTTGGAGAAAAACCAGCTAGAAGACGGAAGGGAATTTGAAAATGAAACAGACAGAGACCTTTCCTCTAATAAGCAGAGACAGCAGCTTCAGCCACACCCATGGTCACAGATGAAACTGGAGGGTCAACTTGAACTCTGTAGCATTCCCAGTCTCATAGGGCTCATTTGTCCAACACATCCCAGTGTTCTATTTAGTGATCCTGTGAATTGCTGCTGTTTTCTGTTCTTGGGAAAGAAGTGATGCTGGATTGATGACCTAGAGGATACAAACACTCTTGGTACTGCTATGAGGGGAGGTACAGAGGGATGACTGCATGGAGGCTACTCTTACATAGTGAGGAGCTTGTAAGGGTGGAAAAAGGGAGGCAAGCAGTGCTTGGCAGTTGGGAGTTAATTCAAAGAATGCCTGGATTTTGTTTTTCCCTTTTGTCTGACAACACAGCCTCCTCCCAGTTTTCCCACACAATTTCACAATTAAAAATGTTTCAGCACTGGCTTCTGTATGCACTTCTGCAGTTTCTGGAGGCAGATGTGCTGAATTCTGTTGCTGGTTTTTTGCTTTAACATGGCCCATGGTCCTTCATGCTAAATATCAGTATTCAAAACATGGGAAGCTGGGATAAGGCTCAGCTCTTTTTATACAAGCAGCAAAGCATACACTCTTCTGAGAAACATCTTTGTTCTGTAAATGCCTTTGCTCCCACTACCTGTTAGAATATGGGTGGATATTGATATCTTTTTGTAGATGGAGCAAGTCAGCCTAGTGTGCTGGCTTTATGGCTGTTCTTTTGAGAGGGGAAATTGAGTTAGTGTTACCATGGCCAGGCTTTCATGCAAAGCTTCCATTTGCAAAACTCTTTCTCACTTGTTTTATCAGCTGCACCAGAGCTTATTAAAACCTGAACAGTAGCCAGCTCTGACTATTAGCGTAATGGTTTAATATCAGCTTCTCCATAAAGTAGAAGCAACGGGTTATTTAAAACATGTAGGTCAGATTGGTCTGGTGTTTTCCAGTGAGATTTTGTGAACACATTATTATTACTATCAAAACTCTCAAATGCAGGAGATACACCTAGCGCAGGACATTTTGTGTGTGTTCCTCTTTGTTTCCTGAAGTTCTATTGCAAAGTATACTCTAAGGAGATGTTTTGCCTTTACTTCCAAACTTGATATTAACACCAGAATATTTTTGCTGACTCTTTTGTAATGGCATTCTTAATGTAAATGTTCCACTACAGGTTTAAGCTCAGGTTCAAAATGAAAATGTTTTTCTGTGAGAAATCCCATCTTCCTCCTGCAAGAGTGCTGCAGTATAAAACAAAAAAGTAAAATGAATGCTAGTTAGCCAGCCCATCCTTGGTTTATGGTTATCAAAGCTAATAGCTGCAGAAAGTAAATTGTTTAAAAGATTCTTAATTCTGCTAGATTATTGCTTAAGATTTAAAGTCCTGAGGTTTTTCGTTGATGCAAGGACAGTTAACTGTGTAATATAACTTCTGCATTATGGGAAAACTAGACTGTTAAAAGTACAAATAGATGTTTATGAACATTCGCGACTGTAAAACTCTGAAAGGACCTGTAAATATTTAGGGCAGCCTTTCTCCTGAAGCAGTAAAATCCATAGGTTCCTTCTGTAGGAAGTGAGGAAAAGGGCAATATTTACATACAGAAAGGAGGCAGATGCTCATCTGCTGGATTCTCAGCACTGTAGAAAAAGTAGCATTTACAATCTGTTGTAAACTCTGGTGTTCAAAGGGCAGCAATAAGACTCCCACTCAGCACTGAAACTCAAGCAAGTCTTTCTACAAATCTGTCCCTTTGCTTAGTTGATGTTAATTGGTTTGGTAATTGTTGTGATAGCTTTCTGTGGAAGCAGCAAGCCACTGCATTCTGGAAAGAGCTTAGTAATTTCTTGTCATTTTAACTGGCTGGCTTTAATATTACCTGTCCACAAAGAAAGGGTGAGGAAATTAGATTTTGGTGTTACTCTTGAGAAGGTGGAGACAGGCAACTGTGAATTTTATCAATCCAAGCTAATGACACACTGCACAGGCAAGTTCAAAATTCATAGCCCTCTTAAAAAATAATTCTTATGATTAAATAAAGACTTTTGTGTGTGTGAGAGAGAGCAGTCATGGAAAACTGCAGCACCCTTGGAGGAAGGAAACAGATGGCAGGACGAGCTTCCAGATACTTGACAGGCTGCAACAGACTTAAATGCAGGCAGTGATAAATGGGCACAAGACTGCCTTTTGCTGTAGCTATTGTTGTTTAGTCTTGTTAAAATGCCTGATGTGCTCTATGTTAGCAGTACCAAAGTTTTATGTTCTCTCTGCTTTGGTGGTCCTTTGTTTGGCTGCTGTGGCCACTGGGGTGCTATGAATGGGAATGAAGATCCAGGCATTTCTATGAAAAATGAAGTTTCTACATAGCCCTAATAGCAGGACTTAATGTTGAGTAACAGCAAGGGAGAAATGAAACTGAATTTAATTCCTGCATCTGGGTTATTCCAGTCTCTCTGGCAGAAATGACCATGTGAGGCTAATAATGAAAAAAAAGAAAAGTTTTTGCATTGGTTTGAATGATTCATTACTCCACCATCCTCAAGTGCAAAGTTATGAATGCTGTGATTTCTTATCTTGGTAGCTTGATCAGGGACAGAAATGGGTAGCAGTTGATACTTTATACCTTGCTCAGACTGCTGGGAACACTGAAGAGCAGTCTGCTCTGCAGCCAGTGTCTGTCCTGTAAGCACAGTGCCCAATTTCATGTTATTGGTTATAGTAGATAATAAGTGTATACTAGGTATACAGTGTATATTCCCCAGTGTATACTGAGGAAATCCTGTGGCTTTTGATAGGAGCTACCAATGTGGATTTCTGAGAGGCTGTTTGGACCTGAGTGAGTAAACACAGCACCTCTTCCTTTTAGGTAGATGTAGAGCACAGCTGCTTTTCCTTCCTAGGTTCTGCCTGCAGTTGTGCAAGAAGACAACTATGCTGCAATGTAAGGCTAAACCCGTCAAGCCTCGGCATGAGGGTAAAACTCCATAGGGTTATTTAGGCCTGTGACTTCTCATTGCTTAAATCCTCTAATACTTAACAGAAGTTTCCTCCTACAGTTTGCAAAGTGGTTTTATAGGGCAATTTAGCCTTTTTACCCTGGGTGCTCTCTTTCCCTCCACTAAACTGTCTTGTGGCCTGTCAGACCTTCTGCATGAGTTTGTTTTCAGCCGTGAAGTGAAGTGTAATGTTACTCAAGCTCAGCTCAGAAGGAGCTGCTTTATTTCCAGGCAAGGTGGAGTGTGGGCAGGGAGCTGTGCGAGCTGTGTACGTGACTGAGGACAGCTAAGTAAGCAGGTACTTAACATGAACAAGCAGTTGAAGGAATGCAGGCTGGGACAGATGGCTTTGGGGCAATCTAAAAAACAGTGAAGGCAATTAAGTTGAAAAGTGTCTGCCTATGCTCAGGAGCCTGTTCATCTTACAGCCCTGGTTTTCACTGCAATCTGGATGGCTTCTCAGTGATGGTGCAGGGCTGCCTGAAGTGATCGGCTTCACATCCACCACTTAGCTGTGTGCAGCCAGAGCTTCTCAGCTGGTAACATTCGGGCTGAGGCAAAACCAGGGTACGTATAAAGTTCTGGAAATTAGTTCTAGAAAATATGGCCAGAAGGAACTGAAGCCAGCAGGTTGTGTACTGACTGTTAGAATGAAAGCATTCTGGGTGAGGTGCTGCTGATTCCACACTCAATACCCAAACCCTGGTCTGTACAGATAGTGTAGAACTGCCTGTAGGGAATGTCTTTGAGACAACCTGGTCCTGGCCCACTTAGGGCTCTAAGTGCTTCAGGTAGTTAAGTGTGAATATGATGACCTCCTTGGAGCAAAGAAAAAAAAGCCTTAAGGAATTGCTCCTCTTCTGCAAAGTCACAATTAAAGGAGAAAGTCAAATGTCTGTGTCCTCACTTGACTTGCTGATGTAATATTAGACTGGACTGTAGGAAGCATCTGATGGAGCAACCCTGATGATACCAATGATCTGCGACAGAGATAGGTTGCTATGCAGCATCTGATTGAAAAGGTCATGGAGTAAGATTTGGTTATTTGTCATCTGCATTATTGCTTGCTTCTCAATTTGCAATGGCCAGATTTAATGTTAGTCTGAAATGATTGTAGCAAATAACTTCAAAAATTAGCTGTTATATCCAGCATGCTCTTAAAGCAGCCCTTTCTAGTAATGGTTTACTTCAGCCCAAGCTTGCTGTTTTGCCTGGATTTTTCAGACTTTAATGTCAATATTTCAAGATTGAGGTGCTTTTGTTATGGGTGCTTTAATTGTGTTGGCTCATTTTATATAACTCAAAGGGCTCTGTGAAAAGAGGGCTCCCTTCTGCCTATGCCTGCATCAGCAAATGGAGATGCTTTTTAAATGCATGGATGTATGGCAGCAGTTCACTTGCAGCTGAGGACTACAGAATGCCTTTTGTCGGCAGGAAAATACTAAGGATGCCTGGTTTGCTTTTTATTAATTTTTGATAGTTGGATTACTCTTTTTATTAATGTCTTGACAGTTGTTTACTTCAGCATCTGTCCAAACAAGGGAAAAAAGTAACTGGCTATTGTGAAATCGGGCCTAAATGTATTGCATACTATCTCCAGTCCAGTCTTTTGCTGGCCTGGAATAGCGAAAGAAGTAGGGGTGTCCTTAAATTTTCCTTCGTGGGCAGTTAAGATGGCAAATAACATATTTAGTCACACCAGGATTATGGTTAATTCTATAGGACACATCAAAAGAAATCTCTATCATTGAAGTTGCATACCCAGGTTTTTGCCTCCAAGGCTTGTCCATTCATGGAATCTGTGATCTCCTGGCATCGTATTTACTAGGAAAAGCTACCTCCAGGAACTGCCAGTCTGCCTGGTGTGAAACAATTAAAAAACTGAGAAGATCTGGCGAGTGTCTTCCTGGTGAGTCACTGGGCAGAGGGAGTACAGGGCTCTGCATCATCCTCCCCAGCCTTGCCAGGTGCTTCACTGCCTACCTGAGGGTACAGACACTTAATTTTTAAGAAGTGAAACCGCTCCTTTGTGATCCAGGCACAAAACTGCTGTCACTTATGCCAAAATGGAATTCCTGCCTGGTTTTGTTTTGTCTCCTTTGGTGTTTGTATTGGCTTGGCATTTTCATATTTTGTATCCAGTGTCAGTATTTGTTTCTGGGAAGAAAGTTTTGTTTAAACTTTAATTTCTGCAATTTGTTTGTTTAAACTTGTTGGCAACTTTGAAATGCTTCAGTCTGCTCCATATGCTAGTATCAGTGTTGCTATTAGTGACTGCCTTCCAAAGAAAAAAGCAGCAATTAGACAGGGAATGTTTTTTATGAAATAGTTGGGAGTATTCTCAGTTATAATAATATTTGGGAATATTTTTGAGCTATTTTGTGGGTAATTTTTAATAAACATAGGGTTCCTTTGTGGCTGGTATTGAGTCAAGATTGTACATTTCACTGAACCCAGTGGAATGTTCTTTTTTTTCCCCACAGACTTGCAGTGCATATGGTGAAAATAGTGCATATATATTACATATATATAATCATGATAACAGTATGGATATGATAGTCTACAGCTGACTTGAACACAGCAAAAGCTGTGAGGACAGACAGATGTGTGTTTGTACATGACAGATGAGCAGTGAGTTCATTAGAGAAAAACCATGATGGTGTTTATGTTGTGGCTCACCAGGTTAGCTGTGACAGCTGAACAGGTTGGCCAACCTGAGACTAACTGACATTCCAATAGCTCAGTGTAGTCAGTTTGTGAAGGCTGAAATATCATAAGCCTCATGAAAGGAAAGAAGTCGAAAACCAGAACGCAATGATTTTAAGAGTCATTGGTAATATTAGACTAATGGAAGGAAGGCCAAGTCTGAACAAAGCAACATGTATCAAATAAGGAGATACTAGCATTACCAAAACTCAAACTTAATTAGCTCTCAGAGGGATGGGAAGAGCCATCTTTGCTGCTTTCAGAAGGAAAGTTAGGATCTGGAGGCAGAGATGAGAAGCAAAAGCAGCCCCCCATGGCTGGGTCTGTTAGTTGGGTGGCTGTGTCTCCAGAATCAGGAAATGGGGCTAGAAGAGGGGACTTTGTGACCTTTTTACAGCAGTGGTTCACTTAAAGCAATGCTTGAACCTCATTAAAAAATGGAAATGATCCAGGATGTTCAAGACAGGGAACAAGACTGAAGAGCTAATTTGAGTCATCCACATGAAGTTGTTTATTTTATGTTTACATTTGAGAATGCTGAAAACACAGATACTTTATTCAGTGGTTGAGGATGCTTCACTCCAGCTGATCACAACAAAAATATTTCAGTGGGAGTTTGCTTCCCCAGGAAGAGGCTGAGCAGAGTGCAGAGAGCAAAAAGCCTGGGGGATGGAGCCATGTATGACTCCTGGAAACAGCTGGAGTGGGAAGGATGAGGAGAAAAATGGAAGAAGACTAAACCACAAGAAACAAACGAACAGGCAATTAGAAGAAGGAGGATGGCTGCGTGTGCTGAAGACAGCTGGCAGGCTGGGGAAGAAGGGAATGGGCTGCTGAATGTTGTCCAGAGAAGGTAATTATTTCTGGCTTTGAGTTCTGGCTCTGATTCATATAATATTTAAGGAATATATCTTTATTTGTCATGATATGCAGCCTGAAAGCAAATGCTGGAAATTTGCCATCTGTGGAGAAACTTCTTTGCTGTGGATGTATACCATGAAAGTGAGTGGGTCTGAAACAAAGTCCATTAAAAAAATTCCTCTTTTTATGGGAGTAGGAGGTGAATGCTCTGGACCAGTTGAAATACCCAGTTAAAAAAAGTGCTTAAGTGCTGAATTCCTTTCCTAAAAATTAAGTAGCATATGCAGATTTTTCAATACCAGAGTCAGTGTACAAATAAAAATAGGTGTTGGAGGAAGGCAGTACAGGGTGTATTTTGAGGAGGTTATTGCAAACACACTATCTCTATCTTACCTGATCTCATACTCAATTCAGATCAGAATTTTGCATAGAAATTCTTGTAGTGAGATCTCCCTGATTTGACTGGGAAGCTTTTGTGCCCAGAACATTTGGGCAGGCTGTTCAAATCTCAGATTTGAAAGCCTGAGTGGGGATGAATTTATTGCTTTCCTTAGTACACTGATTAATCTGACCCAGCTCACTTCTGCTAAATAGAAGCAAGAAAGCAAGAATTTGTAAAACCAGCTCAAGATATTTGTTTACACTGTCATTTGGGAAGAACACCATTCTAACAAGCTATTTGCACAAACTCAGATGAGAGGGGGACAGTTGGGGTGGATGTCTTCAGACTGCAGTGATGAGGATGCACAAAGTCACGTACCACAGCATCATCATTCAGGAGAACAAGGAGCAGCCTGGGCTTCCTGCACACCGAGGCTGCAGGCACAGCACCTGCATTAGGCTGTTGTAGCTGCAGCTCTGCAAACAGGCTCTGCTGTGCAGGGAGACAGGGACTGCCAGCCCTGCAGTGCAGAAGTCTGAAATACCCCTCTAGAGGGCTGTGGTGGTGTAGTCGCTGCTCTGATCATGACCCTTAATGTCTGCAGATAATTTTGGCCCAGCTGTTATAAATTAGAAACCACATTAGACTTTATTTCATCTGTCATGTAGTCAGTGATTAAATTTTACTTTTCTGTATTAATAACTATCTGCAGGAGGCAGTTTTCAATCCTACTTTACTGCTTTAAAATAAAAACCTACATGCTTTAAATTGCATGGTGTGTACAACCTGGATAACAGGTTACAGGATTGTGCAGCCTCCTACAGGGTGACACTTCCAAATCCTGAATATTTACACAGAAAAATGGTTCCTGGGGACTATTCAGGATGGGTGAATATACAGCACATTTGCAGTTTGTTGAAAATATCTGGGAGCAGATAATAATCTGGGGTTAATTCTTTTGGATGCAGTCATCTTCTGCGAACCTGAAATACAGCATCTGAAACATACTTCCCCAACAATATTTACCTTCTGTCAAGATGGCTATCAGTTGGATTTTGTATATTAAACTGGTTTATTTCCATTTTTAAGTTTGGGGTTTGGATAGGTATATATAACCTTGTCTGGGGAAAAGTACTTAGCTGTATGTTTGCATGGAGCTTCTTAGAAGAGCAGGGATAAAGCTGTGGTGGTAGTTGCAGGTTGTTCAGAAAGCCCCTCTAAATCATTTATCCATATGAAATGTGAAGGTGTTGGAAGCTACCCAGGAGAGCACAGTACAGAAGATAAAAAGAGGATATAAAGCCTTTCACTGGAGGCTGCTGGCTTTTAATGTCTTTGTGCATGGGAGAGAAGTAATTTCAAGACTCCACCTAAAGGATGAATGTCAGCAGCAATGGGAGGGGACATTCAAGGGTCCACTGGAGATAAGCTGCCACCACTCCCCCTGGTTTTCCCAGTCTGAGGTTGCTGTTACTGATGTTATGGTGGAAGAAACTGTGGTGGGAGAGAATTCTGCTTTTGCTGCATGGCATGTGAAGAAAGGATTTCACTTTACAAAGTTGCTTTTCTGGGTCCCATCTCATGTTTTCTAAATTCTGTGTTTAAAATCATCTTCATGTGAAGAATGGAGATAGCTTCAGGCTGGTTTTTGAGCACTGAATTTCTGCTTACACCAGATTTAAATGTGTTGCATCAGATTAAGAAACAGCATGTTACTGGCAGGGCAACCTCTTTGCACATGAAATGGTTGTAGAGGGTGGCAGATACTGTAGTTGGGAACTGTGTAATAGGAACAAAGTCTTGTCACACTGAGCTCTGACATCTGGGGAGGTCTGGATCCACCTTGTGTGGTATGGAGCTGACTCCAGCAGGGAAGCTTAGCTTCCTTCTAATCTTTGCCCTGACTTGCAGTGCTGCTGCAGCAAAGCTATGGGGCCCACACAGGACTGGGGGATGATTTTTGTGTGTGTTTGTTAACTTCACTGCACAGTCACCTACTTGAAAGGAAGAGATAATTAAAGAAAATAAATAGGGTGGGTAGGGAGTGGAGGAGACCTTTGGTTTTTCTGTGGCACTAGAATTGACAATTTTCATATTGTTTAGGCCTTGTTAAAAAATGTTTTGTTCTGCCTTTGTTTTGTATTGAATCCTCTGTGCTTGGTTAGCTTCTTTTCAAATTAAAAAAAAAACCCTCCATACATGGATTGAAAGCTTTATCTGTTTATCTCCTCATTAAAAAGACTGTCTATGAAATGTGCTGACAGGGCTTTTACTCTCTTGCTTTCTATTCTCATCACATTTTCCACTGAAAGCCTCCCCTCTACTATTTCTAGTTCCATAGTAAATGGGGCTTTCTGGTGGTGGAGGCTCTGGATGCTGTTCCTGGCTCCTCACAGGCTGTGTCCATGGCCCTGTGTGGGAAACCTCAAAGCTGCAATTCAGGCAGCAAGGAGGCTGGTTTGGTGCATGGGCTTGATCCCCTGAAAGGCACTTCCAACAGCTTGGAGGGGTCCTGGTATCAAACAGGGTGGGAAGCACATCACAGTCATCTTCCAGCTGGATATTTAAGTGGGAGGCCCCATTTTGAGAGATGTATATGAAGTGAGCTGCTGAGGCTGGTGAGGGAGAGCCTCAGTGCAAGTTGAGCATCTCAGGAGATGGTGTCAGGACTTCTGAATTCACTTTAAGAAGCAGCTGAACAATTTGCTTAAGGGGAAAAAAGTAGGTAGAGCAAGCATTCTACCATTTAAACTGCTTAGAGATTTCTGGTGGCTGAGTATCCTTGCAGCCAGAGCAAGCTCTGATTACAGAAGAAACTGTGAAGAATAACTTTTGGTATAAGCTGTATTTTTACTAATGTAATTGAAATTCTCACAATAACAAGTGATAAAAACTGTGATTATTAACCCAGATATGATTATGTAAGATCTGGTCTTGACCAGTAATCTCCAGCCTTTGCTGATCTCCACCACTGATATTGATCATCCACTGCTGTTTGCTCTGCTTTACCTATAACTTCTGTTGCACCCAAGCACTTTTGGAGAGCTTGGTGGTTTGTGAATGACCACGTTGTGCAATTAAAAAATATATGCATTTGTGTATATGTCTCTATATCTGAGAGTCTATTTTGTTTCCATTTGCAGATCAAGAAGTTACCAGATAAAACCAAGTAATATGTGTTTCACTCCTATGCAGTGGTGTCCCTTGTTCTCCACTGTGACAAAAGAAGTTAAACAAAAAGAAAAAAAAAGGAAAAATATTTTCATTGTAATAAACAGAATTGAAGAATTTTTGCAAAAGATGCATCACAGTGTTCATGTGCCAAGTCCTGCAAAAAATACAGTCTCCTGTGGGATGAAAGCATAGTCATGGATGAGCAGAGTAAACATTTTGTTCTGGTTTTTGCACTGCTCTCGCCCGCTCGTGCCTTGTAAAAAAAATCCTGTGCAGCAACATGAACTTTGTGACATCTCATATGTAGAGCAGACAGCTGCAGGCTCAATTAATTCACCCCTCTGATTTTTTTCATAGTATTGTTTTTTCCCAGGAGGCTGTAGTGACTTCCAAACCCTCACGGGTGAGTGGTGTTTATGGCTTGTTGACTGATTGAAGTGAAGTGCAGAGTGCTGTTCACAATGAGAGTTTGCATGTGAAAGTCTTCACTGGATGTCTTTTTGGGTTGATGGCCTGAGCTGCTGGGTACCCACAGCTTCACTGACATCTGTCTTGACCAAAGCAAATGGAATTTTGTGTGCTGGACACAGTAGGCTCAGCCTGCCTGGACTTAAAGCGAGCCCTGGGAGGCAAAAGCAAGGAGCTGGCTATGGCAGCAGAGGGTAAAGCAAAGCATGGCAGCCCAGTGTGTGCATTTGAGCCATGTGTGCTGTGAACACACTGAAGAAAAGTTGGCAGCTGCCTCTCCTCCCCTCCAGCCACCTGGGCAATGCCCTGTGCCTGCTGTGGGTGAGCAGGGGGCAGCAGCTCCCCAGTGCTCTCTGCCAGGACACACACCTGTAATTCAGACACAGTGTCTGGTGAGTGCCCTTGTGCCTGGTGCTGTCTGACACTCGGTGCTCTGTGGGAGAGAAGTGTCGATGAGCAGCAGAGAGCAGAGCGGGGGGGATTTGCTGCAGGGCCCTCACCTGCTTCCTAATAAACATGTGGGAGGGGGCAAAGCATGAGGCAGTGTGGCATCTTCGATGAGAGAAAGTGGGAAGCCATCCGTTTCTGTCATTTGTCTGCTTTAGAAACTGCTCTCCTTGAATATGCTTCATCCACGTCCACGCTAGTGGATCTGCATACTTTTTGTAGTCAAGAGGATTGTTCTATTTTTGTTATATTGTTTTGTTTGGGGTGTTGTTTGTTTTGGCTTTTTTTTTTTTTTGTTTTTTTTTGGGGGGGGGGTGGAGGTTGGTTTTTTTTTTTTTGTTTGGTTTTTTTGTTTTGGTTTGGTTTTGGGTTTGGGTTGGTTTTTTTTTTTTCTTGCGATAAATAGTGATTAAAGAACAAGCTGTGTAGACCAACTGCTTAATATTTTTGGTTAATAGATTAGATTTTGTCTAAAGCGCTGTTTCCTCTTCCCCAGCAGTAAAGCAGCATGATGCTGGATATGTGCCTGCTCTATGGTACCCTCTTTTTAAGCTTCTGGCTTCTGACATAGGTGACTGTGGGATATTCTAATGAAGCTGAAGTTATTAAAAAAAAAGAAATCTATTACATTTTAGGGATCTTTGGGCTTCACGCTTCAATAGTGTTAATTAGATATGTGACCCATTTTCATTCTGCTTTAGCTCCTGGGGATGGTGGAGCCTCTTTATAAATAGAAGGACAGAGAATGCCCATGTTCCTTACTGTAAATAGCTTCTTCAAAACATGCCCAAAGGGCTTTAGGGTGTTTTTTGCGTGGGCATTGGTTATGTTTTCTTTTTCTTTAAGTGAGGAAGTGGGACAAGGGGAAGATTTCTCTCTCCAGAAATAAATAATTGAATATTTTTTTCTTTCATTTGGAAAACCTAATGGTAAATCAAGGTCCTCTTGAATTCCAAGTTTTCCTTATTTTTATTGACAAGGGAATAAACTTGAATTTTTTTTTAAGAATAAAAATGTGTTTAATGTTGCATTAGCTTCCCATTAACTGGTATTTTTAGCCCAGAGAATCTGTGCAGCTCCTGTCTTCGTGGCATGCACTGAGTGGCTGGCTGGATGCTGACGAAAGGTAGCAGTCATGAGAGGTACTTGTTGTGAAACATCCTGAAAAAGTGCATGACGTGACGCAAAACTGAGGTGGGAAGGAGCAAACAGCCCTTTCCAGAATCTGTCCTTGGAAAGCCCTCGTGTTCTGTGCTCTTCTTGGCAAAACTCTGTTATTTCCAAAAAATCTGTAGTAAAGAGACACCTCCAATGACTGAAAATTATGAGCTCTCTTTGGAGGGATCCCTGGGTGAGAGCTGGGGATAAGTATATTAAAAATAATATAAATGAATAAAAGATAACAGCGTTGCCAGGCAACTGTCAAAAGAGCTGTGGCTCCTGCATCTCTGGGGTTGTTGAAATGACCTCTTACATTTTGAGCATGTTGCCTGCCTGTGGATAAAATGATTGTTCTGAACTTTGCCGATACACCTCACAGGCAGCGGTTGAGTTTGAGTGCTGCTATATTTGCTGTTACAGCGCTGATGTCCCTGCCCTAACAATTAAAAAATTATGTATGTGTGTGTGTATATATATATATATAAATAATTCAACGAATTAAGGTAAAGCTGAGCTAGATAAAGCTCTCAGCAGAGCAGCACTCATTAGCTATGTTAGTGGAGTTGATCTGAAAGCAGGCAGAGGAAGGAACTCTCCTGGCACTGTTAAAGACTACACTAAACAAAAATGTAAGATGGGTTTTACCTCTGAATTTACTGGTCTGAGGACTTGTCCATAAACTGTAACTTGGAGGCTTGCTGTTAAAATTGAGTCTCCTAAAGAAGCAGGCTGTGGCAGAAGAATTTGAGGCAGGTTAGTATAACACTGGGATGGATTTCTGGGCGTTTTACTGGGATCCTCCAAGAGGTCCTTTGCTACAGAGGAATACAGGGCTGCGCTCTGCAGCTCCTTCCTTTGCATGATAGTTTGACGTGTGTGCAGCAGATGATGAAGTTAACCTTTTCTTTTTGCAGAGGAGAAGGGAAATAACCTTTTCAAACGCTGTGTTTATCAGTATAAACATAACTTTTTACATCGTAAACATGAACAGCATGACTAGGTTTTGGGTGGCTGCTTTTTTGCTTGTATCACATTCCCATGTGGAGTATGTTAGGTGCTGTCTGTCTCCACCATGAGAAAACTGCTGTCTAAAAAGTCCCAGAGTACAACAGGATGAGAAAAATCACTCCTACAGGGGAGCCTATGATGGAATCTTAGAGTTATTTAAGCTTAATTCATTGTAGATATGTAGGACTAGACAGAGTGAGTAAAGGTTAATGCATTTACAAGACTTTGAAGATCAGAAGAAAACTTGATTAAATTTCAAATTTGTGTTACATTGTGTGATGCCTCACTGCTAAGTATTTCTCAGAAGATGCTGGTGGCATGTTACATGGCTGTTTGCTTTGGTCATGGGTTATTTTGAAGTTTTTTATCACAAATCTATTTCCACACTTTTCCTCATCTTTACCACTTGTTTTTCTTAATTCTTCTGTTTTAATTTTTATCCTGCGCATGTTATTTTAGCTCAGTTGGCTCACTGAAGACTTAGAAAAGAAAAAAAAATTGTTACTGAAAATAAATTCTGAATATTTTCCCTGACAGAAAGATTAAATAGAAGGTAGGTACTGCCAGGGAAGAGCCTTCAGCCTCGGTGTACTAACAGCTGACTGTGTCCTGTTAATTAATGTTGTACTGTGCAAATGTACAGTGCTCCACAGCTGTTGATAAGCAAGCTTTTCCTTGCGAAAACCAGTGATGATGAGTGGTGATTTGGCTGAATGTTTTGAGTGCAAATACCCAAACGCAGCTCACTCCCCAGGAAAGCATCCGAGATAGTGGTGCTGTGGTGGAGGTTGTGTTGCCTGTGTGCTCCGCGAGGAATGCGGCTCCGTGCCGGGCCCTACGTGCCACGCTGGGGTTTTGCATTCCACTGGAGATAGCGCCCAGGACTTTCTCTTGAGAAGAAAACCAGAAAACACCTGTTACTGTTGGCAGCTGGTGCCTCAACAGCAAACAGACAGACCAGAGCTCCTGCATTCCTGCCTACCGAATGCATGGGCTTGGAAAGTCCTGTTTGGGAATAAAGAAACGATGTCTTAAAGAAAAAATGAGTGGTGTTTTTTGAGTCTGAACAGATTAGAATCACTATGGATCTGTTATATAGGAATTTCCAAGGAACCTGGTGGACACATCCCAGAGGTGTTTTTTTTTTTTTCTTCAACTCAGCAAGTAAATATGTTGAAATGGTGAATGTGTAATTGATCAAAACTTTCTTCTTTGGTGGGGCTGAGGTATAAGCAGATAAGAAATGGGTTTTTATGAAATTATAGGTAAGTGTGCAGAATTTTGCTCTAAAGATCACAAGGTCCAAATACATTCTCAGGCATAAAGACAAGTTACCAAAAAAAGCCCAAGCTAATTAATTTATGTGTTTAGTCTTTGAAAATAGCATTTCAGGCTGGATGAAACGATTTTCAAATCTCCTGGATTGGACCCAACAGTTAATACCTATAAATAGCATGTTCCCCTGCAAGCACTGCATTTTACAACCAGGCATGCAGGGAAGGGATGCAGAATTTAAAGTGCCTGAACCAGGTTTTGTTGTTCCACTGGTTGAAAAAGAGCTGAGGGACCATGATAAACACCTGGGGGAGCTACTTGTGATTGTTAACAAGTGTTTGTTTTTGAAGACTTGGTGTTGTTACAGGAGAAGCATTTGAAGAGGTTGATCTGTAGAAGACGCTTTGTTCCGCTGTCTAGCTCCATGGCTGGGTGCTTTCCCCAGCATGGGGATCATGATGTGCCTGTAATTGCAGTTAAATGAACATGGCTGGCTCTCAGGCAAATGAAACCTAATTTGTCACAGCTGTCAGAATGATCATGTCATGTTTGTTGCCTTCAGGAGCAGTTTTAGGCTGCAAATCCTGTTAAGGTCACAGCTTTTTCTTGTTAAATATTGCACAGCATGTTTGCTGACCCTAGGATTTTTTTGGTGGGGTTTTTTAAAGGCAAACACACCAGTTCTATCTCTTACATAAGCTGGAGTTGAACTTCTGTGAACCTTGTCATGTGGGCTAGAGCTTGTTAATTTGGTGGTCTTGAAGGACTTGAGCATAGCAGTAATTTGAGGGTTTGCACAGAGCAGTTGAGAGATTTGCTCACAGCAAGATTTTTGAAATCATGCTTCACTTCAATTTAGCTTTTAAAGAGCAGCCCTCCCAGGCTGGATTGAACAACTAGTTACACTGCACATCAGCAGTAGCAGACAAAAGCAGCATAGCAGCTTTGAATTTTGCATTTGTGCCAGGAGGAAATACAGTTGAATAAATGTAAGAGTCTATTCTTAATATCTCAGAAAAACAGAGTAAAGTGTAAGCTACTTGAAATCCCCCTTAGTGATAATTTCAGTATTTCTTATGCTTTTGTTTCTAGATTAACAGATTTGGTCTAAATTAAATAGAGCAAGTCCTATTCTGTAAAACAAACAAATGCTAATTTTTGCATGTCAAGCCTGAGGGAGCAGAGAGCTTTACTGCTCTATTCTTCTTCTAAAAAATGGAAACAAGGTTTCATATAATTATTTGGATCCCTAAAATACCTGAGGCTAATTTTTCCTTCCTCTGTGTGGTGGCTGTAGTACAACTTCAGTAGGAGAGGTGAAGGGTCTGTGCCTGTAGATTTATTAGAGTGCAAGACTGGAAAATGTCATCAGAGTTCATGGAAGTACCCAGACTGGGAAGAGCTGAGCTTTTAACAGAAGTCATGCAGACACATTGCTCTTGATGCACCACCGGCTGCTCCTTGTTTTGGTCGCTGCTGGATCTTGGGGACGTGGCCACGTGTCCCTTCAGGCTGCAGCTGCCCCTCTCAGTGCACCTGCCCAGCCTTTCGGGGGACACTGGGGCACAGCTGTGTGCATCTGCCATCAGCTGGTGTCCCACAGGGTCGTCTGCAGGGCCATCCTTTTCCTCCTCTACCTTCTGCCTGCGTAGCAGTGCCCAGCCCTGGGCTTTCCATCTTCCCAGCTCTTCTGGGGCTGGGGAAGGACCTGTGTGCAAGGGAGGGATAGGAAGGCAACTGCTGACCCTGAAAAGCTCCTTCTGCTCTTGAAAGGAGTCTGCCTTCTTCCAGGCTTTCTGCCTGTCCTCCCCTCCCAAGGCAGGAGTGCCACGGCTCACAGGACTTTTCCTTCATTGCTGAGGAGCCTCAAACTGGCTCTGCTGCTGCCTTTGCCTTCTTGTATGTATGTATACTTGGAAATGTAGGGATAGAATGTACCAGAAGAAGACTGAATGAGGGAGGATGGGGCAGAATTGATAAAAATAATCTCACGGAGCTGCCTTGTTAATCAAGTTTGGGGCACATCTAGCTGCTGGATCATGAGCAGGTGAACAGCCTCACCCTCAAAACTTTATTTGCATATATTTTATCTTCAGTTCCTTTTTCAAAATACAGATTGGGATTCAAGTAAGTTTTGTGGTTTTTTTTAAAGCTTCAATCTTTTATAGTAGTTAGATGACAGTTTAACAGTTGATAAAAGAAAAACAGAAAGTTATGCATCTGCTTTTGTAGATTGTGAGGACATGGCATTGCAGATAAACATTATAAGCTTTATCTTAATGATTTATTGAAGCTCATTTTTTTCATTTTATTGTAACTTTCAGTCTCTTACTATGTAGCTCTCTGGTTTCCCCAGAGAACAGAAGACTAGCTCAGAAATATAAATCTCTGTTAATGATTTTAAATAGCTAGCTATCTGTATATAATAATTTTTTTTTTCTTTTGCTCGGGGCATTCAGTCATGGGATTAGGAGAGGATAATCAATAATCCTGAATGCACAGCAGAGCTACTGTTGGTGATGAGGGCTCAGAGCTGCTGCAAGCTATGAGGCCTCCTTCCTTGCTGAGCATCGTGAGATTTCTAGCAGAAATTGTCTCTCCAAGACCTTCAGCCTGCACTGCATGCCAGAAGAGATCACTGTTTTCCCAGACAGCTCATGTGTGCTGGTCACCTTAAGTCTCTTGCAGAACAAGAGAAATAAAGGAAGAGCTCTGCCATAGCTTGTTGGGAACACTGTGTGGTTCCATGAAGTTTTCTTTGTCCTCGGCCAACAAAGGTTGAGTGAGGTTCTTCAAAATAGAAAAACCTATTGTGAAATAACAGATAACTGTAGGCAGTCGTACTAAGGAACATGCAGTGAATGTGAACAGACCCCTGAGCATTAGCCAGGACGTTCCTCATCTCCTGTAGTTTGTGTCTGAACCAGCCCTGGAGGGAACCCTTTTCATCATGGAAAAAACATGTAGACTTTGGAACTAGCATTTCCATCTATTTGTTTCCCCGTGATCCCAGGAAAGTTCCTGCAATTGGGATGCAGGACCAACCAACAAATACCAGATGTGTTTAAAAGGGCAGGACTATTACGACTTCATATCTTTTGTTTTATTCACATTAATGATGTATCAGGAAAATAGTGATTTAAGAGATGATGTGTGGCTGCAGGGCCATTTAGCTGTACTTTTAACTGTGAGCACACAGGTTGTGACTGAATATTGCTTCATCTTCAAAGCTCTCCAAAGGCTTGTGCAAATAAATTTATTTACTATCCTTTTTGCACTGGAGACATGCTCCCAGCATGCTCCCAGCAGAGAAACCAGCACCAAAGTTAGTGTTAGATGGAAGTGTCTGCTTGTGAACTGAATGTGTTGATATAATTTTGGTCAAACAATGTGGTGGTGTTGATTCAAATGAGCAATACAGAGGCTTGTGGACAACAGCAAACAAGCTTGTGCTACTGCCTGCATTTAGCCTTGAAAGCCAGGTTGTACAAAAGGTTGTGGGGGAGTGGTGATGGGACCTCCTTAGAAGGTCACTGTCCCCTGTACTGTATATGCAGAGCACCAGAGGCTCATATGTGTTCCGTAAGATATGAAAATCTTCTGGAGCCCCAAGAGGTGCTGATCCTGCCATGCAAAGGAGTCTGGTTGTGATGGCAGATATGCAGTCATTTAATGTGGAAAACGGGGAAGAACAGACCTGATTGGTGGCTTTGTGCTCTGAAGGCTCTTTGTTCCCCTCTTTCATTTCCTCTTTTGCTCCATGTTGTTTCCTTTGGCCATTTAACACCGGTGGTAGCAGTCCTGCCCTTCATGGCATCATCTCTGATGGCCCTTTTGGCACACCTGCAAACACGACTGCCTGGAGTAGCCCATGTTCCCCTCTAAGACACCTTGTCCAGCAGTGTTTGCAATCTGGCTGTAGCAGCAGCACCAGCATCCATTTCTGTAATGCCTTGATTTTTCAGGGTTCAGATCACAGGTTCCAAATAAAAAGGAGTCTGTCCTTGCAGGTAAAATGGCGTGCTGTTAGTGTTCCCCTGATCACTGGCTAACTCACATGTCTAATATGCATTCTGAGCTTGTAGTACAGCAGTCCCAGCCTGGCAAATTGCTTGACAACCCTACATGCTCACCAGCTTGTAGACTCTGCAGGACTTCTCCATTTTTTTCCACCAGTTTTTGGCTTAGCACAAGTGAATTGGGAAGGGCTAGAAGTAAACCACTGCAGGTGAAACTCTTCATGATATATTACTGTGCCAAGTGAATTTTTATCATTGATTTAAAGGCATTCATATTATTTGCTATTTAAAGGATAGCAAATAGGGCACCATTAGGATTTGTGGTGCTGTTACAGCATGAAACCTAATAAATCTGATGTGTGCCGTGTACTTAGTTCATGCACTTATTCTGACCACTGGGATTTATTCTTAGCCCTGCTTTTTTTCCAAGATTTGCTGCTCCTTCATCAAATGGGAGCAGACTGTCTGCTGTGTCAGACTCACTTGTCTCAGCTAGGCACAGATAGAGATGGGAAATGTCTTGGAAAACAAGAGAGACGGCAGAGTCAGTTTGGAAGTTGGAAAGAACTGGATATGATCTCCTTTTACTTGTATTATTTCTCTTCTTGACTACTTTTTACTTTCTGAGTTAATGCCCATTTGCCATTTTCAGAAAGTCAATAAATACCCCTGGCAAGAATACCTGTCCACCTCCTACTTGATCTGTCCATAACTCCATATTTAACTCTTGTATAAATCTGCTTGTGTTGTTTTACATATTGAAGTCTAAGGAGTATGAGTACTTAAACCATTTGCATAAAGTAAATTAATGTTTCTCTTAGTTTCTATGCTTTTGAGTTTGCAGTGATTGTATGTACTCTGGGCCCTGTGTTCACAAATTTAAGTCCAGGAGTAGGAACATACTAGGAGTAACTGGTGGAGTATATGTTGGAACTGACACTGTGGGTGCTGCTTTTTATCTATCACTGAAATGTCAGTAACAGATTCTTAGTTACTTGAAAAAAAAAAACTGTACCTTCTGAGAATGGAGAGAAGCACAAATAAACCAACCCTCCATACAGAAACTCGTTTGACATGTTCTTTACTCTCTTTTCACATCAGAGACAATGTATGAGTTTTGCTGCTGTGGCTCAGTTTTTGTATCAGGAGAACCCAGAAGGAACTGCACTGCTTGATGATTCCTGGCCCTCCTCTGACCTGGGTTTTGTTTTTGAGCTCATAGTTATATCTTTTTAACTTCTTCTCTGTATTTTGTTTGGATGCTGATGCAATCTATCTGTGATGGAAACAATGATGCTGAGTTCTCTGGAGATGCTGGCTTTTTGTGGAAGTGGTTTAGAGGATAGCGGGGTTAAATCCAACTGGTACAACAGGAGCTCTTCCATCTGCTCTGCTCTGGTGTGCAGTTGCACAGTAACAAGCCTGAGCAAGCTGGTGGCGTGTTTTAAGTTAAGGCACTTGCTGACTCATTAGCAGAAACACAGTGGTGAGGAAATCCTCTGCCTGCCAACTGACCGGGTACTGTTACAGTCACTGTGGCAACACCGTGGTGCTGCCTGTCAGGGATACCCATGGCCTGCCCTGTTTTTTTTTTTAACATAAAAAAAAATAATTTAAAAGCCCTGAAATGGAAAGGAAGAAATGTTGCAAAGCTGATTAAGGCTTCTCAAGATGGTCTGTGGGAAGTAGTTTTGGAATGCAGATCCCCCTTGTTTCATTCTTCTCTGCTTTTCTTCCATGAGCTGCCCAGAAGTTTGGACAAGCCTTGCATGTTGACACAAACTAAATTATTCTTCTCAATCACTTCTCCACCATCTCCTGTGCTAATTACTGCCCTGCAAATCTAGCCTCTGGTCTGATTTCTAAATTCATCCAGGAGGCTGAGCAGCTCGGAGGATCTGCTGTAAACATGACCTATCCTGCAGGCAGTAAAGCTGCTCTCAAGCCCTCCAAGGAGAATTAAGCCTGTCTGTTGGGCAGCTGGTTTTATCAGTCTGTGTTGCAGATTAAAACATGTTTCAATGTCTTTTCTATCAAATTAGGAAGAAAAAGAAAATGTTCTTGTTACCAGGTCCCTGGCTGCATGTTAATAGAGAATTAATTGACCAAATGTCAATTACTTGTGCTCCTTGAAGGGAAGGACCATCTCCCCTGTGCTGAGCATACATGAGCACAACCCGTGCCTGTTCTCAGGCTGATGGTGATTTTTATGTTTTACCCACTAGATACAGGAGCTGCTGAAGTTACAGTGTGCAGAGCCCAGACTGCCAGGCCAAGGATATATATCTGCTCCCACACTCCTGAGACACGGGATATGGTGTAGAGATTGCACTGCTTTTAAAATAGAAAGGTTTAGGGCCTCTCCTAACCTAGCTGTCAAATATATGCTTTATTCATACTTTCCCCCCCTTAAACCTCGACTTAGGATGCCTGTGGCATGCCTCATTTCAGCAGAAAGCTCTTTTAAGTCACCAGTTCAAGTTTTGAAGGCATTTACACCATCTCAGAATTGGCCATTGTCTGGTGGGAGGATGAAATCTCATAGGTAGAAGAGTTTTCCCAGCTCTGTACATGTCACAGATATTTGAGCACTTTGGTTGCTTGTGGTGACTCACCAGGTTTTTCTTGTGGAAGGGTTGAAGAGTTGAAGCACTGAAAGTGATTTCAGTTCAAAGCAAAGATCGTGGTGCCTATATACATACTACCTTTACAGTTAGTGTGCAAACCAAAGTATGAGATTATAATGACACATAAGAGACACGGTTCAAGGCCTTCTTAGAAAGAAATATGAGATTTTGGATTTAAGTATAACCCAAACAGATGGCATCTTTTTTGCTTTCTAGTCATGAGGTTGATACATGACTTCACTCTTCACCTGCTCTTTTTTGGCCATCTTGTCTTCTTGCTATGTAAGATGATTTTTTTTCCTCTCTTGATTCACTTTCTGTTACAGGGACAAAGTGTTTTTTAGTTTTTTACCCCTGTGAAACAAAATACCTCCAATTCAAATAGGTATAGATATCTCAGACATAAATCTTCCTGCCATAACTGGTTCTGGAGCCCTTTTGCAATAGTGTGTTGCAAAACTTTCATTAGGGCTTCCCTGTGTCACAGTAATATTATACCCATTAAGCAGTAACCCTGCTTTGACACCTCTGTGAATAGCAGTGCAATGCCTAATGGGAATGCAGTTTTACTGGGGTGAAAGTGTTTATGTTAATGAAGCTATGTTCATACATGCTGGAGCTTACGGTACAGATATTTTCCTTAAAAACCCCTGATTAATATGCCGATAAGTCTTGGTGAGTCTAATCTGGATTAAAAAAAAATATGTCATATTCAATGTGGCCTTAAAATACAACCAGAGTAGATAGGAAGTAAAAATAAGCCTTTCCATAATGCAGAACACTTGGTTGAAGAAGTAGGAGAATATTTATTAACAGGCTTTGATTTTGAACTACCTGCTGTGGAACAAAAATGTTTCATTGCTCTCTGGGAAAGCTTGTAATTTGTTTTTTCCTAGTTGTTGTACAACTGTACAACCTGAATGAACAGACCACAGCAGTGGAGTTTGAACCCAGATTTCTGGATCAAAACCCGTGAGCAGATGTTTTGTAAGGTTAAGCACTTACCTATTAGCTTGCAGCCAGTAAGAGATTCCTAAGCCTTATGAAATGGTCAGTAACAGGTGACCAAAGGTGATTTTTAAGTAAAAGCTTGACCTGTGTGCCCAGTGGTTCAGGCTTGGAACAGGAGGTACTGTGTGTAGTTTAATTTTCAGTAAGGATGTTTGACAATGGGTTGATGAAGAAACATGCACTCTTCCCACTAATTTGTATTTGTGTTTTGGTTTTGTTACCCTCTGGACTGTGAGCAGAAATAGGGGCTGGTCCTGCAAGCATGAGTGCAACTTGAGTACATTGTGCTATGTCTGGACTTGGTGAACTCAAGTGCTGAGGGAAAGTGAAACAATTCTAGGGGTTCAGAGGCTGGCAGGGTACATGCATGCTTCAGGAGTTTGCTGTTGCTGACTCAGCTGTGGGGAGGAGGGACGTATGTTTTTTGTTTTCAGGATTGCTTATCAAGCTGTTAGGGGAAAAGAAACTACTCTGGAGAAGTAGAAAAAGCTTTGTCTGTCAAGAAGGCAGTTCGAACTTGCAGATCTTTTCCTGTGTGACTTCTGAAACCCAGGTGTGGTCGAAAGACAATGAAGTTATGTGTCACATATTACATGGAAAACTTTTATTCAGTTTCCCCAGCAATTTCCTGATACCATAATAGCAGCTGAGGAATGGATCAGGCAGAAGGTGAGGGTGAGTAGGTGTTCATACACTGCCACATTGAAGCCATTTCTGGAGACGTGAGAGAGTTCCCTAAGACTATATTTGCAGCAGCTACAGTAGAAAGTGAAGAATGGTGTGTTGGATATAGCTGAAGGATTGTGGATAGCCTGAGCAGGTGAAGTACGTGCATCCTGAGATCAGTGAGAAAGAGAGGTCAGACTCTGTGTTGTAGCTTGCTGAAAGTTTACAGTGTGTATCCAGGCACAAACTCCAGACCTTCTCCCAGATTCACAGTGCCTGCTCCGGAAACAGGCCCATTTCTTGGAGCATCTGGGATCTTCTGCAAGGCATCTCCTTCAATCCAGCACTGACCTGGACTGACCCTGCCTAGCTTGTGAGGCAAAACAAAATTGTAGCTAGGGACGACATCTCTAGTAAGCAGATCCCAAACAAAATTGAAGGCTGTTAAAATGTCTCATTGAATTATGGTGCTACAGGAGCGTAGTGACTCATAGTGAAGCTAATCACCTGCTGCTTTGTCTTGACTGCAAACAATAGATTGCTAGTTAAACATTCAAAGGTCATAATCTTAGTTATATCAGTGTTGCTTTCCTCCTTTCCTCCTCCAGCTCTGTTATGCCTGAAGTTACTAGGGGAGATACTCTGGAGGTCTGTGTTCTGAAGTTGAGACTCAGTGTGTTTATCTTTCAGGCTCACACTGCAGACCTCTGTGTGTTCATTTATGAGAGAGACCATGCTGAAAAATATTGTATTGGCTCTGCACACCCTGAAACATGACCAGTATGACATCAGTGTTCTGCGCAGAGTCAAATTTTAAGTCACAGATATTTGGGGGCTCATTTTGTTCATCGCAGGGAATTCCAGGAGTGAAACTGGAGTTCAGGTCCTTATTCCTACAGCCAGACAAGTTCAGTATTTTCAAATTAATAGTGCTTTGTTGTTCATTGGACCAAGAGCATCTTAAAGGACACAGACTTTTATTGGTTCTGCCTAAAGGGGCTGTAGACCTCTCTAGTTGGCTGGGAGATGAACAGGCTGTTTCTTTCTGGCATTAATTTGACTGTGTGGGTGAGCAAAGGAACTGTGCCACTTTGACAGAAGTAGCATTACTGTCCCTGTAGTTGTCTCCAGTTGCAGCAGCCATTGTCAGGAAGGTTCTGTACAGAGAGAACGTGGCTCTTTGCCTGGTGGATCTTCCTATACTCTGCTGTAAAAGAGCCACGTTGATGAAGGTGATACACCTTTCTATCAAAATGCTGGTCCAGCTCTTCTAAGTGATTCATGCTTCTTACATCCAGTTCACTGCTGTGAGTCACCAGGACAGGTGGTGTTTGCCTTGGTAGCTCTCCTGGAGAAACATTCAGATGGTGGTGGAGGAGGACTTGCAGATAAAATAACAACAAGCCATGCTAAAGCATCTAAACCTCTAGGTCACTTCAGAAGTCAGTGAGTGCAGCGGATGTCACCAGCAATATCAGCAGTTAGCACTTCAATTTAAATATAGATTTTGAAGGAAGTTTATGATATTTTCTGTATATGTATGTTTTATGGCAGGAAGTGTATCCTGCTATAAATTACTCTGAGAGGCTGCATTAAAGACTGTATGTGACTTAAGCCTGGAAGTTTTTCCTTTCAGAAGTGTTGGCTGTGCTACACTGATAGACCACTGGCATGTTTTAAGCTTGACCATTGCCTTACTTTGGACTGGGCCAGAGAGGGCAAGGTGTCAGAACAACATGTTTCCTAACAACTGCCAAGTTTTTGTTCTTCTAGAACGATCTGGACAAGTTGAATCAATGGGCCAAGGCTAGTCGTATGAGGTTCAACAAGGTGAAGTGCTGGGTCTTGTCCTTTGGTCACAACAACTCCTTGCAATCCTAGAGTCTTGGGGGAAGGGTGCCTGGAAAGCTGCCCAGCAGAAACAGACCTGGGGATGATGGACCAGGGCAGTGATTGTCTCCTTGTACTCAGCACTTGCAAGGCTGCACCTTGAGTCCTGTATCCAGTTTTGGGCCCCTCACTACAAGAGGGACATTGAGGTGCTGGAACATGTCCAGAGAAGGGCAGCAGAGCTGGGAGAGGGGCTGGAGCACAAGTCCTAAGAGGAGCAGCTGAGGGAGCTGGCAATGTTAAGTCTGGAGAAAAGGAGGCTCAGGGGGACTTCATAGTTCTCTGCAACTCTCTGAAAGAAGGCTGTAGCCAAGTGGGGTTTGGTTTCTTCTCCCAGCAAACAAGTGAAAGGACCAAGAGGAAATGACCTCAAACTGCACCAGGGGAGGTTCAGGTTGGACTTCAGGAAGAATTTCTTCACTGAAAGGTTGGTTAAGCATTGGTACAGGCTGCCCAGGACGGTGGAGGAGTTACCATCCCTAGAAGTGTTAAAGAAGCTAACTACTGGACATGGCATTTAGTGCTATGGTTTAGTTGACAAGTTGATGTTTTATCAAAAGTTGGACTCAATGATCTTGGAGGTCTTTTCCAATCTGTGATTGCTTGGTGGCCAACAACCATGTGAACCAATTTTGTGAACTGAGAGAAGATGCACCATGATCTGACATGTGGTGAGGTATTGGGAGATGCTCTGTGTTAGTTTCTGTCTTTATGCCCATCTTTCTGCTGGGTGTCCTCATCTATAGTGAATTTTTATTTTTAGGAGGGATCTTTGGATGCCCTAGTGGCCTTTTCCAGGGTTGCAGAACTGCTGTTGGGGAGACATTCATGTAAGTAACACAGAGATAGAAGGGCTCAAAACTTATAAAGGAATAGAGCGGATAACAGCATCCTACTGTACATCCAGAGATCCCCATTTGTGCCTGGCTTTGCAGTGTGCCTGAGGCTGTCCCCGGCCAGCCTTCCTCAAAGTGTACCACTATGGCCAAAAACCCCAATAAATGGCTTAGATCCTGAGCCCATCAAACGTGTGCTGCTGGCTGTAGGAAAAAAGGCCCCTCACTTGTGAGGGCTGCTGGCTTGTGCAGATTTTGGATTGACCTTTGACCTCACTAACAGATGGCAGAATAAATTGATGGCGGATGTATTTTTAAATGAGCAGATTGTAATTTAGGTCTTTGCCTGCTTGTCAGTATATTTTTTTCTTGAGGTATGCCTTGGCAGAGAGTTTACTGAGGTAGGTGCTTATCCTGCCTCAAGCATTTGAGGTACCCCCAATTGAGAAACAAGTCAGTGTTTCACACTGACAAAGGCCAATAGCATTAAATTTTTTTGAAATTAGTCCAGTGCAACTCTGTTAACAGCGCCTTAATGCAAATGTGCATTTTTAATAGTCAACAGCTACATCTGGCTAAGGAGCACCTGTCCATGTTACTCTGTGCAGGTGACTTGAGACAGGGAACAAGCTGATGGAAGGGGATGGCCTCTTGGAAAATAGCTTCTGCTGAAAGTTCTCTTCACCTTCTTTTGGAAGCTGATTTCTTTTGATGTTGTTTATTCTTCATTTTGCAAAAGGCAGCCAAACTTCAAAGGAAGCTGTATCATACCATGTTCTCCATGCACTCCAGGTTTAAAGTGGAGTCTTCACGCATTTGGTTATAGGTAGAAAAAAGTGTCCGTGGAGATCCCCTCCTTCTTCCTGCCCCTTGTGACTGCTGATTTGACTTGCAAGAGCTGCCTCTAGTAAGGGGCCGTCATTGGATGGGTAATTGCTGATGTTGATTTATACCTGTTTACTCTTAAGTTAGATTCTTAATTGCTTTAAAATAGTATTAGTTTTACTTTTGTTTTCATAGCAGATAACTTGCCGTATCTCTCTTTGGAGCTCAACACATTTTTAAACTGCTTTATGGCTAAATCTGCCCTTAGCTCACCTGTATTTTAGCAGTCCTGGTACAAAGCTTTGCTTATAGATAAACTGGAGCTCCTTCAGTGTGATTCTGTTCTTACTGATGTTTACAATTCAAAAGTCTGCCACAGGATTTTTTAGTGCTTCCCACTTCTGCTGCCATTGGGTTTTGCCATATCTTCCATAGAAGAAAATAATGCATCCCCTGGGAGTACTAGTGTTTTATCCTGGGTTGACAACTGAGGTACCTTTTTCTTCTTTTTTTATCATCTGACCTGCAAGCCATGCCTTTCATAGCCTTTTGAACCTGTTGGGAATGCCAGATTAATGAGACTAACTATTTTTTGGACAGATTTATTTTTTAAGTGGAGAAATACTCCTTACATCAAGACCTAATTATGCTGTCCTTACTCTCGTTTCAAAAACCAGTTCTTTGGGGGCTATCTTTTTAATTGAATAATTTCTTTTACCTACTTTAAACAAACAGTTCAAAAAATCTAGGCTAAAGCCTATTGCAAGCAGTTGTATCTGAAATGGGTTGCAGCTGGACAGATTAAATGTGGCAATTATTTCTGTGGAAGGCATGCCCTTGAGTTCACTCGGGATGAGTAGCAGTGCTGCTGCTGCTGCAGAAGAGGAATTCAGAGATGCTGGTGGCCTGTGCAAGTGCTGCATTGCAGTTACTGTCAGCTTACGTCATGAGCAGATACTCCAGCAGCCCAAGGGCTGTCAGGAGCCTGAGGAGAGCCTGGCTTTAGTACCATGGAACAGCACATCTCATGGTCTATATTTTCTGTGCTTCTTGGTGCATATCTTCTGCCTTCTGTGCAGGGAAGCCTCTATCAGCAGCTCTCTCCTCTCCTTAATGCAGTGTAAAAAGCTGTGAGTGCTTACCATTTACAACCTTTGGATTGGAAGGCTTTTTAGCCTCATTTTTAAATATATGTTTAGAGACTTACACGTCATACTGTGATTACAGCATTGCACCATTTGAACCTGTCTGTTTTAATTAGCAATTGGAATTGCCCTATTTATAGATAGATGGAAAAAGCACAAGCTAGCCAGTTTGCAGTGCCGAGTGTATTTTCTTCTGTTGGCAAGTAGTTTGTATCCATTTTTCCATAGCTAAACTGGCCTGGCAACCTGCAGATGTTGCAGGCATTGTGTACTGATGCTTGAAATAGAAATGGACTCTGAAGAGGATGTGGGATGGGGAGGAATAAAGCAGAAACTGCTGTTGTATTGGAAGTCTATTAAGACTGATGATACGACACGCTTACCAAAGCGTAACTGCAGAAATTGACCACATGAAAAACGAGCACATTAAAAAAAATACATATTTTAAATCTTGCTTCTGTCACATTTTTAAGGTTCCTTTTCGCTTTGGCATGTTGTGGTAACAAAACTAGTTACCAGTACAAGTGTTTGGCTGTCCAGCATGGTTAAGTTGGTTGGTACATATTTGTACAAGCAGAAGAAACAGAGTGATTCATTCTGGAACAAGTTGTGTCTAGTCTATAAATTATGTGAAAAGTGTATGTGTTTTTCTTTTAAACTGCAACTTCAAATTTGCAAAAGTTTTGCACTGTGTTGACCCTGCAATGCCCAGGAGACTTCAGGAAACCAGAACAGTGTTGTGTTATTAAACACCCGGGCATTAGCTGCTCCTCAGGAACTGTCTGCTGATGCACTTTACTCTGGGGAAAACAATTTGAGGCACCTTTGCCCTCTTCAAGGAGCTCTCCTTAAATAAAACCATAAGTTACTTCTCAATGCAGATGCTAAATACAGGTACAGGAGTTTTGTTGAGCAGCTCAACATGGAGGTTGCTGGGTACAAGGTGAAAAGTGCTTTGCTCTGTACAGCATTTGGTTGCAACAAAGAGTTGTGTTGCAGCCTGGGCTTTGCAGGACCTGTGGACTTGTGGTAGGGTACACACCACTGTCTTGAAAAACACTGCTCATGAGTCAGTGCTTTAAAGCATTACTGTCTACACATGAGGGGAAGGTAGGCATTCAATACTGCCTACCTTTCTGCACTCCCTCTTGTCCTGCACACCTTTTCAGAGCAGCTGCATCCTTATTCTGCAGCCTGTATTTTTCATTGTCTTGCAAGATTTCAACCTTTCAGTCTAGGACTGAGCTGACCATGCTGGTAGCAGCAGGTGGATTTGAGTCAGGCTTACACCTGGGGATTTGGGACCAGAGCCCGAGACTGAAAGCTTCCAAAACCTGGGGGTTCTCACTTCGGTTAGCAGACTAAAATGTCGTCATCTCTGTTGGCTTTTTGTGTTACAAACTGCATTTGAGACCACATGGCATGAGTTGAGTGATCCAAGTCTTTTCTCAGCACGCCCAGCACAGTAATACAAATGTGGGTTTCCTCAGACACTCTGACTGTGTGCATGTTTGTCTGTGTGATTTCTGAGTGACCTGTCCTCAGGCTGACTGTCTTTGGGAGAAGAGCTAGTGGAATTGATCCTGTTTCACATCGTTGAGCAGGATGCAAGTAAGGGGAAACCTTTCATGTAGCAATATCACTGTGAAATATTGGAATGTGGGTTACATGGTGCTAAATCAGGGTAGTCTCTGAGGGAACACAGTTAATAAATTCTAAATAGGAGGTCATTCCAATATCTGGATTTCTGAGCAGTTTCTTTACACTTGTAATTTATATGCTAGTCCTGTGCATTACAGTGCTTAAAGCCTAGGTCAGAAATCCTCCATCCAAATTTGGCACCTAGTCTTGTCTTTAATGGCCAAATTAATAGCTGTAGGGCACAGCCAGCTGTTTTGTAGGTGCAGGTTGATGAGGTCTGTTGGAAGAACAAGGGGGCATCAGAGCGTGTGAGGTATTGTGAGGTTTAGATGGATTTCCTGCATTACCAGAGATGTCAAATGACCAGATGAATGTTTCTCTGCTAAAATCAACTTAATCGTGAAGTGCTGTTCATTATTTTTTGGAGAAAACTGAAGAAATGAAGCAAGTTACCAATTGGGCTGTCTGCTTTTTGTAGATAACCTTTACTTGGTTTTGTGTAATTTTCAAAATGGCACACACTTCATTTTTTCATAGGCTAGGTTGTGATAATGCTGGTTTTTGTGCTTATGGTGTGTGTTCACATTCCTTTGATATCTAAGCTTTTACTTGCATAAAACAAATAAACACTTTCCACATATATTTGCTTGTTATGTTGACAAAGCAGTGCCAGGAGTGCTTGGAAAACTGTATGTTTCAACTGCTGGAACAGTGGACTCTGGATTTTAGGTAAGGAAAATAATTTTCACAGTGTAACTAATCAGCAACAGGAAGAGAAGCCCAGGCATCTCCACCCCTAGAGACACTTAAAAGCTGGACTGGACAGAACCCCAGGAACTCATGGAAGTTGGCCCTGCTTTTAGTAGGCAGTGAGCAGACCAGACAGCCTCCCAAGGTCACTCCCAGTCTTGTCTCTCTGCTTTGTGCTGAGATACTGAAAGGAAGTACTAATAACCAAAGGTGTTATATCAGTTTCTGGAGGGGAGCAGGGACTTCCCTCCTCTGGAAAGAGGGGTATCCCCTAAGAAGAGTGTTAACATAGGTTTACATGCTACTGCTAAAGCCTTAGCTGCATTCTGTATGTGGATTGCAACTTTGTTTAAAGCTGCCCAGCCCCAGTTGGTCTAGTCATCAAGGACTATAAGATGAGCAGGACTTGGCTAGAATACTGATAGTACTGATAGTGCTTGGGATGTTTGTCCTTCATGGAGTGTAAGATGTGAATACCCTCCTGCTCCTGTCCCTGGGGCCTCAGTGAGAGGAGATTCTAAAGGTGTTCTGTACAGCAGTGAGAGAATGGATAAAGCAATGGATAGCTTCTGTTCCTCTTTCAAGGTTTAAGTTTCAGGATTTTTAAAACCCTGTTCTTAATTAATTTTTGCTTTTCTTCTGCCTTTTGATTTCTAGTCTTTCTCATTGATTCAGGTCCTGGCTTTCTGAAGCTTCTTGCAGTTGTTCTCACTAGTAAGGGTGATGGAGTGATATTTCAAAGCTTGGCCTTCCTGCCCATGTCTTACAAACCTGGTGTGTGGGTCACAGCGGGCAAGTCCAGCCAGATTAGGTGCATCTGCTGTTTCAGGGGTTGAGGTGTGTCCACTACAGTTCAACAGAGCTTGTTTGCAAGAAGAAGCGCAGTTATTCTGCCCTCGCAGAAAGAGATAAACATATCCTTGGTGTTCACATGCCAGTCAGCACTGCTGAGTGTCGTGCTGGACGCTGTGCTCGTGTATGTCATGCACACCAAGGCAGCTTCATTTGAGCTTTTCTGTGAGATGTGCCTTTTCCTTTTTGTGACTCAGAGAATTGAAGCTTTTCTCCTGCTGCATTCTTCATGGTTTAAGCAGGCACACTTTAAATGCAGCCTGACAGCATAGATTGTTTGGAAGGATTCACGGGATAAACATGCCTGCAGAGCATGTGAATCTGTGTATTCAAAGTAGCCAAAGATCTGGTGAGCCCAGCCCTGTGCTTGTAAGATGTCTCACCTCTGCGTGTAGCCTTCTGTGAACTTCACTTGCTGCTTACAAGGAGAAAATGTAGTTTTTCTAAATTCAAAAGTTCAGTTTGCTGTGTTTTTAAGAACATGTATTTATTGAGTTTCAGGCCAAAAGCACAAAGACCTCCAGTTCCTCTGCTTGTGGAGATGGCTGTCCTCATTTCACTTTCTATAACAGGTGGAATATCGCTTTTTTTTTAAGCTGAGTTCACTTTTGTGTATGAAATTCCTTTGTGCTGCAGGCTCAAACAGCCAGCTGGTGTCAAACACATGTGGTGACATTCTCCTTTGCCTTTGTGAAAATTCATTATATTTTAGTAAGGCTGAGGAAGCTGATGGGATGCAGCCAAATTTAAAATAAAAGCAGCCTATCAGTGAGGACAAAACCAGTTACCTGGTTGAGAGCTGACCTGATAAACAGCACAACTGTCTTTATACTAGGCAATACGAGCTTTTGAGGCAATCTGGATAACTAAACACTGTATTCCTGCTACTCTTTTGCTATCTGCCACTTCAGTAAAGAGGTGTACAGGTTCACCATGTGCCTGCTGCAGTCTCTTGGGGTTTAGAGGAGAAGTCTGCAAAGTCACTGTGTTTTTAATCTCTTCTACCAAGCCATGTTGAAATGAGCTTGGAGTCATAGTAAATAAACCAGTGGGGATGAAGTTGAATAATGGGTATTTCAGTGCATATTTGAGATGATTTTTAAATGGCCTTTGGAGCACACTGAGCAGCTGCCTTGAGAAAGTACCAAAAAGAGAATGTATGGCCTTTTGAAGCACCACTAGCATCCTCCTGTATGGATGAGTTGCAGTTAGAGATTATGAGCCCTGAGCAAAGGCATGAGATTGCCTCAGGAGAGGAGACCATGTCCCTGAATACCTAGGGCTGGGGCAGGGGCAGGGGCAGGGGCAGAGCTTTCTCTTGCACCCAGGGCCTGAGATGTTGCACTCAATGCTTAGGTGTGCACTGAGCCTTTTGATGGGTTGATGATGATGTATCTCTGTATAACTAACTGAAAAATAACAGACATTCTCCAAAATGTCTTGAACTAATAATTTCTTGGGGTGATTTGAATGATTTTTACCTCCCTTTGTACCCTCATGATCTTTCAGTTCACTAGGAAGTGTGCTCTGCTGGAAGAAGTGACAGCATGTAAAAATAGCACTGCCTTTTTTTGCAGATCTGCTTGCTGTGGGGTTTCAGTTAGATCTGCTGACTCGGATTTAAAAATAAACTTTTCTTCTGCTTTTTGCACCTGCTTGTGCTGGTGGTGCTTGATTTTGTGCTTCAGAGGCAGCAGCCATCAGTAGCTGAAATCCTTGCTGGACTGGGATCAGCAGCTCAGGTGTTTGGGAGACCTGAGTTAAGGGGCTTTTGAGGCTAGAGGTGTCTGCAAGGCCAGTAACTAAACATAAAGAGAAGAAAGACCTTGTAGGGTTTTTAGAGCCTCTGTGGGAGTTGTCAGTTCTAAGTAAACAGTATGTGTTTTGCCAAGCGTGCAGTGGAATTGCAGTTGGTGTTCCAAGCCATTTGCTCTAAGTGTATTATCCCTTCCCCTCATTGAATATAGCTGTAACCTAATCAGATTACATCACAATTCATCGCTGGGCCCAGGCAAAATAAGAAGCTGTACTTCAAAAGAACATAAGTGTCTTGAGTTACTGCCTTCTTCACACATTGGGCTGACATTAAGTGTTCATTTAGAGCCAGATTCATGGAGGTATGGAGATCAATGAGTCTGGCTATCTAAATAGGCCTGAACCAGATCTCCATCTTTCCACCATCTGGAGCATGCAGTGGAGTGTGGTCCTTGGTGCAATGAGTGTCCCTGGCTGGTGGAGCTGGCATTTACATGTCCTTTGGCTGGCAGCTCAGCTCTGGAATTGTGCACCAGTGAGGGTTTCCTCCAGATTAGCACACAGCCTCGGCTTGGTGTTCTTCACCTTCAGGAATTGTTTTCCTTACAGAGTTCTTTTTATTAACATGTTCCGGTTTTTACTGAGAGCACCAGCTGGGTGACTCGTGTTGCCTGATTTCCTTGAGCCATTGATGGCTGCAGCAGCCGGAGCAAAGAAGTTAGATCTCAGATTCAGACTGTGAGGTTTGCTGAGCTATGCACAGACTGTTTCTGGAAATATATTTTGCTATAAATCTGAAAAGAAATGGGGAACAGCTATGGGTAATATTAGTGGACATCTTGATTGTGAGTACAGATATTTAGCAGACCCTGTATGTTTTCAGTACTGAAACTATTTGTATTCTAAAGAATAAAATGTAAATAATGGAAAACACTGTTGTGGCATATGCTCTAAACAAATCTGGTTTTAATCATGCTTTGGTTTTGTGGCATTAAAAACTTGATGCAGAATTCTAGGTTCATAAAAATGAACAACAGGCACCTGTGAGGAGGGATGGATACTAATTCTTGCAAGAAACCACCAGAAACAAAATTCTGTCTGTGCTGGCAATAACATTTGTGAAAGGGAGAGCAGGACGAAGCAAGCCAGCTTGCACTCCTGACACAAACACCTCAAACTTGAGCATTTTGTTCCTGAGAAGCACTTCTGCCTGGATTTCTGCTGCTCTCTGACAGGATGGCATGGTTCAGTGATGCATTTTGTCTCTCTAAAAGTTCATGAGTCAATGACAGACTTAGTTTCTCAGAAATTGAACTGATAAATCCTACAATAATTTAAACCTTCCCAAAGAGCTTTTATCCACCTGTATGTGTGACATCCTCTTTCAAAGCCAAAGAGGGACACGGGTGAGCTTTGCATTCATGCACTGAAGACTGACTAAACCCAGACTGTCCAGTCATCATAGCAGGGCTGGTTCATGGCCATGTTTATATGTTGGATGAACTATGAAGTGACCTATGTATGCATGAGTGGAATTCTGACCCTGCTTCTTAATGGCAGTACTTGTGTTGACTCCCATGGAGTGAGAATTTTGCCCAGTGCTAAGCTAGAAGAACAGCTAAAGTAAGCAAAAATGCTGCTCACTGAAGGAATAAGGAAGATCAGAGGAAGTCATAAGAGCTTTCTTGCATATTCTTTAACAAGTGACTGGAACATGGTCGTAGTCTATTACAAGGACTTCTGAAAGCTGGTGGTTACCAGGGCAGGCTGTGGGCTAGGAGTGGCTAAGGTTTCCTGTTCCTTTGGCTTCTTTGTTGCTTCAGCTAGATGACACTGCCATTCTTCTCAACTCCTTTGTCATCTAAGATCAATGACAATGCAATTCAAGATCCTGCTAGTCCCATCCCTGAACAAATGTTAGTTTCTTCTGCAAATGAGAAAATAAGCCACTCACTGCATTTTCCTCTCAGCTGGACTGTGTGGGGCTCTGGCAAATGTGACAGAGAATTTCATAGCAGGCCTCTATAAATGTTTTCCAAGTAATTTGCCCAAAAGGGCACTCGACCAAACATTGCAAGCAATCTGTTCCTTTGCAATAACTGCAGAGGTGTGGTATATGACAATGGCCTGCCAGAGCTGTTTTATTAAATTTGGTTAATCTAAAATTCATAGGTGAGTTTGACCTTGAATCTGCATTTGTTGATCCAGTCTTCACTGAGAGATGTCTAAATTAAATTTTTTAAAAAAGCCTCAGGAATTTTTTTTCTGATTTTGAGCAGCAGCTTTAAGAGACTTTACCAAGTGCTGCTCAGAAAGGCTCACAGCTGTAAGGAATAAGGGTGTCCTGTTTTCTTTTCATGCCTGGTGGATGCTGAACGACATCTGTTGTCTGCAATTTTTGATGTGTTTTTCCAACTTACAAGCCTTACCTGGAGACTGTTGACACTGAACATAGAGAGCGGCCACAGCTCCACTTTCAAGTTTCTGCCCCAGTAGTAATACCTGTGCTAGTCAGTTTTAAGCAAAAGCTGTCCTTTTTTCTCTGTTTGCTGTAACACTCTGGAACTGATCCCATCATCCTTGAGTTCCATGGAGGCATCTGCATAAAAAGTTTGGCAAGATCAAGGTCCATGCCCTATGTAATCAGATGGAAACTGCTTGCTCTTCTAGCAGCGTGAGCTTGGATAAGGATTGAGTAAATGGCCATTAGCTTAAAATGTCCTACTGTTAGTCATTTGTCATAGCCTCTATGTTCAGAACTACATTTAATAATCCAGTCGCCATTCTGCTCCTACTTTAATCTTTACTCAAAAATGGAAGCCTCTTCTGATAACTTTGAAATTACAAAACTATTACACCTGTTTTTCATCATTCTCTCCCTTTTGGGAAAGAGGGAAGTGCCTGGCACATTTGGACTGTAGCCTTGAAGATAAAGGTGAGCTCATTAGTAAGTTGGAACCTTAAAGGCACTTCTGAAAAGCAGCATCTTCTGAGCCTGCTGGAGTTGCTCAACAGTGAAGTGAGAAGAGGACGATAAGAGGTTGATTGTAGTGAGTTGTTTGGAGTATATAGAGGCCATGCAGTTGTACAGCTGCACATTTCATCAAATAATCATTTACTTGATATATGATCATCATTAAATGCAAACATAACGACTCCCATAAAACAATTGAGTCTCTTTCCTACAGTCTCTCCCTGTTGTGTCTCTGTGATGTTGAATGACAAGCAAGCATCAAAAGAAATCATTTATGCCTTTATAGTGGACTCATTGTAGTGTCATGGTCCACAGATTTCTGTTTAATTATCTCACATGAAAAAAGTTTGTGATCTTTTACAGGCTTAGGCAGGAAAGGGAAAAGCAGGGAAGGTGAGAGTGAAGGCACGTTTTGCCTTGCAGAGTTGCCTTTTACTTATGGGAAATAAGGCTGATGTTATCACCCACTTTCTAATCAAATTTGACAGGAGCATTTTGTTAAGCCACTTTCTCTGAGTGGGATTTCTGATGAATACAGCTCTCATCTCCGGTTTCGAAGTATTACTTTACACTGTTCCCAGGCATTGTTTGCCTTACTGGATGAATTATGTTAGTATGTCAGAGAAGCAGATAATTCACAGCCTCATTTTATAAACTGAGAGCCCAAGGCACAGAAGTTTGACTTCAGAGCTGCAGGGCAATGAATGGAGCCCAGGTCACCTACCCAATATACTCGTGGTTTGGTGGAAAGTTTGCATTGCTAGTGTGGCCTCAGTATTTCTGTTTGGGAAATTACAGCTGCTGGATGATGTCATTACTTTCTCCAGGGATCTGCTTATGAGTGGAGACAGACAGTGCATTCGGTGTATTCCTGACACACTTCTCTGTCAGATGCTCTTTTTGACACCACATTTGTGGGTTGATTGCATTGAAAAAGAAGTTATCTCCACTGGTCTTGTGTCTGCCTGGCTCATGGTTCTGTCCTTGAGCTAGTAGGCAATTGGTCACTTATGGAGCAGGTTTTGAAAAGATAAACCATAAATTAATTTGGAGCTGAAGCAGGTTTTGTGTGACTGTGGCATTGCCCACTGCAATACACTCGTTACGAGGTTTTGATTGCTCAGGTGCATAGGACTTGCACACACATTAGTGCTGCTTGTAAGGTCCATTTCTGTGTGCAGAGTGCATATGTTTGCTGCCCGCTCTAGCTGTGAGTAAACTACTCATCAAACTGTAATTTATAGAAAGCATATGTGAGTCTTGTTCACAGCAGCTGATACTAGAGAAAAGAAACAAATCCAAACTACCATCCCTTGTTACATCTGATATTTTCAAACCACTGTAGTGGTACAAAATGGTTCCCTTGTGCCAGTTTGTGTAGCCAGCTGATCCCACCTTTGGAGACAGGAGCATCAGTGCAGTTCTGCTCGCAGGAACCAGCCCTCACAATAACCTGCTGAAAGCTGAGATAAACCCTTGGCACTGCAGATGTTCCTGGAAGAATAGCTGAATGCATTGGTGATGGCCACCGTTCTCCAGCTCAATAAATCAAGGGGCGGTGAGAGGCCTGTATTTAATTTTCTTTTACTTTCCCAGGAAGCATTTGTATCCTTGACACTTAATATAATTGGGAACAGGGAGGTAAAGCTCTGTTTAACTCCAGTTCTGTTGGAGTCGTTCATACATTGAGGAGAAGCAGTGGGATTTGGGTGTGGGACAAAATGGGCTTGTACTGTCCTTTGTTGAGTCTGGTGACCCTTGCCAGCCCCGACACACTCCCTGCACCCTTTCCTGGGTCCATGCTGACCAAGCAGAGGTGCTGGCTCAGCTCTCCCAAACTTTTCAGCAGCATCCCTCATTCTTCTTTCCAAGCAGAATCCTCAACTCGTCTTCAGCAATACCTTGTTTCCAGAAGGGACATCAAAGATTTCTCAAAACCATTTCTTCTCCTTTTACCTTCAGTTCATTAGAGTAGTCTTCATTCACAGAATAAAATTAACACCTCATCCTTTGATGTTCTTGTAAACACTTATGGATAACATGAAGTTTCAAAAGATGTAGGAACCAGTAGCCCACTCGTAAACAACCAGTTGCGTTTGGTTTTCTCCATGGAAAAACCTCTTTATTCCAGGATTAATTTATTTTGTTGTAGCTTGTTTTTTGTTTTTTTAACTCTGAACTTCATTTGACTGTTCTGCTGACCTTGCCCATCCATCTGTACTATGTGTTGAGGGGATATATTTATACTTGATTGTGTTTCAGTTAAAATTCTGTTGCCTTGGAATTTAATATTAATAGTAACTGACCCTTGTTTCCTAGCCTCCCCAAACACATGGTGCCTTATTTCCTTTTTATTGTTCTGATACGACCCTTCTTTTTTTCATATAACAGACTTAAGAAAGCAGTGTCACTTAACCATTCATGGTCCTTAATATTCCAGTATTTCAGTGAGTTTTCAACCTTAAAAACCTAACTTTTGCTTAAACTCAATGCTGGTAGCCAGGGAAATTTTTGGTTCATTTGTTCTCTGCCATTGCAGTTGTGTACCACATTAAGCTCAGAAATAAAATTACTTTTATTTGGCAGTAGATCCAGAGAAAAATGCTCATGTTTTGGGACAGAGATCCACTCTTTGTTGTGGATGCTGTCCTCTTTCTCCATTTGATTCCTCCCTGTTACACCTCTCCCCATCTTCAGTATTGCTTTTTGAGTTACTGGAGTCTGTCTCCACTTGTGCAAGTGCAGCATCACTGGAAGAGATGGGTACAGATCCAGCCTGGAGGCCATGTGCTTTTCCCATCTGTGTGCAACGAGACTACAGCTCCTTGATGTTACTAAATAATATTATTTCAAAAGCTCCTTATAAAAACATGAGTAATCAGGCAAGTGACAAAGGACTTTCTGTTTGTCTTTTTGAACAATACCAAATAGCCACAATTTGTTCCAGTTTATTTAGTGTCTTTGTCCCAGTCATTTCGTGGGCACAGAATTTAATTCTGCAAGAATGCAGGAAGACAGTGACTTGATTTCATGACTAAAAAAATAAAAATTATCAAAAATTTTAAAGTTTTTTAGGAAGATTTTTTTTTTACTTGAACAATATTATTTTTAAAGCCTAGGGAAGGTTTTACTCTTATGATACAAGTCTAAGGTTACTCTAATAACAAGGTAAGATTTCTAAATAGATGCTGATGCATTCACTGTTCAGAGAGCACTACAGTTTGGAAACAATTCGTGAGAAGGTTGATGTTTTTATCCTGAAATAACAGATTTGACTTGCAAATGGGAACTAAGCAAGTACCGAAACTGACATGGAATCAAAGTTCCATGGAGGTTTAATAGGCGGGTGGGAGCTGGTATTGCTGGTGGCAGTGGGGAGCGAAGGGATGTGTTGGGAGCAGGGGAAGCTCTGGGTCGGAGCTGGTATCGCTGGTGGCAGTGAGGAAGGGGTGTGTGTATGTTGGGAGCAGGGGAAGCTCTGGTTCGGAGCTGGTGTCGCTGGTGGCAGTGAGGAGGGGAGCGGAGGGTGAGTTTAGGAGCAGGGGGAGCTCGGAGCAGCCGGCGGGGCCCGTGGCAGAGCGGGCATTTTGTCCTGAGGGGCGGCGGCGAACGGCGCCACCTGCTGGCCGGACCCGCGGCCGGGCTCTGTGGCAGCCAAGCCCCTTGGAGGCATCCAGTCCAAAGAATCTAGGGATGGGGAAATGGCGTCGAAACCCCTAGGTCTAGTTCTAAAATGTGGAAATAATGTGTTCACAGATGCCTGCCCACTCCCTTGACAGCTGTGCTACTTGGCTTTTGACATCTCAAACCCTTTTCTTTCAAGTCTTCTGCTGCAGGGTTGAGCCTCATGGCACAGAAAGCTGCCTGGAAGAATTGTGTTTTAACTGTGTTTTTGTTGCTCGATTCTGGTCTCTAAGTGAACAGGAATTAATCTCTTCCTGGGGTGGCAGATACCACTGAGATCTGCCCCATTAATAGCCTAGTTGGTTCTACACTTACTATTAATCTGTTTTACAATTGCTCTGGAAGACTTGGCACTGCCCTCCTGCTTGTTATGCCTCTACATCACGGTCAGGAATCTCATCGGGGGTCTCATCTGCCTTTTGGTTTTTATTTTTCAGGTGGTACTAGAGAGATTGGGTCTGCTCTCACCAGGATGTGTATGAGGCACAGAAGTATAGAGTCCAAACTCCGGCAGTTTTCAAGGTGAGTGGCTCTGTACCTGGCCCAGCACTGGAGGTTCCTTTTTGATGTGCTGATGGAGAACATCTACAGCTGTTCATCAGCACTGGCTTCTCAGCTGACCTCTGCCATGTCACTGAGAGCAGCAGTAGCATTCTCCCTGCAGCACACTGGGTGCTGTGAACGTGCAGGGTTTCACTGCACATTTATGGGGCTGGGCCAGTTCACCTCAAATTACCTCCAAATGCTGCAAATTCCCACTGTCAGTCCCTGTTGCTCAGTGCTGAGCAGGCGGCTGCTGATGTGACCAACTGACCTGTCTTTGTTTCAGGACTTTAAGCTTTGTCACTAAGTTTTAAATGAGCAGCAGTAGCAAGTGTTGTGCTGCTTCCTCAGCTTACTGCGGAGCCCAAATAGTCTGCAGCCAAGAGAAAAACGTTCAGCAGAGCAGTATAGGAAATGCAAAGTCTCTCATCCTGTTGTTGCAGTTGAAGTTAGACTGTAGAGGTAATGAGAGAGGATTAACTCATGTGCAACCTGGGCTATACAAAAACAACCTATTTCTGTAGTTAGTAGTAGTTTGCATGTGTGCCTTTTTTAACCAGACTTAAAAGCCATAGTTGATCTTAGGTCAAGAAAAATGATACTCCACCACTTGCCTGATGGCCTGCTAAGTTTTTTCCCTTTTTCCCCCCATCCTTGAAAGTGTTCAAAGCCGGGTTGAATAGTATAAGCAGCCTGGTTAGTGGAAGGTGTCCTTGACTGTGGCAGGGTGGTTGGAACCAGATGACCTTTAAGGTCCCTTCCAATCCAAGACATTCTATGATTATTCTGTGGTTACTTTAAAATTAAGTTATATATTAAATTGGCCATGAGGAGACAATTTTAGTCTCCACTTACCACAGAGTTGGCAGTTTAAATGGTTTGATCCCAGTCTCATTAATCAGTGGAGCATTACTGGTGCTGTACCATGGACTCCACCAGTGTGAGGTGAGGCACGTCAGCGGGCAGGATATTGTTCTCTTGTACAACTGCTCTGTCTTTTTGTATATATATACATGTGCTACTTCAGTTTATAATCTCTGTGCATGAACCTTTCTGGTCTCAAGAGTTTCCGTTTAAATTGTGTGCCAGTTGAGTAGGATCTGTTTTGGGTCACTCCTCCGCTTTACCCTCTGTTCCTCACTGTCCGGAGCTTTTGTAATTCTGGTTGTCTTGTGATGTGGATTTTTGATTTTTTTTTAATCTACTTTTTTCTTTTTGCTTCCTTTAGTGTAAACGTTTTAATGTTCTGATATTTACATTGTGACACTGGTAGCTGTCACAGCAAAAAGTAAAAATACTCCAATATTGACCTTGGCTCTCTTTGTAAGAATAGGGGCATCTGCAGGACTTGATTGCTCTTTGTGTTTTTTCAACAAAATTAGTGCTTTAATTGACTGTCTGATAAACCCACTTCAAGAACAGATGGAAGAGTGGAAGAAAGTGGCCAATCAGCTGGATAAAGACCATGCAAAAGGTAGTTATAGAGGAAGAGTTCTTTAATAGGAGTAAGATTGTAATATCAGTTTTGCTTCCTCTTTTCATGTTTGTACTGGGAAACTGGATGACATGCTTAAATATGTATAGCACTATAGCAGTTTTTCTCTTCTAAAACACTCCTCTCCCAAAGTGCCTAACAAAATTTTAACATTTGCCGTATGCATTTTGAAGGTCTAGTTTGCTGGACCCACAGGGGTAGGTTGTTTTTCTAGACTGGTAAACAGTGACTGGGTTTAACTCTGTTAGCCCTCTCTTCCTGTGTGAGCTGAGGATTGGAGATGCCATATCTAACCCTGCAAAGCCCTGGAGTGTCGTTAAAAGCAGCATGTAAGATCATGTTATGCCTCAGCCAGAGTGGCCTCCAGAGAATGCGCAGCCCTGTAGAACACTGAGCATCACTATTTTATACCTGATGCCATACAGAAAGTGCACCTGGGGAACAGGAGAGCTCTGCTATGGGACATGGGGTGCCCAGGGCTGCCAGTGGTGATGATGGCTCCAGAGGCTTTCCTGGGGGAATGAGCTGCAGGCAGCCAAGTCTTGCACAGCAAGCACATGTTGGTAGATGCCTTTGGCTTTGCAAAACTTGTACTGGGAGTGGTGGCCCTCTAGCACAGGTGCTGAAAGCAGGTTGCAGTACACCACTGACTAACCCTTGAAAATTTAAGACTTTTGTTGTGTCTGAAAGAAGCAGCAGCACCATGGGAACTGATGGGAAAGAGTGGGCTTGACCTCCAAAAGAGGATTTCCTTCTTGCCCCATTATTGTTGTGGTCAAATAGAAGCAGATGAATCAGCAACCCTTGAAAAACTGCCTGCTTTGTGCTGCAGAGAGTGTTAAGAATGTAGTGAGCAGGAGAGAGGAATCACATGGGATCATGCCAGTAGGGGTGACCCAGGCCAAAATGGCAGTGAGATTTAGAATTTACTGGGCAGACTTGGGTGTTGGGAGTGCAGTTGGCCTTAGAACAGTACCTATGCCTGCCATCAATCTGCTTCTGTTTTTTCATCTACAGTAGAGTAGTAACCCAAATCTCCTTAGTTAAAGTATATATGTACATGTATATACATGGATACATGCCTTTTATTTTTTTTTTTTTAAGTATCAGTTTTAAGTATCAGTATCTGGTGCCTTTAGTGTTCCTGCACTAGAAGTTGAATATTTAGTTCTGGGATTTTAATTTTCCTGGGATGTGCAGCTCATCTGAAAACAAGGACAAGTGCAGTGTGCTCCACTTCATCAGAAGGAGCTGGCAAAGTGACCCTTCCTTGGGCAGAGTTTTAGCACCCTCTTCCTCTGCCTGACTCTGATGCTGGAGAGGGATCACAGGATATTCTCTGCCTTGCCATTTCTGCATAGCTGTTTTTTGAACGCAGATGTTTTGAGAAACCTGTCATCTCTGTTTTCCATTCCTGAAAGTGGATGAAATGAAAAGCGCTCTAATTTTGTACTGTGTTCTCAGTTGTTATTTCTGTAAAGGCTTTGTTTATTTGGGAAAGATTTTGGTATTTGAATGTGCTCACACCCTAAAATATTATATTAAGCCAAATGTATAGGCTTTACAAAATGTGAGTTCTAAGCTGCTTTTTTGACAGTAGCTGTTCTTTAAAAGTTTGTAGTCTGACGTCTTTAAATGTAGCCTTTTCTGTGAAAAACATTCATTTTGACATGGATTATATTGATAATAGAGATTGTGTGTGTTTTTTAGAATACAAAAAAGCCCGCCAGGAGATAAAAAAGAAATCATCTGATACACTGAAGCTACAGAAGAAAGCAAAGAAAGGTAACTTGCTTCATACTCTACTGTTAACAGCCTTCTGGGCTGTGCTCATTGACAAAGATAGGACTTTCTGCTGTAATAATCCTGCCCCTCTAATGGATTCCTGGTACCTACTTGGGTAGCAGGATACAATTACTATGTGTCATTTAAATAATGTTCTGAAGCTGCTGTCTAATATTCTTGTACAAAAGCCTTAAAACTGTTTGTGCAAAGTCAATCATGTTTTAAAATAGAGCCCTTACTTCTAACTTTTTCTTTTAAGGAACACTGACATTCTTAATGTGACTTGTGCAGATACCCGTAAAGTTTTCTAGAATCTTCTGGAATGATATAAAAAAAGCCATTATGTAAATGTTCCCTAGCTATTAACATTTCTCACTGTTCTTCCTTTCTGCCACTTTTCCTCTTTTTTCTTTTTTTTAACAGCCTGTAATCTCCTAAACCTTACTTTATTGATCAGACTGTAAGACAGTGGCATGGGCTGTTTTCGGGGGGAAGGGCACTTGGCAATCATAGAAAACTAAAGATGAGTGAGAAGAAAAAGGGAATCTTCCTGAATGGCAATTTGTCTTTTAGCAGCTGTATCTCATGCTCCTGTTGTTCTCCTACCTCCACCTTGTCACAGGGGTTTCATCGCTGTTTTGGTGGAAACATGCAGCACTGCTAGCTGCAGCATTGCCATCACTAAGGGTTTTACTTGGCCAAGTGCAAACCCTGTCAGGCTTTGGAACAATGATTGGGAGCTTGTACACAAGACTTTTGATTGCCTTCCCTGCACAGGGCTCTTCCCAGCTGTGTCAGAAGTGTGCTTTGAGCAGCTCTCAGTCTGCAGGTTGAAACTTGTCCTTCCCCATGTGCCTAAAAACTGTGAACCCAGGGACAAGCAAAGTAAATGCTGGGGTGGGGAGTTTCTTGAAATTTTGAAACTGTGTTACCCAGAACAGGTGGACTGTCTCTAACTGTCCTTCCATACAGGTGAGTCAATAATCACACTGGTAGAAAGCCAGATGACTGGAAAACTGCTCTTGAACGTTAGCTGACCTAGATAAGAGATGAGGAAAGGAGAGATGAAAGCCAGCAAGAGGGAGCTTAGCTCAGTAGGTTCTGTGTGTCTTGTCTGTCAGTTTAGTGTTCTAAATCAGAATGGTGATTGTTAGGGGAACGTGAGTTTTTGAGAAAAGATCTTATTTTTGGGTGATGGGTTTCTCATTTTGTGTGATGAAATGTCCAACTTCAGACCAACAGCTTTATAGAGTTTGTGATACTCCTTCCATGTATCCTCCTGTATCCCCCTCACCTTTTCTAGTCTTATTTCTTCTTGTCCTTGTATGATACAAACAATCCATCAGTGCATAGTATGTAAGCACTGAGAAAAACATAAAAGCATGGAATGGTTTGGGTGGATGTGAAGAAGGAGCCATTTTTTGAGCCTGTTTCTATGGATTGACAGCTGTCTAGCTCCATCTCCCCTTTGTCCTGCTTCTGAGTGTTCAGTAAATTAGTCTGCGATATTGACGGAGGAGACATCATTTTCTGTGAAGTGTGAAGAGGAAGGAGAAGTACTTAAAAGCTGCTGAAAAAAAAAACAACCCACTGTTCTTGTACTGCAGATGCCACCTGCATCTGTTAGCAGTGGTTGGTCCTTGGATTTTCTGCTTTCATATCCCCCTCCTCAAATGTGAGCCAAGTCTCATGATGACAGTCAGGAAAATGGTGTTTTGTCCTCCTTCAGGATTAAACATCTTTTAGCAAGCAGTGGAACAGGCCTCATTTTGCCATCATTGTTATAGCAGCCATGATGTGATAGAAGTTTTGTTTCTTTTCTTTCTTTTTTTTTTTCTTTTTTTTTTTTTTATTTTATTTCCTTTC